>VZRL01012168.1:2812982-2881871 GCA_013397895.1 Origma solitaria | reverse complement strand
AAAAAAGGAAAAAGATTTACAAAACAGCAAGTCTGGTCTGATGCAGAAGTGGTCTCTGCCTTATATAAACCAGCACTTGCCTGGCTGAA
The DNA here is from genome assembly GCA_013397895.1 of Origma solitaria. Classification (NCBI taxonomy): domain Eukaryota; kingdom Metazoa; phylum Chordata; class Aves; order Passeriformes; family Acanthizidae; genus Origma; species Origma solitaria. Next base: position 2,881,782 of record VZRL01012168.1, on the reverse strand, counting down.
AAAGCTGTGTTTAAGAAAAGCATTTAATCTATTTTGCACCCCTCAGCATATGTAAAAGAGTAAAGAAGATCTTACATGGTGGACACACAAAACCTGATAGCTCCAGAGTAAATCATCAGGCAGCTGAGGGCAAGAGCTTTGGCTAAATCCCTTCATTTGGAATCGCATCAGTTTTTAAGAGCTGCACAAGTCATTGTTGCACAGCAGCCACGTCCCTGGAGATGTGCTGGAGCCGCCGAGCTCAGCGCCCCACACATTCTCCACGCTCCAGGGAACTTCTCAGCGGCTCCTGCCCAGGGAGGCACTGCCACATGCAAACTCAGCACATTTCCACCTACCTCGTGGCGAAAGACAAACCCTGAAATGCCAGCCACTAGCTCAGCCAGGAACACCAGGGACAAGAACATGGCATACTGAAAAGGCAGGAGGCAAGAGAAGTCAGAGCATGACAGGCTTTTGTGTCAGCACAGATATTATCACATAAAATGTAACTTTCCCCTCTAGGCACCCTTCAAAGATGTTAAGAAACCAAAGGTCTTTTGGAGGAGATACACAGGTTATGACCTGAATGTAATACATGTGTTTATACAACTCACAACTGATATATATTGCTTAATTACTGGCTTTTCTGACATTTCTGTCCCCACGTTTCTTAGTATTCTTACATAAATTAAAGCACACTCACATGCCAGAGATGAATCCAAGTCACTCAGGTTTTGATCTTGCAATAAGGAATACCAACAGACCCTTCCTGTTTGCATGGTGCTCTGCTAAGGAAAATAGGCTCCCCCAGGTGTTTTGGTTTGTGTTTATCTATCTCACTGCCAGACTGGGATTTGCTGCCTGATTCCTGAAGTTTCTCCAGTGAATGAACTGAGACATTGACTTCACCGGAAATATTCTCACAGAAATACTAGACATATGCTCCAAATACTTTGCTGAGCCAAGGTCCACGTTTGGCTTTAGGTGCAGCATTTGGATCAGGAGCTAAATAAACCTTGAAAACAGTGCTTTCAGTGTAGACACTCACCAACTATTTAAAATATATTTGGCAGAAATAAAGAAGGTAAAGAATATATGCAAAGTGGGATAGGAAAATTTAAAGTTGGGGCTTAACCTTCTTGAGGGAAAATTACCTTTTTACTTCACCTGCTAAGTAACAGTTAATTAAGAAAGGAAACATTTTAAATTAAATTCAGTCCTAGCAGGATTTAGTGGAGAAAGGGAAATTAAGCTTTAATGAAAGGTTATTGGGGAAAGGAGGACAATGGCGAAGGCAGAACTAGAACAAGAATGAGTCCAATAAATGCAGCTGTCAAATCACTGTCTGTTCAAGAGGGAAAAAAAGTTTAGAAATATTTCTCATGCGTACAACGAAAATAAACCCACGTGCTTGGAACAGCACATGCTACTGTTAATGGCACACCTTTAAGAAAGTTACATGACTTACGGAGCAACCAGCAGAGCCTGATTTCCTATGGATTTATATCATCAGTCACCTTTATCCCTTCCCCATCTGGACTGCAGTGACTCTGGCAAGCCTCTACACATGCCCTGGCAGCACATCACCAGCAGTGAGGTGCTTGCCAGCTGGCCACCAGCTGATGGAACTGCAGCTGCTACCTCTCCCCTTCTCCTCCCTGCCATCATTTGAGGAAATTAACTCTCTGTAACATGTCCTTTCTTTTTTATAGTGCAGTTTAAACTGGAGAAAAATAATCCCATCTCTTTAGAAAATCAGACCCAAAATACTGTAGCAGAGATGCACTGCACTGTCAAGCCCTTTCTTACTACTTCAGTGTTTTGCAAGTGCTATTTTCACCCTGCAAATTATTACACACATAGGATTTTCCTCCTACATATGCCTAGAAACACAGTTTACCATGTAAGTTCGTTTAACCTGTAGTTATTTTGAATTTTAAGGCAGGCTGGAAAACTCAGAACAGAGAAAATGATATAGAGAGAGGTTAAAGTGGACCGGGGAACAACTGCTGTACCTCTATTTGAGCCCCTGCTGCTTTTGAGATGAGGCTAAACATAATACACAGTGCTCTGCTTTTTGATGTTGAATTGTTCTATCCTAGAGAATGTTAGGAGAAAAAGAAAGGCTGGTGTGCTTTTATGAGGTACCAGCTATTCTTTCCATCATTTCACATCAGGGTATTAAACTGACCCTTTAAAATACAGTTCTAAAGAATTTCACATTTATGATGCTTTGGGCATCTTTAAGATTGCAAATATACTTATCTATCTGGCTCACAGAAAACCAGAATGACTGTGGAATGACTCACAGAACAATTCAGCGGCAGCATTCCACCCTCCTCCAAACACTTGGGCCTATGTGCCATGTGCAGCAAAATTCAGTTCTAACCAACAACTGCTTTTGGCAAAGGGTTTTTTTACCCCTTTGTCCGAAAGGCCCACACGTTGAACAAAAAAATTAATAAAATCTAGCTTATGTGCCTAAAAACCTGCATCAACATCTATCAGGGGGTGGGGAGAATCCCAATTCACCAACAAAACCTCCTCCCCTCCTAAGTGCCTTGGGTTCGCTCACCAGCTTCAGCATCCATGGGCTGCCGCGACAAGTGGCGAAGCAGCCGAAGAGGCCGAAGACGATGATGGTGGTGCCTGTCCCGATGAGCACGTAGGGGGCATTGGTGGAGTTCTCAGCGATGAGGGAGATGTACGTGCCGAGGGTGAGCTTGCCCCAGACGCCGACTGCGAGGAGGATAACGCCAGTGATCTGCAAGGCAAGGGGACAGACAGGTCAGGAGCCACCGGCAAAGCATCCAAATCAGCACACGGTGATCCCGAAGGGATTTGTTGGTGCTGTGCTGCTGGCAGAAGGAAGCCTCAAGACTTCTGCTAACTCCGGAGGGATTGACAGACAAAACTGAACTCCAGCATCTGGAGGCTGCCACTGGAAGGACAAACAGCTACGACAATCAGTGCCAAGGGAGGATGCAGTGTACCACCTGCAGGACAGCTCTCTGCTCCTGCAGCCTGCTGAGAGGTGGCCAACTCCATCACTCTCACCAAAAGGCAACAACAACTGCCGCCACCTCACACCTCCTGAGTTTTGCCACAAAAACTGCCTGAACCACAAAAAACTGCTGCCTGACGTTAAACTACTTAATGCCACAGTTTCAGGAACATGAACATCCTTTGCAGTGCACTTCTCTGGCACATGAGCCTTCCCCAAGCACACAGCAAGTGACCCCCCTGGCCGGGGGTGTGGAGAACACCAGGGGGCCCTGCAAAAACCCATCCCCTTTCCTGGGACACACCATCAGAGGCTGCTGTGCCCCAGGGCAGTCGGGGCACACAAGCTCTGAGCACTAGCAGGGACAGGGGGAAAGCCTGTGGGGTGCCCCACACAGACACTGAGCAGTGGCCACAACAGGGGTGATGCTGCTCCATCTGCTGATTAGCACCAGCTCCGCAAATGCTTCCAGAATTCCCCTTACTGATTCCTCCAGGCCACTGCTGTTTCAGAAGAAACCTCCTGACAGAATTCTTTTGCCTGCTTCCCAAGTCTTCTCTTCTGAACATCTTTATACTGCTGTGAACTCTTGAAATTCAATGCTATTACACCAAGGCTGCCCTGCAGTTGTTCATGGAGGGGACCCTTGTTCACAGCTGTACAGTACCTAGGAACTCCCAGCTGAGCTACTCTGTAAGATGCTTCAGCTACTTTTCATGCAGGTTGATGTGAATTAATTCCAGGAAAAAGGGAAGGAAAAAGGGAAAGAAGCTTTCCTTCTTGAAGGAAAAAGGGAAAGCAGCTCTTTTACCTAGGCTGTCTCAAATAGGACTGTGCAGGGTGCACCCTCTTCCCATTTGCCTTTCCACCATGCTGCTGCTCCGCACTGGCAGGCAAAGGAGCCTGTCCTCTGCTCGACCTGTGTCTGCAGCAGCAGCAGGAGGTGCTGCTCTGGTGCAGCACTTCTGCCTCTCTGGAGAGGAAACTGCATTCAGCAAAGCAGCTGAACAATCAGAGCCACCTAAGGAAAATACCAGGAGGAGGGATGATGCAAAATAGATGCTCTGAAGAATGATACAGCAGGAGAGGTGCAGGGAAAAAAATAAATTTAAAAAAAAAAAAAAAAAAAAAAAAAAAAAAAAAAAAAAAAAAAAAAAAAAAAAGGGGTAAAGAGAAAAGTAGAAGGAGAGAAAACCATGCAGACAAAAGCAATTTAACTTGTCCTCGGAAGAGAACCTTTCTATATCAGAGAAAATATAACCTCACCCAGCAATTTTGGCACTTCACAGCTCATCAAAATCCTTTCCCCATACCTCCCATAGCTGCAGGGATGATATGCCCCCTCCTGGCTCCCACTCAGAGCACACTGGAGTGCAGCACTAGCACGGAAACCCATCGTGTCCCTGTGTCTGAGTGTCCCCTGCTCCCCTTGATCAGCCTCGGCAGGCACTGGCATTTCTGCTGCAACTTTGGGACAGGATTAGCAGAGACTTCTGCTCTCCTGCTCACGGTGGCAATAAGAATAAATCCAGCTCTTGTCCATCTTCCAGTGCAACTGTGTGTGAAGTGCTGATTCCTTGCTCCTGCACCCAACAGCTGAGTGCCAGAAAAAATGACCGAGGAGCCGACCAACCCACAGTCATCCAATGCCCTCGCCAAGTCTGGTCCCATCCCTGCACAGCAGTGTCATCAGCTCTCTGCTTCTTCTCCCAAACAAAAGTGGATTAATCAGCAAAATCTGAAAGCAAGCTGCAGGGGACTGGGAAATCTGCAGAACAAGTTTCGGTGTCTCGCCTCCAGTTCCACAAAGGGTTGGTTTCTGTGCCTGAGCTGCTGAAAGTTTTACCACCGTCCCCAGGGAGGCATAAAAGCAGCCTTCACTGCCAAAATGAACAAGCAGCTTCACATATGAAAGAGAGCTCAAGCCTTCTAATAAAAAGCATTTTTAGTTGGCTGTTTGAAACAATTACTAACCCTTTACTACGGGTTTTAAGAGTTTGGTTTCTCCAGGTCTCAGGGGGGGCCTATTCAATTTATGGTGCACACAGACTTTGGAAAAAAGGAGGAAAGCCTCTTGGTGGTTTATTCCCCTTCTGCTTCTTAAAAGAGCTCTGATTTACAGGATTTAAGGAAATCCCTCAGTTTGCTGGGAGGTCTAAACCCCTAGCAAGCTCGGCACTGTGCAGAGGGGATGGGATGTTTCCACAAAGACACACTGAAGATGCATCTCGGGTAGCAGCAGTGCTGGCTGGAATTTTCCTTGTGAAGAGGAAAAACCATAAGACTTCCCTACAAACCCTTTCATGACCTTTATTTAGCAGAGCACAAGCAGTGCTATGACTAATTCCTACCTCTGCCCCAAGGCAAGCCTCATTTCCTTACTTCCAAGACACATTTTCTATCCCTATCTATCTGTTTCATCACACAGATGAAACGTCAAGGGAACAATGAATGTGCTGGTCTCTGCTTTGGTTTGGTTTTTTGATTTTTCTTTAAAAGTAGGAGGGACATGGGCAGACAGTGCTGGACTGAGTACAAACAGGCAGGAATAGACACTGCTCCTGACACCATCAGTGATGCCTAAAATGAGACATCCAGAGAGGTACAGAAAAGCAAGCATTTAGCAAAGGAAAAGAAATAAAATAAAAGAGAGCCGCTTCTAAAAAGCAACTGCCACAAATATCCTACCTAAATGTAAGGAGATGTGGGATCCTGTCCTTTGGTGTTTTTAAGGGAAAGCAAAAGAGAAAAACTACCCAAAATGCCAGGTTTCAAGGCCTGTCACAAACCTACCCAATGCTTTAATTCAGAAAAAAAATCTGAAATTGGCCTTGGACTTTATACAAGCCTTGGTTGAAGCAGTAATAGCCCACCCTGGATGAAACAGTAAAGCAGAACTTCCACCCCCAAACAGACAACATCACTAGAGAGAGATCCCTGCCAGCAGCCAGGGCTGGCCTGATTTATCCATGCTTAGGACCAGTTCCTGTGATCACAACAAACCCCAGAAACTCGGACAGGTTTTGTGTCCACAAATGGGCCTGCAAGTGGTTTGTGCTGGTTTTGGTCAGCTCTTTTTCATGCTTGCAAACTGTCCCACCCCCCCACAATTTTGATGGATTTTTCCTGCACCTTCTATTTGTTTTCGGTGCTCTTTCTCCAGTCTGCAGCATTACTAGAAAGCTATTTCACCCTGGATTTCATCAAAGGTAGATCATATCTTCCCTACAAAAGTTCACTGCAGTGGAAGCCCCTGGACTCATGTTTCCTCAGCCAGGAAACCCGAGATGTAGCATTCCATAAAACATTATTAGTCCTGCCCTTCATTTAGGTCAAAATTTTAAAGGTTAAAAGAAAAAAAAACCCAACACAGGAGATATCCAAGTAGGGCAAGGATTATAAAGACTCCACACAAGTAGAAATCACATTGTTTAGCACTAGCAGGTCTCACATTTCAGTCCGTCTGAGCTCAGGCTCAGCAAACACACCCCAGAAGCCCTTGACTGATGAGATGGCAGGAAATGAAGCAGGTGGGCCACCTGGACATTTTCTAAGAAAAACTCCATTGAAACCAAGATGTTCCCACGGAATGTTCTAATCCAGATGAATTGGATTGTTCTGGTTATAAGAAAAAATAAATCTGTGAAACCTCCCCCACCCCCAACTCTACCTCTTGCCTCTCCCCCAAGCATGGTATCACAGGGACGTCCCACCAATCCCTGATTTCAGTCAAATGCAGGCTTTCTAGCCCTTTTACCTTTCCTCAGCATTAATACAGATGTTTCCAATGTTACCTGCAGTATTGCCCCCATTTCTGGATGTGGTGAAAAAGCTAACATGCAACAGGCAGGCAGAAATACAGCAGAACTGAATGTCAGCTCTACTTTCACTTGTGCAATAAACCAACTGCTTTTTAGAGACAGACACAGAAAGACAGGGCCAACAGCACTGACACAGGCTATGTGCCCCAGCTTTATAGGAGGTAGTGATGACCTGAGAACGCTGGGCATTGCTGAAATTAGAACTAACACTAAACATATGCGGTGTGTCAATAAAAGGCAACTGAAAAACGTCTCAGAATTACTTCTTTTAATAGTGCCGGGACAAAGATTAAACTATCAACCGCCTTCTTCTAGGCAACAGCAACAAAATATGGAGAGAAGAGTATTCAGAGAATTCAAAGAAGTGCACTATCTTTAATTCTGTCAGAAATAGGCCGGAAAACACTATGTACTCCTTTGAACTGGACACACACCACTCCTAGCAGAATGTGTTGTCTTTATACCCCAAAACCCACAGAGCATTGGTGGCATGCTTCAAAGGGAGCCACTGCTGACACAGGAGATATGAAAGCTACTGCACCTTGCATCCACAGAGATTCAAGATCCTAATTCAAACCCTGATTTATACTCAGGACAGCCATATGGAACATCTAAAGTTTATCAATTACAGAGGTGAAGATAAATGTGCAGCAGGAATTGCTAATTTATTTGTCCACATAATTAATGTCCTCCCGTTCATTACTGATGCAAACTATTTTGATTCCGAAGCTCTGTCAAAATAAAACTTGGAAGCCAATCCTGATTGCTGCAGAGCACACAGCAAACCCTGCTGCTCCCAAAAGCAGCAGGAAGAGCTCAGCATTTCTCTGGACTTGCTCTTTATCTACAGAACTGAGATGCAGGAGGGCAACTTCAGTAATGAGGATCTCATTGCAGGTATAATTCTTCTATTTCGTTTCATATTTTCAACCTTGCTAAATGAATGTAAAATGTGGGCAACTTAAAAAGAAATTCAAAGTAGCAGCAAAGAGTCAGATACAAGGAAAATAACCATGTTTTTGGTATTTTCAGCTTCTCAACTCCAAATATTTCCTTTTCCAAACACCAGCCTCCCTGCATTTTGGTAGAGGCATGCTGTCTCTGCACATCTCTGCTGCAACCTTCTCCTCAAACAGGCTAGAGAAAGGCTGTGCATAAAATGGATGAAGCCAGGGGAAGGCAGACAAGAACTAACTCAATCCATCTAGGCTGAAGCTGAAAGGTCTAGCAATAAGTTTAGCAGGCTGTGAGGAAATGAGAGGGGAACAAGGCACACAGCTAATTAGCTCTTCCAGACATCTCCCCAAAGGAGGGAAACTTTTTCACGAAGAAAACGTCTGACCTTGACAACATCCAGAACAAATCCTGCGTTAAAAGCATGTCCAGAGAGACTTAAAAATAACTGGCCTACCTCTGAAAATTTTATAACTTTCCCAAAATAGGCAATGGATCACATTCAAAATGTTCTTGCTTTACAGCTTGTCAAGCACTGGGAGTGGCTGGCTTTGAGTCTTCTCCTGCCTCAGCCCCTTGGCTCTCATCAGGCAGGCAGGCAGGCGACTAAAACTAATCTCAATCTTCCTTTCAGCTTCAATGTCAGCTCTTCTCAGGCAGGGGCAAAGCATTAAGCAAAGATACAACAGAACATGGAAATGCATGTAAGCCAGCAACACAGCTGAATTCTGTGTCCTCACATCTGCTGATCCTGACTACACCTGCAAACCCAACCTGGGCCACCTTTGCACAGGACTGATCTCTGCTGGAGTGAACAGGAATGCAGATGCCATGAGCTGTATCTTTGGAACAAAGCAACAAGTTGCAAGCCAATTAATAATCATTTCTGGCCCCTTTGAAAACTGAGAGACCGCCTGTAAAGGTCACTGTGGTAGGATAAAACACCTCCAGTGGCCATTCTTGTATGTAACTGTTCTAGTGTCTTCTAGTTCCAGACTTCACTGTTTCTTAATACATTCCCCCAGTACCTAATGCAATTTGTCCCTCTGCTCTTGGAACTCAGGCCCATCGCTCTTCTTGTTCTTTCCTTACAGTTTTCCATGTAAATAATTCCTTCCTAAAAGGACACAGCCAAAAAGATTTAAAGAAAAAATGCCATAAAATTAATTCACATTCCTCTCTGCGATCCCTTGCCTGTCTCACCCAGGCAGGCTGCCATGCTTTGGGCTCAGGGTTTTCTCTTTCTGTTGCATGTGTAGGATTTCCAGTACAATGAATATTGCTTCACCCTTTTACCTCGGGAATCTTTGAGTTATGATCCCTGCTGCTCAGCATCCATCTAGAACTACCTGCTGTCACAAAACTGATTCTCCACCACAGCTCTTGCTGTTTCCGTCCAAAACTGAGATTCCTGTGTATTAAAACCACTGGTCCATGTCCTCCCTGTGGAAACCATCATCAGGGACAGCACATGCAAACTACAGCAGTGGGGATGCTGCCTCTGCTCTCATGTCACCACCAGGTTAGGGCTGAGTATTCCGTGCACCCAAGTCAGGGGACAACCTCTGGATCTCTCCTGAAATACAGATTTTTGATTAGACACATTGATATCAAGCATTACAGCCTGTTCTTGCACAGCTCCTTTCTGTAGGTAGACTACTATCCTATTTCCTTTCAAAAACATTTTTGAGGTTCAATGTTTGTCCTAGCTGGGACACAAGTACTTGAATAGTTGTCCCGAGTGAGTCTCATCAGATTAATGTTCTCAGAGGTAAAATTGTAGTGCTGGTAAAAAAAGAAAAAAAAGAAAAAAGCAAAAAAAGAAGGAAAGAAATGAAAATATTGACTCTCATGCAGATGACAAAGTGAATACCAAATTATCATGGAGCTGATCTGGCTACTCACCACCAACTCTGTAGACAACAGAGTGTGCATAAATCCCTAACTTTAACATTGCCTCTATCAACTACAGAGTTAAATGACCTCTGAAAGAAACGTGAGCATTTTATAAACAACCCAGGTGTTTCCCAGCACCCCACCCATCTATACATCAACCACACACCAAGGTCTAAGAGTGCTTTCCTTGCAGGTTGGAGCAGAAATGACAACCAAGACTGTATCACTTACTCTGTACAGAAAACAGATTAAAAATCAAATAGCGCTGAGTGCAACCTTCTCCTTGCAACCAGAAGAAGCCAATGATCATTTAATGAACAGCAGGGAAGAAAACACCAGAGTAATTTTGTTTGCTGCAGGATAAAAAATTGGACATGGCCCAAGCAGTCCTAAGAGCACTAACAAGGACTGCAGTGGGGAGACGAGAGCTTGAGAACAACCTTGCAGCATTGCTCAAAACGAGTAATTTCTTGCTAATACAGTGGCCAATACTTAATCTTAGAGTATCTTCCTGTAAGGAAACGAGTGATTACATGTCACTTGTAGGAAGATTCAGGAAGAATAAGGACATTTGGGACCTGATCTCCATACTAATATCACGCCCATGATGAACAGTTATAATCAAGGGCCATATTCTTATGCTGAAGATTCAGCTCTATTACACCTTGCACTTTTGGAAAGAAAGTTGGAAATCTTAGTAAAATTAAGTTCTTTATCATGAGAATTATACTTATTTTTATGTAAGACACTTCATTAAATGAGAGAAGATATTCTGCTTTACAGTTTAGTCACCGGTGGCTCTATTAATTGATGTATCTTTTAAGCCAGCTTGCAGACAAAAATGTGGTCATCTCAGGATAAAAATAAAACGCAAAAATACATTTCTGCTGGGAATTTTCAGACCTAATTTCTTGAAATGTAGCTTTAAATATGCGTGACTGAACGTCTCAGGGAAAAGAACTTAGAGAGTGGAGACTTCAAAAGCAGCATCCCACTCTGCAAGGCTAAGGCACGCTCCTAGCTAGAGGAATTGTGGTTGTTTTGAAGGGCTAGTAGCACAGAGAACAGAAGGAACTAAGTGATCATCAGCAAAGTAATACAGCCAAAGAATATTTACCTGTGGGGCCTGAAAGTTTCTGAAAGCTTAAATGCGGCAGCTGTCCCTCATACTCACACTTTCAAATCCCTTCAGTAGCAATCCACAGAGGTGACAGAAATGTTGTTTACACAGCATGACATAGCTTGACCTCAAACTTTAAAACAGTCTGCCAATTTTACTGAGATATAACACTTCAAATGATAAAAAATGTAAGATAATAAAATTTTTTGAAACAGGAATATCCCTACTTTAATACTTTATTGTTTCTTAAATGCTCTTGTTCTTTGCTCGCCTCTTAATAAATCAAGACAAAAATCTAAACTTCTATAATCTATATGTGAAAAAAGTAAGGGAACAAATTTTAACACCCTGAGGATAGCCTCTAGTGCTATCTATGTCCATGAGACTGGCACTAAGTTCAAAGCACATGCTGCCACATGAATGAGTTAGACTTTAGTGGAAAGACTCTCTTTTAACTTACGACTTACTAGGGCAGAGAAGACTTTGAGACAGACCACACGGAAAGAATATTGGTAATTTCAATGGATTGGTCAGCACATAAATTCCTCCCTGCACATGTAACAGTCTTACAAAATTTGGATTTAGCAGTAAGAAGACTTGAAAAGAATTAAGAGATGTACAAGCTCATTAGTCACTGTACACAACAGCAGTGGCGTGAAACTCTTGCAGAACCATTTTTTATTCAAGCAACTACAGTCTTAACAACCTTCAGAAAAAACAGAATATGGCATTGAAGTGTGAGATGATAAATACACAATGAAATTCAGTAGTACCAAATGCAAGGTCATGGTGCTGGGACCAATTCCAGCAGTTTCAAGCTCCTAAATTTGCAAATAATAGTGGAGGAAAAGGATTTCTGCATGCCAGCTGACCACAGTGTTTATGATGAACCACTCATGGTGCACCCCCCCAGAAAAAGGCACATGCAACCCAATGGTGCATTTCTAAAGGCAAGGAATTTCCAGAGGAGGCTGATTCAATGGGCTGCACCATTGCAACCCAACGGCGCATTTCTAAAGGCAAGGAATTTCCAGAGGAGGCTGATTCAATGGGCTGCACCATTGCAACCCAACGGCGCATTTCTAAAGGCAAGGAATTTCCAGAGGAGGCTGATTCAATGGGCTGCACCATTGCAACCCAACGGCGCATTTCTAAAGGCAAGGGATTTCCGGAAGAGGCTGACTCAAGAAAGATGAGGCGATGCTGCAACAGGTCCATGGAAGGACTCGTGGGATGACGAGGCACTGGAGAGTCTCTGGAGCAGGAGCTGAGGCGCGTGGCTGCCAAAGCCTGGCGTGAAGTGGGCTAAGGGGGGTGAGCGGATATAAACCTGCCTGTAAGGGGATTACACTGCAAGGACAAGAGAGAGCTGTTTAAGCCCCAGCACAGCCCAGCTGGGAACAAAGCGAGTGCACGCTGGCCATGAATGCACTGAGGGTGCAAATGAGGGTAATGAGGGTGGGAGCAGCCTCCTCCTCCTCTGGAACAGATGTGGGAGGGAAGGAGGTGAAGTCGGCAACACAACCACAGGCTGCAAAGGGTGACAGCTGGGCAGCTTTCATCCCTTCACCGTGGCATGGGGGCTGCACAAGCTGAGGGGTCCCACTGAAGACCCCAAAAGGCTGGAGCCTGTGAAGAGGAAGGGGCGCAGAAGGCTCTCAGACTCCATCCACACGGCCTCTGGCAAGAAGGTTGTCAGCTGCAGCATTAATTTCAGTTCAGTCCATCCAAAAATTAGCTCTGGTGCACATGTAATGATAAGGCTTTTTTTAAAGTTCAAAAAGGATTTTATTGTTGCAACCAAACCCCTAATGTCCTGATCCCTTTTTATGGAAAATCACTGGTCATTTACATTGTCCTAATCATACTCAGAATGACCTGAGAACTGCCATTCCTACTGTGGGGCTGCTTTTTTTTTCCCTCAGAAACGACACATTTCTTTCATCAGTTAAGACTTCTGGTTCTTTCCTTTTCTCCTTTCACATGAGCCATGTTTTCGTCTCCAGTTATTGATGCACCATGTTCCAGTGTTTACCAGTGGTCTGCTTTTGGAAGCAGTGCACATATGGAGGATCCCCACTACGCTGCTGTACAGCTCACATGAGAAATTAAAAGTTCTCATTTCAGCATACCCAAGCCAGTTCTTCAAAACCAATCATGTTCTCCATAACCATCTACATTTGCTCCCACCCACACCTTGGCTATTGCTCCTCCTCCTAAATACAAGCAGCAACACAGCCAAGGAAGTGATAAAGGTAACTAAAGAAGGCTAAGGACGGCAAAAGTAAGGTTTGTTCTACTCTAAAATAACCGAGTTTTGTCCAGCACTCTGGCTGTGCATCTATGCAACAGTTTTCATACTGCTCTGTTGTTGATTTGTGTACAGTTCTGGTTTTCATGTGTCGCCCCTGCTACAGAACTCAAAGCCAGAAGTTGCTTTGAATACTTCAATGCTATTTTAGAGAGAAGAAGGAAATATCTGCCCCAAACCCCAATAGGAAGGCAATCCCATGGATCATGGTGTGCAGATGCTCTGTGCACTCTCCTGCACTGCTGGGAGATGGATTTAATAACCACGGTTGTTCTCTCAAGTCTTATCTTCCTGGCAGCTAAAAGTGGGAGAAAGAAGGTGGATTAAATTCAAATTTGTCAGTTCCTCCAGAGCCCACACAGTAGACAGACACCATGTGCTGCCAGTTACTGACTTCCAAAAGGTTTCTTTGAAATGTGTAAGTGTGCATTTTTGAGAACTCGCAATCCTTAAAATCAGCACCTGCCTACAGATAAATCAGACATGAACATGGCTGAAACAACTATGGGGACATTAAGGCCTTCTGTGTGAGACCAGCTGCCAGCTGGTGTGACCATCAACTCCCTTCTTTGCAGGTTTAGCAGGCATGCAGCATATTTATCACACACAAGTCAGAGATTCAAGGAGGTGATGCTTGGATGTGTGTGAAGCTGTGGGGTCAGAATATCCTTATCTTCAGTGGAAAACAGATCTCTGCTCCACAAGGTAGAAGGGGCAAGTGACAACATGGCAGCTTCAAAGGACTGTAGTGGAGAAGATATAGTTTTTCTATATCTAACTATATATAGAGAACTACAACCTAACATGCTCCCAGCTTTTAGTGCAAGGTTGCTGTCAACAGGCCTTGCAGTATATAACATCTTGTTAAAATACAAATATTGCCAAGAATCAAAATTCCACACCATAGCTTGTATTATTTCAAAATAGTTTATGACCTGTAAACATTCACCAAAACTCTCTGGATTAAATTAAAAGAAACAAGTGAATTGTGTTTTATATTCCCGTACATACACATATACTGGTGCTTAAATGGTTGAGATACTGGAGTTCCTGTTTGTGGGGATTCACTTGAGTATGTGTCTGAAAATAAAGGCATATTCCTCGTATATAAGCTAGGTTTTGCTACATATCAGAGCTGCTCAGTTAAAATACTCACACCTTTGAGTGTGTATGACTCTATGTGTTTGCATGGGAAAAAAAGGTTTTTATGTAGCCTGCACTCAAATTGCTAAATTCCAGCTGAAAAAAACCCCAGAAAAAGTCAGCCAGAGCAAGAACAAAACTAAAAAAATTTCAGCCTAGATGTTTGGTTACTAAAAAACCCAAAACCACAAAACAAGGAAAAAACCCAAAACCCCAAGCAAAAGCAAACTAAAAAAAAAAACAAAACCCAAAACCCCAAATCAAAACAACACAAAAGAACCACAACAATATAAACAAAACCCCAAAACCCACCACCACAACAAAAAAAACCAGTAAAAAACTCCAGATAATTGCAATACCATAGTGACACTACCATATTGCTGGTAAAACACATGTAACTATACTGCTGGTACTTTAATCCCTTTTTGAGATATAAGCAACCTGCAACTCCACTCCCGATCAGGAGAGCGATGCCACCAGGAAACCCTTTTAACCATAGGTCTCCCGCTACTTAAACTCATTCTCTGGCATGGGTCCAGAAGCTGTGGGATTCCATCATGCAGGATTCCCTCATCCCACCCTGGAGCTTTGCCACAAATGTCTGTGTGGTTTGTGGCTGAGTCCCTGCAGAAGAGCCTCGGGAGGCAGAGGCCTCTGATTCCATCTGCAGAGCCCTCACGCCTGCCCTGGCCTCTAAAATACCCTTTGTCAAAACCACCAAAATACCCCAAAACTGAGCAGGAATGCTCCTGCTGTTTGAAATGCAGTGTTAAGATTTGCAGAAGGGATGGATTACTCTTGGGTTTTAAACCAAACTTGGAGATTTGTGGCTTACTTGCTACTTTATCCTTCAAGTTTTCTTGTCTTGAAACAACTATAATGATGTTCTAAATGACAGATAGACCAAACTGTATGGGATTTTGCATATGTTATTGCTGTGAGAGATGATTCATTTTAAAATACTTTCAGACTTCTTTACTGCTGTTCATCTCATCAGCTTTAATCAGGTTTTGATATAGAGTTAACACACTTGCTGACCAAACCTGCAATCAATGCAAATAAATTAAGTAAATGCGTTGTTAAAAGGAAAGGAGGAGGAGGACTTTATCTGATCCCTGGCTCTGGTGCGCACAGTTCCAGAGTGCAACTTGCAAAGCCTTTCCAAGCCTCTCTGAGCAGGCACTGGAAACGAAGAGGTGAGCAGCCATCCCACTGGATGTTGGTGCTGCTCTTCAGTCCCCCAGGCACAAGATGAATTCCAGAGAGTGAGAGAAGGAGATGAGGTTTGTTCTGCCTGGCAATTCTTCTGAGTTTCATTTAAAATGCCTGTAACTACGATAACTGGTGAAAGCCTGTCCGTGTGCTCAGTGCTAGTGCACTTCCATCCTCCCTGGAAATTGGGCTAATAAAACCCCCTATGTTTACATAAAGCAGAGAAGAAATATGTTGAGGAAGCAATTTCATTTTCAAGCTTGAATGGAAGTACTGCAATTAACGGAAAGAAAAAAGACAAATATAAAGAGTAGGCATTAAAAAACCTGTTATATGTTTCAGAACAGCAATTAAAGGAAATGATTCACTGTAGAGACCCCGTCGAAAAGATTAAAGAAAAACACTGCATCTTTCTCAAGAAGAATTACAGTTTGAAGGGGGGTTTCATGCTGGTATAATGCTAGTTTATTTACACATATTCAATATTTATCTTACTAGCATTCATATTAGCAGTAAGGCAAGCTAATGTTACCATCATTATACACATCATTCTGTTTTATTTCATTTGACTGGTTGTTGTAAAATTCATGTTTGCACTGTTGCCAGTTGATTTTATTCAAGCCTCATCTATGCTCTTTATAGGTTCCAAATTGGGGAACCACCTACTAACAACACAAAATAGAAAACTTTAAAAGGCTGAGCATGAGCCATAAAAATTCCTAGTTGATTACTCTCCTGCATGCATTTACCAAGCTTTCCTCTTTTACTTCACCAGCTCTTACTACTCACTGCCAGCAGCTGTCACTAGGACTGTACTGTGAGTGGCTCCAGGCAGGGATGTAGCTCCCAAATTTGCCATCCTAGCTGGCTGTAGCTGATGCACACTGTTAATTCAGGATGACACACCAGCACCATGGTGCTTTACTAAACAAGCTTCTCTAGGCTTAGGGTATGACAGCCTGGGAGGAATGAAAGAGCAGCAGTATCAGCAAGGAAGGCAACAAAAACAGAGTTGCTACATTCACCCATATATAATAATAATTAAAGACAAAAATTAAAAACCTTGGCACCAAACAGTATGGGAAAAGATCAGACACACCTTTTCCATCTCATGTTGCCAAGCACATTGTTAGCACACAACACAGTGCTCACTTCCAAACTCCAAGTATATACAAAAGGACCACATCCTCCCACTTAATTAACACGTAAAAATAGAAAGAACTGCATTTTAATACTGATTATACTAACAGGGGCACCTTCCAAGCATGCCAGGCTATTGGGGAGCTTTCCTGCCTGAATGTAGGTGAGGTCAAAGCTTGGGAGTCGTGCACTTTCCTAGCATTCACAGGGAGAAAATAGAGGCTGCTCCCAGCTGTGACAGCCCTGTCAACAGCCTCAGTAAGTTCTGATTCTTCAAAAACAAAACATTCTATGCCCATCCAAGGGTTACTGACAGGGAATGCTCCAAAATCAATCTCTGGAGAAGACAACCCAACAAATACCAGGAACTTCTCTGAAAGAGTCTAATCATAACTCTTTCTGTTCTTGCCATTTGGTTCCTTGATTGAACTTCATACAAAGCATCCTCTGTACCAAAACAAGCTGTTCCTTTAACCCTTGTTCTGCTGTTTCTTACGGCAGTTTCACACATGGGTTTTTCCATTCACACTTCACTTACACTGATCTTGGTACTTCAGTTGGAAGTTTCTGGACTGCAAAGTCTTGATGCATTTTGCAGTGCATTTTGCTGCACTGCAGCTGTAGAAATGCACTCAAGATGAATAGAAACATGCCACATCAAGAAATGTAAATATTTAGAATTAACAAAAATTAATCTTCTTTTGTGTCAACAGGGACAGATTTTCAAAAATATACTCCAGATACACTATGAATTAAGCACAGAAAGGCTGAAACTCACTGAAACTCACCCAAACACCATGGGTAACATGAATGAAACACCAGATGAATGTCTTGTCAATTAAAGTACCACTCTATAATATAGCAAGAAAGACAAAGGATCTTACAGAGTTCTTTGCAAAATGCAAATTACTTAAAACTGACCCCTTTTACTGTGACACCATTTCAATAGATCAGGCAAAAATCTCTGTCTCTCAGGCCACCAGGCTCCTACAGGCCAGCTTCCAGATTCTCACTTTGTATCTTTCTAGAGAAATTACAGAAGAAAGAACCAACCAACCACACTCAAGGCCTAGACAGGGACTTGACACATCTCTTCCAAGAGCACTGTGGTACTGCTGAGGAGCTGGTGGCAGGAGAGGGATGGTTGAGAGGTCTGGATGGTCCTTCTGGCTTGGGGAGTGGGGCACACTTCGGTTAGCAGAGCAACCTGGACTTACTCAAACATTTGGATGTATTTAATTCATAAAGGCAAAAAACTATGGCTGGGTGCTAAGGCACAAATGGATAAACGGGTGCCCAGTTAAGAACACATGCCAGAAATACTTCACATAATAAATGATAAATGATGGATAAATGATGCCACTGTGAGATGAAGCTGCCTTACAAAACAGAGCTTAGGCAAGTGCACCCCAAGAGATGCCTCAAAGCAAAGCAATGCTTAAACTGTAATGAAAAAAAATTCTTTCTACATACTTTGCCCTCTTCCCCAACAGAATTGCTCAAACATAGGCAAATACTTTGTGCCAACATGACAAAATAAGCTGAACTTACTTTAATCAAATTTGCTGATAAATACAGAAATGTAAGGGCTTCTAAAACACATTTACACTTTTGTTGAGGAAAATATTTTCTGGTTCAAATGGGTATTTTAATGTCAGCACAAGTAAATACACCCCTGATGCATCATTATAGCAACTGCACTGTTTAAGAATGCAAATATAAGAAGAAAGCAAAACAAAATTTAGAAATATTAGGAAAAAACCAGGAAAATGTAGATATAATTTTCACTGTACAAGCTGATAAAGTGCCAACATAAACAGGAAACCTAGGCCCACCTATTGAAAATAAAAGAATATTCTTGCAATATCTACCATCAGGCATGGTCACACCCCTGGGTAGGAGCCACTGCCTCCACCTCTGGGAATGGTTGGCACCTGAAGCAAGCCACCAGCAAAGTATTATCTTCACTGTTATCTCTTAAACTCTCAATGTCCCATCAAAATGCAACAGTAGTGTGAAAATGTTCCTTTCAAAACTTAAAAGCAGCATCAATTTTCAAATCCAGATCACTGGTGTACATCTTTAGCAGCACTGCCTGCATTACTGCAGCTAAATGAAACAAAAAAAAGTTTTATTAATTTAAACAGATGTCCTTTCTTGACCACAAAAAAATTAACATAAAAGTATTCTTTTCTTGCTGGTCTTACTTGCTTTATTAAATGAAGGCACAGAGGTAAGTAGGAAGAGGGATAAAACCATGCAGAAACCAAGGCTCACTGAAGCTTGGTTATTGCAAATTAACCCAAACAACTCTTTCTGAAAAGCTGACTCACTTTTTATACAACAGAATTACCACTGGAACCATCTGAGTTCCCTTCAGGAAACCTGCTGACAGAGCACCACATGGAAAACACGAAAAAGCTGTACTGAAACAGCTTGATGACAAAGGAGCTGGCAACACAGGGGAAGCTGCAATCACCTTTGCCAGTAGGAGTTATTAGAGAAATTCTGCAGGAACTGGAGCTGACTTGCTTTTACGAGTGTCACAAAAAATGAGGGACATCCTAAGGAATGTTTATTGAGGATGAAAATGGCCAGCACTGTCACACAGAGGACACTGGAGGGAATGGAGGCGTTTCACAGCTAAACAGAAGGAACTTGAATAACTGTGTAATGTCCTGATCATATGCATACATATCTCTGGCATACCCTGGTCTCAGTCCTCAGGAATTACAGATGAAGACCTGCACCAGCTGCTCAGAAGGGGAACATTAGCTAACAGTGCAAAGCAGGTATGAAAAATGCTTGTGCAAACCATGTATTTCCAGTAGTACATGGAAATATGGGTGCTACAGAACAAAGCACCAATGAACTCTCCTCAGGAACACAGTATGATTCGAGCTGTCCATGCTCAGATATGACACAATGAATATGGAACACACCGTGACTGCTGCAGTAACCACAGCTTTCCAGGCTGCCCAGTGGGTTTCTTGTCTTTCTCCAGCAGCAGCAGCAGTCATGCTCACGACAGTGCAAGTGCAAGGTCTAAGGGTGGTTTTATTGGCAGTTTTCAGTCATGCTCTCAACTCTTTTCGCAAGCACACATGGCCTACGTGACTCTGTGGATCACACATAAACCAGTTTAAATTAGAGCTGGCTGGGAAAAAAAGAATAAAGGTATATCTCAGTCTAGTTTATAGCTTTTATATTCTGACTTGACAATTCCTGGTACACTTTCAACCCCCATCTCTGATGGCTCTCTCTAAATCCACTCAGCATTACCTGAACAGAGTTCTCAGGTGTCACTCTTACTTTTTTAACACCTAAAGGTGTTTAGCTTAGACAAAGAGCACGCACACCCACAAAATAATGCCTGTCTGGCTGCAGAAACACTGAAATAAAGGCTTAGAAGTCTTTATTCACAGAGACACTTGGTAGACTACAGGTCACTTATTTTAACAGATTCTAGGTAACTAAACACTAAACCAGAGTTGTGAGCTCCCATGTCATCTATTTTCTTCTCCTATTTCTTGTCCAAAACCCCAGTGTTGACTTTAGCTGTCAACACTACTAAAGCATGAAGACTGCACCCAAGAATGGCCATCAGAGACCAGAGGATAAAATACAGACGCATCAGCTTCCATACCTGCTATAAACCAGATTACCAGGGATGTCAAAAGCCCAGCATGCAAATACGAAACTTTGAAAAGCACCAAGATTCTCAGAAGACATAATGCAGGAGAAAACAGGCACCCAATTTCCAAAGGCTGTCTCTCATTGCTCAGAGGTCCAGCAGCCCGACCATCTGGAAACCCCAGTACCCATCTGCACTTTTAGGTCCCTGAAAAGAAATGTGACTCTACATAAACATCACCTTTTCTGACCACTCTCATGCCAGCACTAATCTGGCCCATCTCTTACATTGCTTGAGTTGTGTTAATTTTGTTCCATTTAAACCATCTTAGAAAAGCAAATCAAAGTATTCAGTATTTCAGCTCCCTACCCTTAGTCTGTTAATATAGACACAGCGTATTTACAGTGGCTTTCTAATACAGATGTGTAACTAGAACACCAGTGGAGATGGTTGCTGCAAGGAAAAGATCACATTAAATATACTCTGCAAAGAACATAAAATCAGTGACATTTTGACCATCAGGCCTTGGGGAATGATCTGTACTCCCCGCTCACAGCGTGCAGGCTGGTGCTGGGCTGATGCTGAGCAGATGGCTGCAGAGCAGCTTTGCTGGCTCTGAGCCATCATATTGTTTTTCCTTGCTTGCAAAGGTTGGTTTATTTATTTATTACGTGGCCTTACACAGTTGTGATCAGGGCATGATGGAAATGCAAACACATGAACAGTACGATGCTGTTGCATTTGTGAGGGGCTGTTCATGATGAAACTTTGATTTTCTGCTGCCAATTTTCCATTTACCACCTCTGGCCTAATAAAGCCTTCCCTCCAGCTTATTGTCTCTCCAGCTTACAACTGCTAATGAAATGCTCGAGTGTTTCCATGGGGGCTGATATTGATGTGTTTTTCCTGGAGTTTTCTTTCTTTACAAACAGCACTGAGGACGTCAGCAGAGCTCCTGCAATCATTTTTGTTAAGCACAAAGGTTAGGATCTCAAACTAATTGGCATAAAGATAGAAGAGTCTTTAATTAAAGATCTGTAGCAGTGAAAGGGATTAAATACAGATGCAGGATTATTAGAAGCTAACTTTCACACAACTGTTCAGGAGGTACACTTTTAGTAACTAATAAGATGCCCCTTTTTCCTTCAGAAATCAGTTCCTCTAAAAATGGTAACTCTTAATTTAAACTCTTCCTATCACTAAGCTTCTCACAGATGTTCGTTTTGACATTGCATTTGAGAAAAAAGCTAAACAAGAACCAAGTATGTGGGAACTAAAGTAGAAATAAACTCCACTTGACTCCAAACTAAGATCCACACAAATTATGCTGCACAGAATCAATAACCATTCTGCCTTTTGCATGCATATTTAAACAGGCCTAATCCCACACATAAAGGCGGCAGGTTTAACAATTACAAGACAATCATCAGACAGACTTCAGATCAGCCAGATGTCCAGAAATATATGGTTAATCTCAACTGTAGTTTTACCTCCAAAATTACTCTGTATCCTATCTTCTGCCCCCCATGCCTCATTTTTAAATCCTTCCATTATTCACTCCATAGCTTTTTATTATCCTCCCCTTAACTCAGTGTGATCAGTTAAGTTCCAGCAGATGAACACATTCTCCATATGAATCAGAAATCCAACATAGCCACAGTGCTGCCTAGTATTTACATGTAAAGTGGTAAATCTTATAAGAAGAAAATTAAAATGACATCAATTTATACTTTGCATTAAGTGGATCAGACATCTCCTCTCTCCCTTCCCCTGCTCCCTCCCATCCCCCAAAGCTTAAATGACGACAGCAGTACTTAATCTTTTTTGCTGAAGGATGTTAACAGCACTGGGCTATGTGTTCTGCTCCTCTAAGTTTGTTGGTTATTAAATACTTTTTCTGCTTGGTCGCTTTCAGGCTTACAGTCAAATTAAAAATAAATGAATACAATGCAATTATTAATACTCGGTTCTGAACCAACTTTAAGCATTTAAGAGGTAGCGAGAGAGCATGGTAAATGCACTCTAATAAAATTTATTTCCTTTATTTCAGTTTAGAGGTGAAAGACAACGAAAAATGCAACATTTCTAATGACTGACATAGCAGGGAAATGAAAGGTTAGGAATGCTCTCTGTAATTGCCCTGCTTCTAAAAATATTTTGATCAAAACTAAACAAGAAGCCACTCCCTTCACCCCATACAAACTCATGAGTAAACCTGGTGTGTTTTTCTCAAATGGCTTTCTCCTACAAAACTATACAAAATATACAGATCAGTATATTCAAGGCTTAAGGTCCTGCCTTGGTTCTGTGCCTCTGTCTGAAAAACAAGAGGGTGTTTCCCGTTTTACAGCCCAGGGATACTCAGGGAGCAGAGAGATGAGACCCAGGTGAGAGCCAGAACGATCAGGGCCACCAAGCCAGACCCTGCAGAGCTGCAGTTTGGGCTGCCCCTGCTAGAAGGAATTGCCTTCTTCAGGTCATGCACGGTCCCTGGGCGAAAGAGATCTGACCAAGGCCTCTCATCCTGGAAACTGGAGACTAAAATCAGGCTAAAATCCAAACCAATCCAATGCAAACTCAAGGCAGTGAGAGCTCAGCTAGCAGCCAAAGCCATGAAGGAGTGCCTGTGCATTTCTGCTGAAAGCCAAGACGTAAACTTTACCTCCCCACCCCAGGGGCCCTTGTTTCCTCAGATGGAGGCAGCAGAACCCAAATGTGGGCTCAGCCTGCCACCACCCAGAGGACAAGGCCTGGCATGGTGAGGATGTGGTTGCCAGCCTGGGCAGGGATGATGAAAGGAGCCCTGATCCTCTGCTGGGCTGAGCAGGAAAGGCAGCAGAAGGGCCCTCACATGGGGTTTTAACAGCTAGGACACAATGAATAGGAAGTGTTAAGGCTGCTCTTCCATCAGCCAGAGAATAAAAGACAACGGCCTCTATCCTTTCACTTTTTGGGAAAGAAGGAGACAGAAGCAAGCAGTGGATGACGACAGCACAGCAGGTATGTGGTGAGGACCACAGTCACGTGTCCAACACCAAACAATTCTCCACCTTACACCAACTGCTGGTACCTGGTGGCTCCCTGGAAGAGAAAGCAATACAATTTGCACTGTGCTGAATAAATTCCTCATTTCCTTTTCCAGCTATCTCAAGCAACAGTCGTTCCTCTTATCATAGCAATGCACATTAGTAGAATGAACATTACCCAAGGCAACTGGGTTAATTTGTTTTTTTGGAGGAGGAGCTCACATCAGAGCAGCTAGCATGAGGGACACTGGCAGGAAGGTATAAAACAGCTCCAGAGATGGCCAACAGGAAACTGATGACTAAGGGAGTGGCCTCAAGAAGGCTTTGGGTTATTCTGTGGAATGTAGTCCATGGCAGGAAGAAAGCAGAGGGAACAGGGTTTTAAATGAAGAAGGCAGCTCAGTACATGTTGCAGTGACACAAACACATGCAGTCAGCTGTGCTGATAATTAATTATCCCTCTTACAGGTGTTTTATATAAAATACCATCTTTAAGTCCTTTAAATTGTGGCAAAGCACATGGAGAAAAATGGAAACAGTAATTCGTACCTCACAAAACACAGGTATCACTCCAAAGTGAGGCATTGGCTGAGTCTGTCAGCTCCAAGCTCTGACTTCCCAGCAAACATCCAGGTCTCACACCATAGCTCCCATGGCTGTGAGTCACCACCAAAACTTTCAGGTAGCAGGAATGCTCAATGCAGTATAACTTGACAAAATAAAGATGGGTGAAATCCAGTTGTTATTGGATCAAAATTCATCAGACAATGCAGTAAGCATGCTCATGGCCAGACTGGAATTTGCATTGTGTCACAGAAACACGGTGACACAATGTGGTTTTCCTGGATGGATTTTTGTAGCTAAGATCAAAGTTTGTTTTTCTTCTTCAATGCAGTGGAGTAATTGAAGCTTTCTCCACAGCTCCTCTTTCATGCCTGAACTGAATTTTCTGAAAGCTACACCTATGCAGCAGCTTTTCTGCTTAGGAAACTCAAGAAAAGCATTCTTAAGAAAAGCGTCCTTTTCATATTCCTCTTCCTTGCAAGGAAAAGTCCACACCACTGCTCCAGGAGGTCACCACAGGCTGACCACAGACAACCCTGTCCATGCAGCATTGTCATCCTAAATTTGTTTCCTGGCGCATTAGTAACACAAATGTTTTTTTGGAGGCCTTTCCCTCTCTGTTTTCTTTTATTCTCACTTTCCTCCCACTGGCATAGAAGTGTCCTGAATACATCACTGGAAAAGGATCCAACATCATGATGACAGCAAAGTAAATTCTGACTTCTGGGTTTCCATCCCTTGTGCATTTCTGGTCTGCATTTTCTGCAGCTCTCAGCCCAGTCTGGCGGGGCTGGTGAGGGCACTACTGCATGAGCATCACCATGTGATGTGAACCATCCAGTTCCACTCGAAATAACTCTGCCAGCAAGGAGCAAAGTAAATAGAGACTGACAAGAGAGAAAAAAAAAAAAAAAAAAAAGAAGAGTGATAGAGTAAGACAGCAAATGAAAAGATGGAAGGAAATGACAAAGCAAACAGAGCTACAATGTTCCTATTGTTCTTTTACAGCCCATCTGTGAAGCCCTACATGCTTTACTAGTGCATCTCTTTTGAAGAAGGAGATGTTAGGAAAATCAATCTCTGGTATGCAAATGCTTCCTGCTGTAACTACAACTGGGTAATATCCTTGCTACACCTTTAACCTGCCCCTGTTTTTCATTGAACCAGTAAAACAAAGAAAATTCAAGGAGGTGAGATCACAAGAGTATCAAACAGCTCTCTGCCAAAAAAATACACAAAGCCCGTGGCCCTCTAGAAACAGTCATGTGGTTTATGGCCTTAAATTCCTAGCTGATAACACATACAATTGATAATGTGCATTTACAATGGCTAAGTGACCATTTTGTCCTCAGACACTTGCACGTGATGCTTACACTATCATCCTGTGGTGGTTTGACGTCTTCTAAGCAGAGGTCAAATCTCCTCATGGGTCCCAAACACCAACAGATAACTTAATACAGCCATTTGGCTCTTGAATTTATGTCCAAATTTCTAGCAGTCAGTGCTAGATGCACAGCAACCTGTAACCTGCAAGCCAGTCTTGCTGAAGAAGACTTTCCCATGGCAGCCTCCTCGCCACCTGGTCCAGCCACGAGGCACAGAAAACAGTCCAGGAATCTGCACAAGCCCTGCTAAGCCTGTCCCCAACCCAGTGGTCTGTCACATCTGGTGTCCCCCTCCATCTGGGCTGGCTGGGAGGTGGCAGGCACAGCTCAGAAATCAGCATGTGGGGTGGCCCAGGGGCCTCGCTCTGCCCATCCATTCGTCCCTCAGCCTCTGCTGTCACAGGAGGCTGCACAGAGCCACGAGGCAATTAAAATAACAGCGTTTCGTTTGGGCACGTTCAAAGCGCTGTGCAAATAGAGGGATTAATTAATCCCCACAACAGCGATGCAAGGTAAGCACCACTCTCCAGATGGAGAGTAAAATGACAGAGGCAGTGCGGAAAAGCCAAGAATAAAATGCAGGTCTGTGCGCCCTGTCAGACTTGATTTCAGTCCCTCAGGCCACAAAGCAAAACATTTGCCTTTAAAGGGGAGTGATTTATGATGATCTGGATCTCAACCTTGACCTACTTTAACAATTATAACCAGACAGGAGAAAAATCTCTCTCAAATGTTAAATGAAGGTTTTAAATCAGAATCATCTATTCCAATGCAGAGGCATTTTCTGCACAGAAGGAAGCAGCAAACCCCTCCTGGCTTGATGGTGGCAAGTTCCTGAGCTCGTTCACCCCAGAGCGATGCAAAAAGGCAGCAGTGCTGGGATGTTTTCACAAACAAGCTCAGCTAATTGCTCCCAAGTCATACCTCATGTGTGACAGCAAGCACAGAGCTGTCCTGCTGCCATTTAGACCCAATCGCTAAATTGCAGCAAATGCAGCTAAAATACACAAAATTAATGCTTTTGTGCAGAAGTGCCTTGTGTAACTGCCCCAGGGGGGCTACACAATACTGAAGTGCCATGAAACAATGCCTCGACTGAAGTGTGGGCTGCACTGCAGGATTTGGAGCCATTGCACTACATGAAACCTTCAGCACACCGAGTTTATTTCACCTTCGCACAAAAGCCAACTGTCAGGAAGGAGAGCCAAAGCTACTCTTTGCCACCCAGAGCAGTAGCTGATATGAGGAGGACACCATTCTCCAAGGCAGGGGGTTCACTGCAAACCCAAGATCTTTGCACTCGCTCCTTCCCCACAAAAGGATTGAGCAGTCTTTCATGTGATCACTCATTCACTCGTGAACAGGAAATTATTGCTGTGTAGGTTAAGATTCAGTCATCTTGAACACAAAAGATTGCAGAGTGCAGTTTTATTGCTTGGGAGATGCTGTGGCAGTTCGCAGGCTCAGATTGTCCCTTAATGCTGACTCTGCCACCAACCAAGAGCCTCCCCTAGATTCCTCATTCAAACCATCTGAGCATTTAAGCATCTAATCAAGTCTAGCTGTCATTCCCAGTGGGAAAATACATATGGTAAATATTTTACCCGATAAGCTATAATGGACTTGGGTATGATTCTGACTACAAACATCCTTGTAAAATGCAGGTTTTAATTTTTAGGGGCTTTGTTTTCTACAACATGGGATGGCACACTGACACCATGGGATGGCACACTGACACCATGAATAAGGAGGAAATGACTCTGTAACAGTCTAGCTAGAACAAGGGTCTGATATTATCACCAAAGTCCCTGTGGAAAATAATTCCAAAATAATCGACTAAACTTATGGTTTTACCAATGACTGGGCAAAGGGGGAAAGAAGTACTAATTTGGGCACCTTCCTATGGCATGAATTCTGTTAAAACTTCACAAAGAAAAGAATGAGGACAACAAGCTCAAGGTATCCTGATGTTGCTCTCTTTTTTTTGCCCTGACACATTTTTCTGGAGCTCTCAGTCATTTTGGTCACAGCCTGGCTTCATCAGCCAGAGCCCTTCAAGGGCTGCCCTTCAGGATAAGATGCTTGGTTCAGAGGCACTGTGTCTCCGGCTGTACTGGAGCATTTCTGCTGTCTCCAAAAGATCCTCTGTGATGTTGGAAGGCTCGGATTTCATGGATATTTCAGTGGGACATAGACACACATCAGGTCTCTGGTGACATTCAGGTTTCCACAGAACTGTCCCATCTGCTGAACATGGCCAATCTTTTCTGAAGTCTCTTCTGCGCAGAGTTCAGCCCTGCAATGCTGATAGACACAAACCTTGGCACTTGTCTTGGGTTTTCTTTGGGGGCAGCTGGCAGCTGCTGTTCCTGTTCTGCCCTCCCTTCAAACACTGAGAACTGGGATGTGTGGCCATCTACTCACGGAGTCATGGAGATAAACAAATGGCAACTGTGCCTGAGAGGGAAAGCTGGGGGAACCTCTTTGACAAAATTCAGGATGGAGGGGCTTTGAAACAAGCAAAGAATAAAACCCAAAAAACAAGGAAGAGAATAAAAAGAAGACATTTGTAGCTGTTACCCATTAAATTGCCAGAGAAAGGCGGGTCAAGCTGTTGATGATTCCATGCCATCCATATAAAAGAACAGCCAAGATGGCACAGACTGCAAAACCAGGAGAGATGGTGGAAAAGCTCCTTCTTGAATGCAGCACTACTCACTGCTCAGATAAGAAAGTATGGGTATTGCACTTCCCAGTATTATCTGTCTGGTTTCTTACCTTGGGAATGGAGATTTGAGAGGAAAAGAAACTCAGATTTTCAGGCACTCTACCTAAAATAGGAACAGGAGTCCGATCTGCAGTGTGCCGCACAAAATTAATCACTATCACTTGACATTCCCAACAAGGTCCCATTGCTCCTACCCAGAGAGGAGGCAAACAAGGTATTACAAGGGGAACTTGTGAACAGAAAACAAACCATTACAGAGCAAGCCATCCATCCTATTAGGGATGCTTTATCCATCCACTCCGGCTACTGGTCTTCAGAGAGAAACCTCTAACGCCTTCTCAGCAGCCACACACAAACCTTAAGCTCCTAAACTGGAACTGCAGTGAGCTCATATATTGAAATCACAGAGTCTTCTGAGTTGGAAGGGACCCAGAAGGATCACTGAGTCTTACTCTTAAGTTTTTTTGCACCTGCCACACAAACGTGCATTTACTGCCCACTCTGCTTGTTTTATCCTCATTTTTGTCTCTACTCAGCACTTTAGGGGAGGAAAGGAAAGGAAGAGAAAAGACTCAGCTATTTCTAAGCAGAAGTGTGTTTGTTTCTAGCTCAGAATGCAGCATAATTCATTTCCAGACTTGGCCATTTTCGCAGAGCTAACCAGCAAACTCTAACTCATTTGGGGAATTAAGTGTGAGACCAAGAAAATATCAAAGAACAAGCCAACGGCACTCAGCTCTTCTGCAGCATTGCTATCATCAACCTCCTCCTCTCCAAGCATCAAAGCAGTTCTTAGTGAAATTTCACTGGCAGCATTTTGAAACAGAATGCACCATGTTAATGAAAGCTTTTAATTTAATTTCTAACATTTTATATATATTTATATATATATTTATATATTTATATATATACATAAAAAAACACCCACAAGTTATTGGAAGGTCTGGCCTGTTCAAAATCCATCCTTATAGAAGTGTTCTTCCCCAGGGGGAAGAACCACTCATAACCACAATACCAACAGCCAAGTTAGTTTCTTTTCCAGCAAAGCTATTGAAGCTTCAAAATCTAATGTCGGAGCTGTTCCCTCGGCAAAATTTTAAGCAATTAACTGCATTACCTGGTGCTGCCACGAGATGTCAGGGAGCAATAGAGAAAAATTAGTTGTGGCTGCCCTAAATCACAGAGCTGTCTTTGTAAAGGGGAGGTAACAGTCACCCGGCCATGGCAGCTCTGACAGGGATGTCCACATGATTCTACCCCTATTTACTGCCACATGTCTAATCACACCATAATATCTGAAATGCAGGGAGTCTTCTTTCAAATAAACACCCCCAGGTTTTGAGAGCGTCGTCAGGGGATGGAGGAAAAAAAAGAAAACCAAGCTTGGTTTTCTGAGGCTGGAAATTCAAAAGAAAAACCCTAAGGTAATGTAACAGCACTATGTAGGTCTTAAAGGCACACGGCTCAGCAATACCCAACTTCCAACACTGAGATCAGCCCTGCTTTGTGCACATGTAACAATATTATTACACATACTGCTGTCTTCTCTCTTTTAATTATTATGCTGTTGGCAGCAAAATTTTACACACTTTATTCAGAATCCCCACCCCCTCCAAATCCTGTTCCAACGATGAATAAAATACAGAAGGATGCATTAGAGACTCTATAGCAGCCACAGTGTTCCTGCCAAAACTGAAGAGTCCCTGCAAGTCACTCTGTGGCAGAGTGTGAGAGCAGGATTTGGAATATGTGATGGGGAAGAAGGGCACACAAGGTGACTGCAGCATGAGTCTGAAACCGTGGATTGTTCACAGGTGGTAAAGCCATAATGGGCTTGGATGGCAAGATAGAAATGTTAAAAAAGAGCTACCCTGTATTATCCATATGTCACCTTTCTGGGAATGCATCAGATGGCTTTTCAAATCCTACCACAGCTTTTTTTTTTTTTTTTTTTTTATCCTTTCAATATGATGGATACAAGGCTTGGAGCAGGCTGAAGTCTGTTACATGATGTGGAACACTTACACTTTCCTGTAAAGAGAGTAAGAATGTTAAAAATTGGTACCTTGGGTCCTTTCCAAAGTAAGATGGAAGTGCTACAAGTCCCAAGGGAAGGGGAAAATTCCTACTTCTCTTGCAGTGCAAATCTTGTTGAGGAGCAGTCCAAGAACATGATTAAAGCTATGGCTGTTTAGATTGCACCTCTGACTCGCTTCAGGCAGAGAAACTTGGAGGTCCAGAGGAGAAAAATGTTTCTGTGGCAGACTGAGTGACTGAAAAACATGTCTAAGACTTTAAGACACTCAAGGGCTGAAACAGGGCTGAAAGTGCTGATCAGGTGAAGAGAGGGAAGCCTGGCAAAGCAGCAAATAGCATATGGCAAATTAATGATTTTTTGTAGGAGTTTTGCATGCATGATTTTATACATTGCATTCAGTGAATATACATACACATTGACATCCAAGTGCAAAAAATCCAAGGAGCCGTGTTTTGAAGGTGTAATCTGCCAGCCCTTAGGGACTGGCTCAGGGGGCAGCTCCTCAGGAAGCTTGTCCCAGGACCTGAGTGATAACGTGAAGAGGGCCAGCAGCTGGGAACACAGCTGATGCCCTGGAAACCTGCAAGCAGATGGAAACCGGAACGATGGGTGTCAGCAGGGGAGCGGCGTGGGTAGCACTTTGTTCCGGATGCTTTGTGCTGAACGTAGGAGATTATCGGTTATGTGAGCAGCAGATATATGGGCAGCAGCTCCAGCTCCACTGGACGCTCTGCTTCCTGTCATAATCCCTCTCCCAGGTGATGAGAGAGCACACCCAATGCTTTCCCCTCCTGTCTGGAACACAGCATGGAGTGCAAGGTAAACAGAGCGTCAACAAATTGGTTTGTGCCAGCCTCGGCATAAAACACTCGGTACACACAGCACGTAACACAGCCTAATGAAAGTCGCTTCAGAGGGCACCAGTTCCAAATGTCTCAGCAAGGAGATGTCCCCATCCTTCTGCTGAGCCATAACACTGAGGAAATCCCATGACACTTAAGAGCAGTTCTGCTTGTGGTGGTGCATCTGGCTGTTGCATGCTATAAACACAGCCGCTAAGGCTGTGTATTAGTTCCACAGTACACTGACACTTCTAGTATCACACACTGCAAGCAGTACTGCCTCCTAAAAATTCCTTCAGGTTATGGCAGCTTGGGTGTGAAGCAGCTCCTTAGGACTACAGTCTTGCTATCTGATGCCAAATGCTTTTTAGAGCTGTCTTTTGTACCCAACAAATTTATTCTATAAATAGCATTTGAAAAATCTCCCAAAATGTACTTGCATCCTTATTTATTTATAAATCAGTGAGTAATTCATGAAAGAAAGCAGACAAAAGGAAGAGATGGGTACAAACAAGGTGCCCCAGATCATAACATATGTCTGGATTTGAAGATTTGAATAAAAAACCTTTGACTTTGAAAGACAAGACTGCACAGTTATCTGACAGGGTCAGCTTTTAAGCCTTATGATGTCATTTCACTCTTCCAAATGCACATCAGCAACCACAGGAGAGATTAGTGGTTCAGAGCCTCACCACAGAGATCCAGGCACAGACCTGCTGAGTTTGCTGTGGGCTTTTTCACACAACTGGCTTTAACCTTGCGTAGGAGAGCAGGAGGCTGCATGAAGGCATTAGATGAGACTCCATGCAAACCAGTAACTTGAATTAAAGGCAAAGCCTGGAGAGCTTGTGCTCAAAGGGCTGATCACAGCTGCAAAGGAGGGCTGTCGGGGCGCAGACCAAATACTTCAATAAACAAACACAAACACTTCATTTGATAAACTGAGAAAAACCCCCACTTTTAAAAAAATCCTCCAAGTTTGTTAATGACCAGTATACTCCCAGACAGTTTTGTCCAGGTCTCTAGCCAAATGCAGGGCAAGCTGATCACACCCTGAAACTGCAGATACCCAAAAAGAGTTCATGTTTCCAGCTCTTACTGTCAGCATTTGAGTTTGATAGAATCAGGTCAAAATCAGTCTTGCTCAGTCTGACGTAATGGAGGCTTCTGGATTCTACCCTGCTCACCAAGATGTGAGACCTCGTTTTCCGTTCCCACCCCAGTCAAGCTCTTAAAAACTGCCAGAGAACTGCTTGTGCTGTAGAAAGACATATCGGCAAGAAAAACCCCAAACCTTAGGTACAGGGATCATTTTCAGAGAGGGAAAGCACATTTCCTAGCACCACAGAATGAAATAATGGAAATGGATAATGTGCCAGAACAAGCAGGTACCTTAACTTAGAACCATCTATGTTAACTGCACTCTCAAAATCTATTAAAAGCCAGTACAAATCTTGCTGTACTGGCTTATCATGTTGTAAATAAAAATAGAGCCAACAGAATGTGGTATCCTCCTTTCCTAGCTTTGGGTCCCACAGAAGCATTTGGTGGTGTCCACTGTCACAATCTCTTCTCCATCGTCCTTCTCAGGTAGGTTAGCAAGTCAGATGGTCAGGGGGATACATAATTTTGCCAATCCATCAGTGCTGAAAGCAATTTCAGCTAAAAAAGACTCGGGACCTTCCAACATAAAGAAATGCCTTCAGAAAACAGAACTTCAAACCCTGTAAGGGTTCCTGTATTCCCAAGTGGTTCCAGCAGTGTGTGCTAACATGGTAAGGACATGGGTTGAAGGAATGCACTGAGGCCATCTCCACAAATGGATCTGCACATATTCCAATCAGTGAGGTCTTTTAATTGACAAAAGCTTCCCATAAATTGAAGGGGTTGCACAGAAATGTCAATAAGGCCTATTAATGCTTCTGCATATCTCCTAGAATTTACTCGGGGAAAGCAAAAACCAATCCACTCCTGAATTACAAAAATAAAGCCGCAAATCAGTCTGAAATCCAGGTTGAAAAAGTCAGCTGGCTTTGGCACCGGGAAAACACAGTCATTAGAGCCCAAGCGCCGTAGCTGTGCGCATTTGCCGCTCCAGTCAGTCTGAATCCCTGTGACAGCAGCAAGCGGCTGCTGATTGCCACCAGCTAATTATAGCGCTGGGCTCACGGCAGGGCGGCCGCTGCTGGCTGCTGGGGCGGTGTGAAGGCAGCAGCTCCGTGACACATTCACCAGCAGCGCTCCAAAAATGACCTGCTCCCGCCCGCCTCTCTCACTGCCACCGTTTCACTGCCGACCGCGCTGAGGAGCCATCGCCAGCTCTGGGAATGATGGCCCAGCGCAGCTCCTCGGGCCCCACGATGGCTGACAGGGAGCACCTGGCCCTTCTTGATGGAAGAAAACTCAGGGCAAGGCCATATGGCATGGGGAAAGGGATATGCGTTTCAACTCTCTGGAGAATCTGTAGGAGGAAGCGGGGCCGGAGCTGTGAGGGCCGTCAGGGCACCTGCGGCCTGCAGCTCCCACAGGAGGGCAGGGATGGGAGAGCAGCACTGCCAGCAGGCTGCACCCGCTTCCCTGGGGCGCCGGCCACGAAAACATAACTGCTGCACATTATCCTCCAAACCGCACTGCTTTGCAGGAATGAGAAGCAAAATAAAACGGGGAGGTTATTCCTCAAATGTTTTCCCTGACCTGGAGAAAGCAACAGCTTGCGACAGACTTCCTGCCGGCCTGCCCTCGGTCAAAGCAACCGAAAGGGCTGCTGCACGTATTTCCATCTCAGAGTTGTTTACAGAGTTTTGTCCTTCCCTCAGGCACTTTCCTTCCCAGTATTAGCAGCGAAGTGTGAAGATACTTTGGTATCAGTTCCTGGAGGTGTTCCAGTCCACCAGCCCCAACGAGTGCTCTGAAGGGCAGCATTAGCCACAGCCTCTGCATTTCACCCTGTACAAGTGTCCCAGGTTCCTTCCAACACAGAGCCAGGCAACAAGGCACACACGGATTTGCAGTCTGACTCTGCCAGAGTATCTCTGTAAGACTCACATTTAACAAGAAGACTGTTTTCCCAGTACTTGTGATAACCAGGCAACCAAAATGATGCCACGCAACCTTAAACATTAAAGACTGCAGAATGAGACAATTCTAAAGAGATACTTAACATAAAATCAGTGCTAAGTAGATGGGGAAACAGGGATGAGGAAGGAATGAAAAATAACGCCAGCAAGATAGCACATCTTAGTTACTTTTCAATCCACGCAAGCTGCCTCTCTTGGAATCAATCCTAGTTGCACCTAAACTAAATCCGATCAAAGTTGCTGTAATAATTTGTATACTTAAAGTATCAACTCATCAGTAAGAATGAAACACAGTCAGCTCATCAAATGCTTCTCGTTATTACAGTCTTTCACAGCAGGAGCCTGCATCTCCCATCCCTGCAGACATCTGCTGTGATCATCAGAAACCCAAAGAGAAAGTGGCACGAAGACTCTTCTCAGGATTATTTCAGTTTGAGCTCTTGTCGGTGCCACACACACCATCTCCATTCTCCCCAGCTGTCGCACATGGAGAAGTGCAAAAGTACTATGAAAAGCACCTATTGCAAAACCCACACACTCGAAAGGGATTTGGGGACCTACATAGCACTTGAAGCTACCTTTGACTTCAGTCTGTGAAATAATTTAGCTTTCAAGTCTCTGGGGCCTTTTAACATGGGAGCTTTCAGTGCCAATGTTACTGAATGCCAGCACCTAGTTGCATGTTTTTGAACATTTAAAGCCAGGGCTGTTGCCATTCCAATATCTGCTACATTACAGATTCCAAAATCCTTATGTTTATGACTGATTTATGCTTCTCTGCATGATTTCTATCTCGTATGAAGATTTGCATGTGAGGAACCTGCACTTACAACTCCACTGTTTAAAACAATCACTTGTTGCAGTTTGACTATAATCAATCTAAAGATGTAGACAGTATATTTGTAGCCCATGAGTTTTCACTTCTGCAGGAAAGCTCCAGATACCTCTGTACAAAAATATTTTCATAGTTTTTTCTTCATGTACACCCACACTTCTTTGGATGCCGCATTCACAGATGTTCCCATAAGCAACCAAGGAAGCACAGTCTTGATGAAACCAGCAACAAATGGAGAGCTCACAAAAGTGTCATTAATGTGACACCGTGAAAGCAAAAAGACATGTCAAATAGGTCTCCCCCTCTTTTTTCTTGCTCTTGGTTCTATTCCACACTAACACTAGTGAAGGAGAGGAGGAATTAGAGGACATGGTTATTAAAATTTGCAGCACACAAGTCTGGAGGGAACGCAATTACACCAGAGGACAAAATTATATGAGATTATTTCATCACTTGAAGACATGCTTTGAAATTCAACACGGCTCGAAGTGTAGTTACTACAGGCACACAGGAGCAACCAACTGTACAAAGAGAGGTTGGGGAAAACTGTTCAGACTGTTCAGACAACAGCTCTTCAGAGAAAGATTTGGGGTGTAGCAGACTGCAAGGGGAACATGCCTTGGTGAAGTCATACTGCTATAAAAGCTCAACAAGCTGGGAATAACAAATACAGAAGCCCACATCACCTACAATATAAGTCATTCTTCTGCTCTGTTCAGCTTTTAAGTCCTCAGATGAAGTATTATCTCCCACACTGAGTACTTTAAGTAAATAATAGGGGACCAAAGGAAGGGAGCTCAAAAAACAGGAACGACATCTAGAAAATAGGACTTGACAGGAGGTGTTACAGAAAATTGCATTGTTTTTTATCTAGTGAGGAGAATGCTATGAGCAAAATGATAATGGACTGCTATGTACATAGAAACATGCTACAAAAGTCAATAGAACGATCTGTTCTCCATAACCACAGCAGATAAGGAGTAATGGGCTGAAATTGGAGCAAGAATGACTCAGATCAAACATTATAAAAACGACACATAATGATAACAAAGCACAGGAATAGATTTTATTCAGAGTTCTTCAAACACAGGGTAAATTAACAGCAGTGATGCATCACTGAAGCACTGCTGATCATACCCAGGAGCAGGGAGAGCACCTTGGCAACCTCGTGGCATTCTCCCTCCATCCCATTTTTGCCCAGTTTTCCATGAATCTCAAGCTTTACAACTGTAAGCACTAAGAGCTACAACACTATTACAGCCATAAGAGCTACAGCAAACCCCAGTGAAGTTTATATGCATAGAAAAACCTCATTAATACCAATAATTAAGTCCCAACTGGTTTGTGCTGTGTGGTCAACGTGAGGGCAGGGACGTGGTATGTTTTACTAAGGACATGATTCACTTGACATAGGATTAGCAGAAGAAGAGAAATTTCAGCCACATATCACACTCAGCCCCAGCACAGTCAAGAGAGAAATGTCCACAATCAACACCTGCTTTGGGACAAAGGCTGTGTCAGGGATGTGCTCTGTGCGGGCTGGGCAGGCAGGGCTGGCTCAGGGCTTGGCTGGAATTGTGAGATTTCTCATAGAGGTAATATTGGGATGATTTGAATGTGTGCACTCTAACAGTCACCTGTGTAGCCAGCCCCTCACTCAGAAACCCATAGTGACACTTCCAGAGATTTCCTGATCCATGCAGCCAGAGAAGATGCTGCACAGCACCACCACATGAAGTCTCAGCTAGATTTTACATTTCTCAAAAGATTTTGGCTATAACCTTTACTACACAAGGGAGCAGAGCATCCCAACATGCTTCAGGGTTCTCACTGATGTTATTCCATATGGGATGTTAGCATATTTTTAGAGAAACACTTCTTTGAAAGATGTACCATTAGCCCTGAATCCAGAGCCCCCTTTTTTTTTCAAGACATAACTTGGGAAGCCACCAGACAGGAACAGTTCATGTTATATCTTCCCTGGAACATCAGGCTTAGCTTTTGGCAAGTAAGAAAAGCATAAGCTTCCAGATCACATTTCAGGTTTGGGGTCTGCCCATTTTCACTGGGCTTTCTCCTGGTGGGATGTGGACTCTCTGGAAAACATTACAAAGCCAGGGCAGTGCTGTCCCACAGCTCATGGGCCTTTTTCATGGTAGAGGAGCTGCTTTCTTAACACCCCAGAATTCATTCCAGCCCCCTTGGGGCTGGGAGGGTGAGGAAGGCATACACAATTCCCCTACTGTGGAGCACAGAGATAATTCCTTCTAATTAGAGAACTCTAAATATTTGGAAATCAGCATCCATTATTATTCTGGAAACTTCACACGGCAATAGAAAATGGGTTGATTCTGGCAAAATTTCTTCATAGCAAAAGAGCATTATCAGGCAAGAACAGAGACGTTTTTCTGGTTTTCAGTGCAGTAATGCCAACAGATACATTACAGCCAGTCAGACAACTCAGCTATCTCTAAAGGGGAGGAAGGGCAGACTTTTAAATGTGAAAATCTCAAATGAATTGCATTCAGATATCCCCCCTCCTCTCACAGATGAGCCTGTGAAAAAGATTTCGGATAAAAATGGCACAGAACATCAAATGAAAAATAACCATGAATTCATATTCAGCTGTGTCTTTCAAACGCCAATACAACTTACGTGACTTCTCTTCCCTGGAATGGCTTTGGGAGAAAGGAACAGAGAAAGGAGAAAAAAGAGGAAAAGGAAAAAAAAAAAAACTGTCCTGGAATTGACTTTGGGAACAAATGCTATGTCAGCTGGAAGAAAGCCAAACTTGAGTTGAAATAGCACTTTGCTATATTCAACTCTACAGATTTTTCTGACTGGAGATGGCTCCACTCAAGGACATTGCCATAATAATTGGGAACATGCTGACATCTGCATCAGAGGCTCAGTCTAGTCAGAAGTCAAAGTATGAGAAAGAGGCAGTGAGATCACCCTTAAGGATCTAGAAAGCTTGCAGTCAGGAGAGGATTTTGGGGAAGGCTGACTGTTTAATTCCAAAATGTCTTCCTAAGCTTGCTGAAAATATTGGGAAAGAGAAAGCTGATCCTTTACTCAAACACTTGGTCTCAGAGCAAACCCAAGCTACTTCACTTGATTAAATAGTTAAA
Organism: Origma solitaria; assembly: GCA_013397895.1. NCBI lineage: Eukaryota > Metazoa > Chordata > Aves > Passeriformes > Acanthizidae > Origma > Origma solitaria. The sequence goes on along the minus strand of VZRL01012168.1, from coordinate 2,843,939 downwards.
TCATAGGCTTTGCTCAGGCAGTACCACAGACTGTATTTGTTGGCCTATTGCTGGGACAGAGTGATTCCCTCACCTGTTTATCAATTTTGCACAGGTCTAGTTATGGTTGAAAGGTTAACTTTTAAAAAGCAAAATTCCTACATGAGAGAAAACCAGAAGGCCTAACAAGTAACAATTTGAGTCATGCTCTCTTCTTGCCATCAATTTGCACAGTGTTGGGAGAAGCAGAAAGGGAAGATGCAAAACAGATGATGCACAGATTTGTGAGAAATTACTCATCAATCCAAACCCCAATATGCAGCAGGGCCAAGAGGAATTTAATTTCAAATGAAAAATGTCCAGTTACCAGCACATAAAATTGCTTCACAAGAAATGACATTTCCAGTTGCAGACTGTGTTCTGCTTAGACACATAAAACCCATTGTATTCCTCTTCCCCTTGGTATGCAGTGCACACATCAATGGGAATTGCTGCTGCAGAAGCTTATTTGCTCTCAGGGTTGAAGGTGATCACATTCCTCCTAATTATGTAAGAAAATTCCACTGACATGGTGATTGTTGCAACAAGAACAAATGTGTAATGCATGGGAACAACGGTGCTTTGGGACTTCAACAGATCACCCCACTCTGTTCAGAGGATGCTGGGATCTCTCTTTCTGATGCTCAGTTCCAAATGCATCAGGTAACAAACAGGCCCAGCTACGATTTCTGCCTTGCCTCACTCGCTGTGATGTGGCTTCCTTTCAGTTTGCTTCTCTGCATCCATCACTGATGAAGGAAAAGAGGTAATAGGATTTACTCCACGGTTGTTCTGGCTCTGTGTGCAGGATCCACATTCCCACCAGAATACAATAAATAACTGGTTTTCTGCTATTTTTCACTTTGTTTTGAAATTAGGAGGCAATTTTATTTATTCATAGCCCAGGAAGAGAAGGGCTTGCTCTGCCATCATGTGTGTTTGTTTAGCATGTTTAGGATACAGTATTTTCTGAATTTGTTTGAACTTTCTTTCAGTTACCAGGCCTTCACCCAAAATGTCCTTCAAGTAGAAGAATTTCATCTTTTCCTAATATTGGTAGCAACATAGGCAGTATCCTGCAGTGCCTACCATACTGAAAGCTGGTGAAACTCAAGTAGAAAGCAAGACTTGGCTTCCAGCACATACCAAAAGAACCAGGGAAAGGGGAAGGAGAAAACAGCTTTCTTTAGGAATATACCCAGGAGTTTGTAACTGACCCTGATTCTACCTGTGACTGTCTAAATCTAGAATTAGGTCTTTGTCTTCCAGGACAAGTGGGCAGACAATGGGAGGCTCAGAGGAAAATAATAGTACAAGACAAGAAATGGGCATCTTCATTCATACCATTGCGCTCCCTGGGATACCAAGGTAGGAACTGCTTTGTCCAGTTCCAAACTTGTCTCACACAAATGGTCAGGCACTCTCCCTGGCCAGTGTCCAGCCACCTCCTCCTGACCTTCATTCTCCTCACTTGAAAGAGTTTGGCACCACATGAGTTTAAGTGCAGAGAGGGTTTGTAGGCAGCCATGCACATGACCCTGAAGCAGTCAAAACCAGCCACGAAGCTCTCCTCAGCAAACCACATTTGCTCTTGCAATGTTACATTTTATTTGCTGTCACCATCAGGGACTGATTCGACCTGACATATGACCTGTGATCCTCACCAAAATTGCCTTTTCTCTGTTCTGCATTTTCCTTTCAGGGTGACTGTTTGATCTCGCCCTTACACAGGAGTCTCCAAGGGCAGAGGGCAAAAGGGAACTGCAGGAAGGATGGAGGAGAGAAAAGTCACACCAGCATGTGGACAGCAGCACAGGCTGGAGCCGACAGCACAACAGTCAGACCTTTCTCTTGCTGGTGGGGACAACTCACGTGGCAGAAGATGAAAGTTGGTGCTGCTGAACTTAATCATTGGCTGCTGGGAGAGGAGCTGGAGTGGCCTGGCCCTGTCAGTGCGGGGCACAAGGAATCACTCAAGAATCTCTCCTGCCATGGGGATGTGCTGCATCAGTGGTCCCAAGGACGGGACCATGACACAACAGACTTGGAAACTGCTGCAGTTAAAGCAAGGAAGGATGTAAAACGACAGGATGCAAAACCAGCACCCTTCACTTTCAGGAAAACCACAGAGCAAAGCCTTCAGATCTTGAACAGGAAGGTACTCAAGAATTCAGTAACAAAATAAGCTCATATTGTTAAAACATCTTTCCTTCTCCCCAAGGCTGCCGCTGTCTCACCACAAGAGCAGGCGAGGACACCGTACTTGTCTGCACATCGCCTCAGTACTGGGGATGCATCACTGCATCAGTTTAGGAGAAGCACACTGCATTAGCATGTCAGGTCTCAAACAAGCAGCCTTTTAGATTCAGAGCAAAACCAGCCTTTCTGATTTAAAACAACAGCACTTTGGGAGCTTCTTATTCACGGGTTTCCAAAAGCATGTGCCATTCCCTAAAAGCTGAGCTAGCTATTGCTTCAGAGGCAGCCCTGCACAGGCCATACTCCCACAATATACTTCACATTTCTCTGCCCACACAAAACCCCCCTCGCAGCCTGGAAGAGGGCAGGCACCAGATGCTCTCAATGCAGCTCTCTGTTTCCTAATGCAACATTTCACAGCCAAAAATAAACCAGCCCCAAACAACTCACTGGTTTATAGGTACTGCGCATCCTATCTGTTTCATCATCTAAAGCCAAGCTCCGTGCTGCAGAAATACTTACACCTTGAAAGAGAAAGGTTCGCTGGGGTAAAGAAGTGCAAAGGAAAATTAAGGAGGGCAGGGGCTCTCATAAGGAAAGCACTCTGGCACATCTCCTCCTCGGTGGCTTGGCCCCCTGAGCAGAATACAAATGAAGAGCATCACTGACAACCCAGTCTAACATCTCAGTCCCCTATACAAGCCATCCATTCGGCTCACGGCACAGAGACAGTGCAGGCATTGTCACAAATACACTGGGCACAAACAGACTGAGAGGGAGGCCCACAGACAAACATCACCCTATTGAGACGGAACACAGCCTTAAAAATATACTAACAGATACGGCTATTAACATGAGTGCACAGAATGGAATATGGGCAGCGCTCTCCAAGTGCTTGTTCATTCCTCATCCTCCATTTCAAGCTATAGCCTCACCCTGTAATTAGCTGAAATAACCTCTATTCTGTTCAACTTCTCCACTGATGAGAAGCTCACAAGGAGCATGAATCGTCAGGAAAGGTTTAAAAATACACCCAAATTTAACAGCAATGACAAGAGACATAAAGCACTTGCTTTTTCTTTGTGTTTTTTTTTTTTTTTTTTAAAGTCTTGAAAGGTCTGATTAGCAAGGATGACACAAGTTTGGTTTTGCAAGCTAGTTCATAGGAATTAAGTGGGAATAGACTCTTCCTAAGTGGGAATAGACTTTTCCAAAGCTTCAGTTCTAAGACAAAAGGACCATGCCATTGCTAGGATATATATGGGCATTACATTCTTAAACAAAGGCACTTTGTAGAATACAGAAACACTTAGCTTTAAAATAGATTAAGGACAAAAGCTCTACCATCAAGGCAAAATAGTTAGCATAGCTGAATTTCCATAAGAAATAAAAAGTTGAGGATGTAATATATTTTTACTGACTGATCATCCTTGCAAAAAACATGGTGGAAACTAACTGTGGGCAAATAAGGGAGCCTACATTAGCAGATTATTCATTAAGTTTTTTTCCCCATCTCTATTACTCTGTGAACATCTGATTCACTGGGCCTTTTGTGTTTTTTCTTTAATTAAACATTTCAAGCCATTCAGCACATCTGACTAATGAACCCTGCATATTTCATTCTTGTTTTGTGTGCAGATGGGCTGAACACACAACCGTGAGCACTGTGGCTTATGATGCATAAAAAACAAAAGCAGATTCAAAAAGTAAGAAGAAAAAATCAAATCTAAAGCAATTTCAGAAGCTTGTGAGAAAAATACAGTCTGAGTGCTGGGGAAGCTCAGACCTTCAGAATGCCAGGAAAAGCTCCAAGAGTCGCGTATGAAGATGCAAAAGATAAATATACTGGGATAACAAAATCATCAGAGGCAGAAATTGTTCTTAAAAAGAAAATGATGGGCTGCACAGGAACAGCAAACTGTACTCAAGCCTAGTTCACATTCTCTAGGTGCCACATTTACACAGATTGTAATGAGAAATGCAGGCTTAATTAGGCTTTTTATTTAAGAAAGAGCTGATAAAACATGAAAAAGAGAACCTCACATCTCTGGTATGCATTCCCCTTCTCTTAGCTTGCTTGCTCAAAAATCAAACACAGAGAAGATTAATTTATTTCTTGGAATATAAAACCAATTAAATAAATAAACAGCTTGTCACTCTGGCTTCAGAGTGAATCTAGTGGAGCATTTTTTCCCATGAAACCTATTTTGGGAAAGCAATAAACCACAGGGAAGGGCAAAAGGATAGAGAAAAGGCTAGAGGCATTAAAAGGACCCACCTGGAGACACTGTGCTATTTCTGATGTTGTTGAGGATTTTTTTGGGGAAGGACCCTGCAGGAACTGTACACCCAGCCCTCCTACAAGAGCAGCCCACAGTCCTCAGGTGCCAGAACATCTCACTGCTCCTCCAGCCAAGCAACCATACTGTTGTTCCCACCCAGATATCCATTGTCTGTGCTGTTTTTCTTCAAAAAGAACCTTTTTCCTCTACTGTTTTGCTCCTGATCTACATGCCCACAGAAAGGCAGTGGATTCCTCTGCAAAGACACAGACCACTGAAGTTGTGCTTAGGCTAGATGGAATTGAATCCCTGGTGAAGGGTTCAGTTCAAGCTGCACTGTTACAACCCACCCCTGTGAGGAGGTGAGGAGCAGCCCTGTTCTGCTGCCAGCCGAGACTCCAAAGTGGAGAAAATTACTATACACAGCATAGAAAATGCTTCCTTTGGCAGCAGTTATGAAAATGCCATTCATCCTGTACACAGCCTGTATGCTCCAGCATAATAAAGAGAATGACTGAACAGTCTTTAAAGAAGTTTACTGGGTCACATTTCTCCTGGACTAAGGCCAGTGCTCCCATTATTCCCCAGTGCTGGGTGCACATCACACAAATCCTTCACTGGTCTCAACCCTTGTTTCTTACTGATGCTGACAGTGCCTGAGAACAGAAATATGAACCCTGACGCTAATTCTAATGTAAAACATGCTTCCAGAGGTTGTCTAGGGTAAATTAATAAGCCTGCAATCCTTGCTTCTTAGGTGTCCAAATGGCCAAGAGAAGTGGAGCCTGTGCACTCATATCTGTGTCATCCAGCACAGGTTTGTTCTCTGCCAGGACAGCACACACTATTCTTCATGGGCTTGCAGGAGAACGAGAAGCAAAGTAAAATACAGTGAGGGGCAGGATAATGTGAGAGCTTGATTATGCAAGCCATTAAAGTTAATGGCACTAGTCATATCAGGACAAATTATTCCAGGGACTGTGGTTTTGTAGAGAAGTGCACTGACGGTAAATTGTACTTTCCAGCTACACATTTGTGCAGCTTCCTAAGGCAGTCAGTCCTCCTCTCACCACAGCCATGGAGCCACATTTTCCAAAAAACATTTAATGCAAGATGCTGTGGGCAGGAGCCTGTGCAGGAGCACTGCTGTGTCCTCTCCACAGATGAGCTCAATGCCTTGAGACAATCACCTGCTGCATTCAGGGGTTCTCCCAAGAACCAGCAAAACACAGGGACATCAGTGGTTGCACAATCACTGTCTGAGACTCTATAGGTCAATTGCTAGTAAGCAATTCATCCTTTGCAAAACGAAGCAGTATCTTACAAAAGAAGGAAAACCAGAACAAAATGACTAATTTTTTTCTTCTCCTTAGCTGTACAATTGGATTTCTCACCTGTTTAATCTACAGGTCTTCTAGAAAAGTTGCATTCTACTGGTTTTTTTAATGATTCAAACATTATTTTAAGAATAATTTAGTATTTTAGTGCTTTGGGCACTAGTACTTCATCAAATCTCATCATGAGCCACATTTCAACAAGCATTTCCATTAACTGAGGGTAATAAAACTCTAGAGAATCGCCTGTGCACACTGGGAATCAGCAGTAGTCACGCATCCAGAGGAGGGTGGGAGCAAAGAAACTACCATAAATCCCAGCCTCTGATTCACCCACAGAAAATCAGCCTTCCCCTGCACAGTGTCCCAGCTGGCTCACTCTGGGCATCGTGGGCAGACAAGAAGTTGCAGCACAGCTCCTTCAGGAGTGCTTTGCAGCACTCTTGTTTTAGTGACTCTGCAGGCAGGGCAGAGTGGCTTCCCCAGCCCAGGTGTGAGGACAGGAAACCTCAGCTCGGCTGGACCAGGGAGCTGTCCCTGCATAAGCAGAAGACACCCATGGAAGGTAAAGACTCCAGAGGACACAAAATAAACAGGCACAGGAGGTACATTTGCAAAGCCTGGCAAAGAGTTTCACTCCTCAGTCCCATTAGGCTAATGGGCACAAGGACAAGGAGGTATTCTTTATGCTGCCCAGATCTGGATAATTCTGCCCAGAAGGTCCATCTGTGGCAATTTTAAATCATTTCAGATGTAAAAGCAAAGACAGGAAAGTAAGGGAGGGAAATAGCAGAAAAAGAAAAGAGGAAAAGAGCCTTTGAATCTCTGTTATCAATAATGTTAAGAAGCCCAAATAGCTTAATTTCAGACCCAAGACCTAATTTACTGTGTAGCAATAGCACTGTCACTGTACTTATCACAAAGAGCCATTTTGTACTACTGAAATGTGCCCTTGGAGGCATTACTGAAAAGCCTGCAGGACAGGAGGCTCACTTTCTTGTCTTGCAGAAACTTTCAGCCTGACAGCCTTTGACTGGGGTAGCTACACACAAATGTAGCAAAATTATGTGCTCTCTTTTGCTGATGCTCCTGCAGGGGCTCCACATCAGCAGTGCACCCACTTAACTACCACCTCACCTAATACCAGAGGCAAACAAGCAGGACTTTGCTTTTGCAGGAGGCCACGAGCTGGTGAGAGCAGCAAAGCAAGGACATTCTGACAGTGGTGCTGGCATCTCTGGAGGCCAGTGAGGTGCCCAGCCCCCACTGTGATGGCCAGTGGAAGGGGAGGCTCTCAGCATCCTTCGGCAAAAGCCTCTTGGCTTGTGCAGCTTCAGGAGCAAACAGCCTCCTTCTTGCCTGCTGCATGAGCAAGGAGCAACTTTGAGCCAGGGATCCCTCCCAAAAGCACCCCAGATCTGGGAGAGCTCACCTCCAAACCAGCATCCTCCCAAAGAGATTTAAAACCAGACATTTGTCCAGGCAAGAGGCGGCATGACAGATGCTCCATGGATTTTCTCATTGCTCCGAGATACATTTTTGAGCCTCCCATAAGCTTTCCCTGCTGGGATCTCCACTGAAAACTTGGCTGTGAAGAGGCTCCAGCTGCAGTGATGCCTGGCAAAACCCCCAACTCCAGGGCAAGGATGCAAAAACCAGAAGGAAATGTAGCCACTGCACTACAGGCACTTGCAATGTGCCATCTCTCTGCTTCACACTGCAGCAGTTCAGTTCCCTGGTGCTCCCAAATTCCACCAAACCCTGCCAACACTCTCCTCTTCTGCTTGTCCACTGGTACAACCCAACAGTGTTTCTGCAGTGCCATCACTGGTTGCTCCCAGAAGAAAATCCAAGCCAATTTTGACATCTCCCACAAAAGAGGTAATTTTAACCGCATGGGTACACTACAGGCAACATTTATATTTGCACAGGTTTAAATGAGCAGAGTGCGGTTTCCAGTACATGCAGACCAAGCTGTGGTAAAAATTTAAGCTTGTGACACTTGTAGGAAGGAAGGCTGGACTGATAAGTGGTGACTCAGACAAGCTGGCACTGAGGAGCAAGATGACAGAACATTTAATTAAAAAATTAACTTTCTACTCTCTTAAATAATCATTACAGTCTTGCAAACATCCAAGAATACAGCATTGAATTTCTACCTACAAGGCTACCCCTGACATTTTTCCAAGCCTCATTTCCCAGTTTCCATTAAAAACAAGTTTACCTACTGCATCATCAGATGTTCTGCTGACAACAACATTCTGCTCTGAGCACTTCTTTGTAGCTGCAGGACGTATTAGCCAATTCCTCTGAGTCACTTCTAGCGGTGTCTCACTCTATCAGCAGCACTGATTTGTGTGAGTGTCTGTTTGCTTGGCTGTCCTCCAACCACACCAGCTTTTCTGACTAAATCTCCTGGTCTCTTTCTGAGCAAATAGGTGCCAGGAGGCTTGCAGAAAGTCTTCTTCCTATTGGGAGCAGGACTCAGCAAAAAATTCCTGGAGACATTTTTCAAAACTGACTTGGAAGAAGGAAAGGAAAATGAACAGGAAAAAGAGAGAACCATGTATATCACTGTAAGAGTCTTAACACTTTTGTCCCTTTAGGAAAATCTCAACCTTCCAAATTTGGGGTGGTGTGTGGAATTAGCCAGTGCTAATACTAACTGTTGTAGCACATTTCCAGAAAACACACAACTTTGAAAAGAAACGGCTAAAGCTACAGAAAGGCATTTTTATGTGCTAACCCAATCCACTAAGACTGGGTCAAAAATCTGCCCAGACAATTGGAATTCCTGTTCTGCTTTTCGGTCACTGTCTTTTCCCTGCTCCTGCACACAACCCTTGCTTCCCATGTTAGAAAAATGATTTATCATTAGCAAATGTTAAGAGCTTTTGGAAGAGATTTTGCTACTGTTTCCCAGATAAACCATTTGCAAGGTCAGGCAGGACCAAGCACCCATCTTTCTTTTTGAGCATCTGCTTTTACATCAGCCAGTGCTCAAACAAATCCGTCCCAGTTTCTCCAACAGCCACCATTTGGGTAAAATAATGAGTGCCAAATGCTCGACGACCAGATGGGAGCAACAGCTCCAAACACTATTTGGACAGGTCCCTTGGGCTGGGACCCTTCTGCAACCCCTGCAGAAACAAGTCACCTATTACTCAGCAGGGACTGGTAACAGACATTTAATTGTAATTAACAGTTCGCTGAAGGAAAGGCAGCGGCAGCAAGGCCAAGACACAAAGGAAGGAGATCCTTTTCCTCCCTCCTGGGACAGGGAACATGAAGCAGGGATCTCCAGTGTTTTAGAAGAGCAAACCATACACCTCAGGGAGCCCTATGGTAATGGGGAAGAGGTTTCTTGGCCAGGAAAAGCAACCTTAGATGGAGTAACTTTCCACCAGGCAGTGCTAATTCCAAAAGCCCTGATGGACACACAGTAGGCAAAAGAGGAAGCAATCCCATCTCTCCTCCGTTTTCCCCAGGGCACTCTTTCCATCCTCCACGTCTCAGCGCCCTGCGAACGCTTCCTCCCCGGAGCTACGAGCTTGCTCACTGCATTACCAGCAGCAGGAAAAGCTGGGTTGTTTATTGTCCCTCGCAAGGGAGGGCGATCCCGTATTAGAAAGATTAAGGTCAGCCTGTAGGCGCGTGACAGGATAATCTCCAGCGGGCGCCCAAGGGGCTGTGACAGGGACACGGCACAAATCCTGCCCCGCTCCGCACCCGCAGCAGCTCCCGTGTGCTGTGCTCAGCCCTCGGTGCTGCTGCCAAAAAACATAAGGATGCTGAAACTTGCAGCCTCCACCCAGAGCCCTGCACCTGGGCTGCTCCAGCACGCAGCACAAAGCCACAAGGTTAGAACGACCTCCCCAGGGTGCTGGACTTCACTGCTCATACCGCCCCTCCTCACCCCTTTCCCAGCAAGACACAGTATTTAGGTCAAAATACACCAGCATGGCATTGGCATCCCCTCCATCTCCCCAGCACTGTGCAATATGCTCTCCTGTACCCTCTGAACATCTTGTAAGCCAAGCTCCTTTTCTAAATGTTAAACAAATTATACTGGAAAAGTCATGAATGATTCCAGTGAAGTGTGTGTGGGGGGAAAAAAGTCTTTATTTTCTGAGAACAGCAGCTGTTATTTCCATCCTAAAGGAATAAGCAATTCTTCTGTACATTTTGGGAAAGCAGAATTGTGACTTTTTGATACTGTTATTCACCTCATGAAAGTAAAGGAAATTTCATTTCATGCTGAGTAAGGTAACTAAACACAGACCATATTTTAAAGCACAGCAGCATCAACAGAAAAAACCCCAAACACAACCCCCCCCAAAGAGAAGACTAATTTCTTGTCCAGAATATCACTTTACTGCTGACTCAGGGCAGAGACATCAAGCTATTCTTAACCAGCCTGGTCACAGTAATTTTCTTCAAACAGCAAAGCAGAATTTAAGTTTCTGGATGCTCAACAACTGCAGCTCACAGCATTGCTAGTATTTTGCAAGCAAAGCCACAGGATTCCCTTTGCACGGTGTCCTAACAAGAGGCCTGACAGTGCAAGAGCTCTGACAGTGCATGAGCTGCCTGACGTGCAAACCAGGAACACCTTAAGCAGCCAAAACAGTGTCCAGTTAGCCACACTGTGCACCCCCTCTATGCTTGTGGTTGCTGTATTTCTTTGGTAACTGATGATCCCCACCCTGCTTAGATTAATCTTCATCATCCCTTCCTCCACTGCCTCCACTCGCAGGGGAGATCCCAGCCCTCAGCTCTGGTGCACCCAGGGATCGCAGCGCTGATTTTTAGCAGGAATTCTCTCTCTCTCTCTTGCTCTTATTTCACGGGTGAGCAGCAGCTTTGAATGCTTGTCTTCCCTTCAGACCCTTAATTGCTTGATGTATTGAGAAAATACCTCTTAAATGTATTACACAGCTCTGTATCACTAGATCTCCATCTCCCAGCATCAAAACCTGTCATGCACAATCAAGCCAAAGGAGTCTTTAATTGTGGCATCACAAGCAGTAAGAACCCTATAAATTAAGAAAACTTCTCATATTGCAGCGAGTTCAGAATGGTTGGTACTTTTTGTCCCAGCCTTTCTTCTTTAGAGCTGAACCCACTTTTTCCAGACCTGCCTGCCACTGATTTTTCACCAGTACCTCAAGTGAGGAAATCTTTCTATTCTTTCTCAAAAGCCCAGCTTTATCACAGATTCTGTACTTAACAGCGAGAAGAAAATAACCCTTAGTGCAGTTTTGAAATCAGTGCAAATGCAGTTAATATTTAAGTAAGAAAAACTTCATTAAGTAAATCTTTATGTCTAGAAATCCAACCTGTTGTGATTCTCCTTTTCCAACCCCCCTCCCTACTTCCCCTCTAAGCTAGCAAAGACAGCTAAAATGATCAGCCCAGCTGATGGTGCACAACAGTTGGCGTTTGGTGCACAAAATAGCCCCGCCACTCCCAAACCACTCCCATTTCTGAGGGCTGTGCTAAGACTATGGGTATGCCAGGTATCTGCTTAGCACCAATCTCAAGGTCAAATTTTCTTTTAAGATCTACTTCTTGCAGAAAATGATGAGTTCGCTCTACCAAAGGTAACTCGAAATCCAATCATCTTCACTACCCAGAGAAATACAGGGGTGTCATGTGAGAAAAAGGAATGGAGCCCCCTTGGAGAGAATCACAGCGACTGCTGAAATATTAATGAAGCTCTTTATTTGAGAGTCTAAAAAGGGCTTTGAATAATGCATTGCAAGCAACGGTACATCAGCACTGGCTTTTTTATCTGAGAGGCAGCTGGCATTTTAAAAATAGACAACTTTCAACTTGATGGGGGTAGCTCACCAGCGGAGGAAATTATCCACAAATGCATCATCATTTAAGAGAACAAAGCAGATAAACAAGCAGAGCACAAAGAAAGTTCATTAGTACAAATGGTCTGAAGCAGTCCTCTTCTGTTAGCACAGGCTTGCCCACCATAAGCACAGCTTCACTGTTATTGGGTGTCTCAACACATTCTGTCCCTTAATGTCACCAGAAAAGTCTCTTTAAGCTACTCCACAACAGGCATGGTCTGGCAAAGATCTAATGATTTGCTCTTGTAAACAAAAGAGATGCTCTGTCCCACGCAGGCAGATCGTGAATTACCGAAACCTGTATTTAAAAATGGGATTATTAGCGATGCTGGCTTTTTAATTCAATAGAAAAAAAGGAAGTGGGAGAAAATGGAATTTTAATAGGAATGGGATGGAAAGTAAGACCCTTGGAGCTAGCTCAACCTGCGCGATGGACAAGGATGTTGCTCTAGCTGGCTTTGTGACAAGCCCCCCAGAAGGTGATGTAAGTTCTTCCAGCCAGAGATATTTTCTAAGTATCCTTGATATGCAATCCTTTTTCCTACACAGAAAGTTTTAAAATACAGTCACACAGGTGTATCCAAAGGTGTGGGGCTGGATTCAAGGCACAGGTACCCTTGTAGTGACAATGTTCATGGCCAATGACATTGGCACCACTGGTTTTTTGGGGAAAACACTGTGAATCTCAATGCCACCAAGACTGACAACATTACAAAGCTGTTTGGGAAAGGGACTGATAACAGTTTTGCATCCACACAACTGGGAATTTCCTTGTCTGCCCTCAGTGCCAGGCTGCCAACCCTCCCACCAGCCCCTCTGGTTCTACTGCGGACACCATCCTGCAGATTAAGGGGTTTTATGCCATGATGGCAAGCTGAAAAGCAGCACAGGGATGTCTTCCTCTGTCCATTCTGAGGGGTTCTTCTATCCCAACACAATCCCCTCTGAGATGCACTGATCCCACAAACCAGCCTGCTCCCACACCATTTCCCCCTTTGCCTCTCCCCACCAAAGAGTGGGGTCAGTGGGGCAGCAGCTCCACACCCTAAGGCACAGGGAGCTAAAGGGGGAGCAGAGAGGGGCATGAATAGGGCCCACAGTGAAGCAACAAATTCGATGTTACAGAAGTGAAATGTCCCAGAAAGCAAAAGCACAGGGCCATAAAATAGAATTCTCTGCCAGCCTTATCTCCTCTTTCACCTTCCTCATTTATTCTACTTAGCCACTTACTTATTTTACTGGCTAACAGTTGACTGGTTGGTTACCTGAATTACCTGTTTCCCTTTGCCGTTCCTCTTATCCATTAACTTCTGCCTTCCTTCTCTCTTTCTACTAGCCCACTCTTCTGCTTTGAAATCTTTGCCTGCACAACCAAATTCAGTCACTTGTTGGTGTCCACATTTCCCACAGCTAGAAACAGGCGGTTGACAGCACCAATACCCACACTCACTCCTGGCAGGTGAAGCCTCCTGAAGGACGAAAAGCCCAAAGGAAAGACAGGAGGAATTCCCACCCCAAAGGCATTACATGTTATCATGGCCTTAGAGACATTCTGAAATTGGTACTAGGGGGTGAGGGGCAGGGATCCCTGATATGGCCTTGCTCCCACCCTGCACTGAGGGTGAGCAAAGCGCTGCTGCCACACCAGAGCCACGAGGCACCCCAAAAGCAGTGGCATTCCCTGCCTGCTGCTGAAGGATGACACAGGAGCACACGAGGCAGCCCTGGGCTTGCCTGGTTTGCTTACAAAATGAGCTTTGCCGTGCCTGGGCACAGGGGAGACACTCGGACACCACCAACACCCCAGGGTGAGCTCCACCACAGGCAGCCTGCCCGCACCACCACCTCTGGGGAATACCTGGGTGGGGCTGCCAATAATCACACAGCGAGTGACAGCTCATCCATTCACAGGGAGACCGTGCTGTCTGGGGGGTTAGTTGTGAATGAGATGACAAAAAAGCTTTTGAGGGCTCACAGCCCAGTTTGCACTCCTGACATCTCTGTGTGTGCTGGTGCCTCGTCTGATGCCATTCTCTCCTGCACCAGCATGCACTGCACAAAGGTTTATGTTTTTGCACCTCACTTCACACTTTTATTTGCCATTTTTTCACCTCTACTCACTCCTTCCTCTCCCTTTTTTAATGCAATGCAGCCTTTTTCTCTCTTTTTTTTTTTTCTTTTTCCTGCACAGTGCTGAATGTAGGAAAAAATCAAACCAACACACCTGAAGGGCAGAGCGAGAGGCTGTGCAGGGTGTGCAGTGCTGCCCAGGGCAGAGGTGCAGATGCTGATGAGGGCAGGACAGTCGGCCACACCGAGCACGCACAGTAAATAACTGCAGCCTCATTGGGAGAGCGTTACAAATCCCAGACACAGCTGGCACAGCACGGATTTAGCGTGGCTGTGCTACTCAGCATTGGTATAAACCCTCCATGCCCCATGGCTGGATCCCCTCCACCGCAGTTTTAGCAGTTCCCAAGAGGCAGATCCCTCCCAAAACATAACTCTCCTAAAATGCTGAACAAGGACAAAAGCACAGGGAAAACAGCCTGCAGTGAGGGCTTGAAACCCCAGCCTGTACCACAGCCTGAACTCCCAGCATCTGGACTTCTGACAAGCTGGGTAGAGTTTCAAATAGAGGCAGCCCACAAACGGGAAGGCAGGTTTTTCTAAACCAACCCCAAACAATATGGTAAACTTTTAAACTGGGTGGGGGGAAAATAAAAAAAAAGAGACAAAGATGATTTCATCAGTTTTTAAAAAAATGCCAAGGGGAAGTTCAAAGGCACACAATGTTTAGGATGGAGCATTCTCTGTGGAGCAGGTCATGAATCAGAGGGAACCTGCTGGTTAGCCAAAGAGAAGTATCAAAAATGAGATAACTGTTTCTCTGCTAGAAGCATCAGAAGCAGAGTGAACTTTGGGATTATATCCAGGATGTTCAATATTGCTGTTAATATTTAGGTTAGATACATATATATAAAAACACCATTTTATCATTAAGTGTTTCAGGATAAACTGTTCACCATTTGTCTTCTACTTCTAAAGCTGGGAGCCTCAAAGGTGCAACCCAGGTGTGCTGTAGAAACACCAGCAGGTATGTCAGGAGAAAAGACATAAAACTTCAGTAGTATGGTATTTGTGAGCAACTATGGCCCTTCATAAACAGAGCTTCAAAACAGACAATGCTAGAGTTTTTCTTCCTTCAAATACCTATGTCATCAGATTAAGTTGCCTAAATTCTTCCAATTTTTCTTTATGAATCATCTTTCACATATTGTTTGCTGTAATAGAAAGCATGGTAAAATCTTCTGTTTCTACAGGCATCTACACCTTCTCTGACCAATTTGAAATGCGTAATGCAAAAATCCACATCTTCCTACAACAGGAACCGAGTGCAAACACATTTTACAGTCATTCTGTGGTTTTCTTGCCAGTTTCAAAGTCAGATAAAAAATTCATGGTTCATTGTAACAGTGAGCCAGAGACAAGGCCAGCAATGGATGGCATTATGACAAGGATATTCTCCTTCCTAAGGAGGTAATGAACAGCCTTTTCCTCTAGCAGTGCTTGCCAAACCCATACAAAAGGAACCTGCCTATTTCTATCTGTCTGCAAGACTGATTTATGAGGTCCAAGTACTATTATAAAGATCTTTTTGCCTGTCGACTTGTGATATACACACAGATCTTTGGAAAGGAAAGAGATGTACCACATTTAAACTCTGGTGTGAAGCTTTGGGAGAAAGGTGGAAGTTAACTTTGGAATCTGTGTAAGCTGTGCAGCCCTTACATCATTTCTTAGGTAACTTGTCATGTCCATCAAGAGGAGATTTGATATATAGCAGCCTGTGTGTGAGCAGCAGCCAAATTAGTCTATGGAATAATAGGGGAAGCAACTTCCTCACCATCCAGCTCCTGATCTCCCTGGAACAACGGGGGAAAGAGCAGGTTCCTCCTGCTATAGAGAGACCCGACCTGGACCAAATTCCTTTGTTAGAGGCTTTCCACCCCCACCCTTCTCATCAAGCCACTAACAAATTAATGAGCTATTTCTCAAGAGCAGGGCTTAAAGAGGGAAGTGCAAGGGAGAGTTATCATTAAATACTTTGATCCCTTCAGCAGCTTAGGTACAAAAGCAGGTGCTCCCTCCTTTGCTGCTCTCTGGAAGGAATGCCATGGCACTCCACAACAGAGCTAACAGAGAGTAGGAGAACCAGAGACAATCCAGCTGCCACTTCCATCAAGGGTAGGTGCATTCGACCATTCTGCATAGCCATGTATTCCATATGGCCCAGAGAAAGTGAGGGTAAACTTAGCTTTCCTTCCCTTGAAAGACCAGCAATGTGTTTATAGTCCTGTCTCCACATACAAGGTTGTTGGTGAAAAAGCTTTCAAGCGAATACAGAATCTGGCATTACCCTAGACCCATGCAACTCCGTGCACATGGGCCAGGGGGAGAGGAGGAATTTTCACCACCTTACTTGGTTTCCTCTTCTTTCCCAGGGCATTTCAGAGGCGTTCCTTATGACCTTTTCCTAACACATTGCCAACATTTTCTGCTTATGCTCAAAAGACAGACATCAACACAGCAGGAACTACAGTCATCGCAGTGATGTAGCACTGGGAAAGTGCAAAATTCATAAGGCAAGTTGTGAGACAAATCCTTCCAGGCCAGGCTGAGAAGAAAGGTCTTCCCCTTGCTCAGCTCCCCAGGGGTAAGGGCATATGCTGACAGGACTGCCTTAGGTCATCTTCCTAAGATCTTCCACATCATTCTCTGGGCAGTTGTAACGTGTTTTATCTACTACAGGTTATTATCCTGCTGGTGAGAACAGAAGTCAGAGGGTGATGAGGCACTGAAAGAATTTGCCCAGAGAAGCTGTGGCTGCCCCAGCCCTGGAAGTGTTCAAGGCCAGGTTGGATGGAGCACTGAACAACCTGGGATAGTGGGTGACATCCCTGCCCATGGCAGGGGATTGGAACTAGAGGATCTTTCAGGTTCCTTCCAACCGAAACCATTCTGTGATTCTGGGATTGCATCATCCCAGAACTGACACAAGCTCTAGTCCCCTTACACAAAGCAAGGACTTGCTTAGCTTCTGTCCATGCAGGGGAAGGAAAAGGATTTAAATATCAGAAAAATGAAATGTTATCTTCTAAACTGAAAGCTTCTAGGACAGCAACAACAACAAAAAGCAAAAATATGCCACAAAGTGATGAATTTCCCATGAGCGTCTGATAGTGAATTTTTCAGTTAGAAGTTCCTCACATTTTTATTCATGTTGTATCTTAGCGTCAAGAAGAGATAGGTACCAATATATACTGTAAGAGTTCTCTGAAAGGCCTGATGTGCCAACGTGGCCATGTCTAGGATCTCTTGGCCTTTTCCTGCTGGCACTTTGATAAATACTGAATATAATACAGCACACAAAGCAAAGATGGCTGTGGCTAAGCCTTGGCCACCTTAGCAAAATCAAAGTTTGGCCTCCACAGACTGTAAGATGAGAGCTTTCTTCATTCATGCCTTTTCCCTGTCCCCTTGGAGATGTTCCCACTGCTACACATGAAAGCCAGGTCGAAGCACGGGGGATGCTGCCAGGCCAGCATCAGGAATAAACTTTGCCAGAACATGAGCTCTGCTCATGGCAGCCACTTTCTGACACCTCCCCCTCTCCTCTTGGGTCTTTTGCCTAGCATGGTACCCGAGCATTTCAGTGCAGGAGCAAAGCTAGAGGGGGACATACTGGTCAAACCATCTATGATTAATTCTGGTTTTCTTCCCTCAGTTTTGCATTAGTAACTTCACTTTCAGGCCATCCTGTGGTAGACCAAACTTGGAAACAAGATTACGTCATGGACCTGGCTGCTCTCTTCTGTGTATTTCCTCACACAGTGCTTTTGATTACGGGCTCAGCCAAAAAGAAAGAAAAAAAAAAGAAGAAAACTAGAAAGCACAGCAATTTTATCCAAGAAGAGGTATAATTTCAATATTATTGATCTAGCCCAACATGAACTTGATTTTCATGTATGCCAAGACTTGGAATAAAGAATACCAAAAATCACATCTCCGCAATTCCAGTGCCAGCTGTGCTTCCTCCTGGGAAGCATTCATGATGCAATCCAAAACACATATGTAGATAACACGGGCTCCTAACCCTGTGATCCTTCCTGTCCTCGCTAGCATGGGCCATCTGTTCCTGCTTAGCAGGAAGCCCCACTAGACACTTGATTGGTACGACTTGCATGAAAAGTATGAAATAAACTGCCAGGAAAAATGGCATTAAGGAGTCTTTCCTAAGCAATTTACCATTTGAAAAGTGTAATTTAAACTGCACCACATAAGGTGATAAAAGAAAACAAAGCATGAACTAAGCCACAGAGCAATCTCTGTCCCTACGTGATACCCACTCAGGGGGAAGGAGAAGTGGGAAACAGAAATCATGCTGTGGCTAACCTGAGAATTCTCTCTGCCTAAAAAGCAGCATGGTCCGGGAATGCCAGAAAAATTAATTACCTTCTGCTGAGTCCCTGCTGAGCCCTTTGCCCTCTTGTTCACCAAGCCATAGGAGAGGATAAGAACAAACCAGGGACTGCTCTAAGCCATTCTGCCCTGCTCTCAGCCTGACCAGCTGGGCAATAGCCATTACAAGGGATTTTAGGCTAGAACTGCACAGAGCCACCAGAAGAAAACCAGCCTGTCATTCACCCACTCAGATTCGAGATGCACGCTAGGATGAATGATCACATCTTTCCATGAGCTGTCACCGCCTACACCCACCAAACCCCAAAATACACCTTAATCCAGGCTAGTGAAAAGCCTTAATTTAACTCTGACACAAAACCAAGAGCAGCCAGCATTAACTTCTTCCAGAAGGGTCTCATTGGGGTGTGGGAGAAAGCACAGGCTACAGAATAGGCTCTCAGCATGAACAAACTCCTTTCTACTTGAAGAAATCCCCAAATTAAATGTTTCCTCCAAGCAATAAGTTACCTGAAATCCTTTTCCTTGTAACCTGTTCTAGCCTTAAATGGCAGCTTGGGAAGCCCCCACTGTTCTTCCCAGCACAACCTCTGCCCCAGCAGGTGCTAGTGCCCTTTTCCTGTGCTAAAGCAGAGTCCTGAGAGCTGCAGCCCCACACAGACTGTTCTTTGTACCTCTCTGACTAAAATTTATCAACAAAACTGATAATTCCTTGCAGCTGTCATAATATCCACTGTGCATCCAATGAGTAAACTAGAGAGAAACCCTTCTCGAGCCAAGAAGTCAGTCCAGTTCCTAGAAGCACTCTTGACAATCCCACTCACAAAATCTGGCAGAATCCACAAACGACAAAATTCTGCATACTGGTCTTTAACCAGAGCTTTTTTTTTTTTTTTTTTAGCAAAATCTCTCCCTGTACCTTCATGTCCGTAGCAGGGTAAAAGTCAGCAAACCACCTTGTTCTGGAGGTCACCATTTAAACCTGATCCTGTGGAACATAGCACAGAGATAACAGATCGCTGGCACTAAGCACAAAGAGGATGAGGACATTCTTGAGCAGGCACACCGAGTCTCATCTCCTTGGGGAAGTGTGTCAACATGCTTGTGCCCCAGCCAAATGCTCTTCCAAAATAAAGGTGGGGATCCAGCTACAGAAATGTGCACCTCTGTCCCTGAAGGAAAACTATGCCCTGCATGACAAGAACTTTTTTTCCCCCCACAAAAGAGCTTGTCTGATCTATGAAGTCAGGAAAGTTGCGTGGATCATTCCCAGTTGTGGAAGTTGTGGAAGCCCTCTCACCTTGGGGTTTGCTCCCATGCACCAGCAGCTCTGCTCCCTCTCCCACCATACTGGGTAACCTGAAATGCTTTTTCCAGTGCAATGTCTATGCAACTTCAGAATTTAGAAGCATCATAGTGTATCAATTTCATAGTTCAGATACAGCCAGCTGCTCCATCATAATCCCACGAAGACTTCTCAGAAGCATTCCCATACTCTACAGGTGATATCAGGCAACCCTGATTTTTATTTCAGCTTGCTACTCCTGCAATTGAAATAAGATGTCAAAGTGAATGCTACAACATAATAATTATTAGAGTTAGGGACTTAAAATAACTGACTCACAGCTGTGCCACATCTTAGACACATTGCCTGACTTGCATCAGTGTTGCTGTCTAACAAATGGACATGCCAAAGATTTAGTTTTGCCATAAGTAATTGCACAATGCTTCTTAAGAACAAAGAAAATGTAATATACAGCTGTCAGTGTTGTAAAAAAACCCCCATCTTATCAACATACAGGGTGCAGCCAGGGTTCATTTTTTTCTGAATTTAATCCAAAAAACATCCCCTCTGTCATGGCCTCTGAAGCCAACCATAATACTCAACATTTATTCATCCACCAGCTGACTCATGTGTGGTCTCACACTACACCATCTCATCAGCACATGGATAAGTCTTTTGCTCTTGTATTCTCTTAGTTTAGGCTTTGCTTTCATAGAAGCTGCCAAATTTTAAACACAATTCTACCTCTTTTAGGGTCTATCTAATACTCAGCGGAACCACCACACCAGAGGATCACACATCTTCTTGTCAAATGATGTTGTGCTGCAAAATCATGGGGTAACCAAAGCAAGTCTAGAGACCAGAGACAGAATTCACCTCGGAAGAGGAAGGGAAGAAAAGTTTATCCTGCTGAGATATCCTGCACACAAATGAGTTACAAACCCTCCCAATCCCGTGTCTATAGGAATTCTGTGGAATCCAAGCCAGAATAACTGTCTCTTTCACTGAACATGAATATTAAGCACAGGTGAGTTTCAAAAACCACTACCTGACTGCACAAGACAGTTTGGCCATGTTTGTTTCCCACTGAATTTAAGCAGAGCAAGATGATGTTGCAAGATATTTTACACCTTTCATATGGACCAAGCTCAGTCCACCCACACGTGCCCATCAACAAGAGCTGATGTAATTCTTCTTGAAATGTCTTTTTATTTCATATTCTTTTGCTTACCAGTATTGCACTAACATATGATGCAGAGCAAATACGTTTTTAAAAAGGAAATTTTACTGCTACACAGACTTGGGCTTGAGGCACGACTGATCAGGTGGTGAATGGTACTAGAAGAGAAACTAAGTAATTGTCTGTTCCTCACTGATGAGGTGGCTCTTATTCTTATATCATTAATAACTTGATCGATTACCTAAGAGCAAAGACTTAGCATGAACTTCTCTGTCCTTCAGATTTAGAGGTCTGCAATCTTAAATATTTTTCATATTCAAGAGTGCTGGAAAAAATAGGAATTCATTTTGGTCTAACACCTGGCATGACACTGGAAAGCCAAGCACTTAATGAAATTAAGAGAAGAAATCAACTAAGTGGTCGTGGTTCAGTTACATTCTTGATCATTTGGGGATTGCACTGCTCTAGGAAACAGCCCAGCTCCTTGCTTTAATACTGGATATTCTTCACGGCACAGGGATTAATCCTGTCTGGTCCCCCAGCAATCTGAGGTCAGAGAGCAGGGGGAAGGGAACACATTAAATCTGATACTTCTGTTAAAAAATAGCTATGGCGCAGCATGCTCAGGTTTCTGTACAACAGGGACCAGGTTTGTTTTGTGTTAAAGAGTATTAAATGCGTATCATGCCAGCTCACAGAAACTGAGGCAAATTTTCTGCATCGCTCTGAACAATTCCATGAGCTGAAAATTCTCTCTACCACAGACATACCTATTTTGAGTACAACCATCTTGTCAGCAAGCAACTAGCTGTTGCTTACAAAACACACAAGTCCTGGGAGTGGGAGGTTTTATTTTTGTTCCTGGTTTCAGTTGAAAATTGCACAAGGGCTGGATGAGATACTGTTTATTACCACACTGGCTGGTCCAGCACATCTCCTGCAGTCTGTAATTTCACCGGCTGGTGAGCGCAGAGGGACAGCCCACCCCACACCTGCCTGGCGGTGCTCTGGCTGTGCCCAGGAGGCTGCTGGCTGTCCCTTGGCTGGGGCAGGGACTGCCTTGGATGGGACAAGGACCAATGGTCCTGTCTTGCACATCTCCCTGGTGAGAGTGCCAGTAAACACAGCTGAGGATGGGTGAAGCCAGTGCTGAGCAGGGGACAGAGGACACTGAGCTGCCCTTACCGTGCTGGGAGAATGCTCCGTGAAAGCATCGCTTTGAAGCAGGGAGACCAGCGGGGAAAGATTAAAAAAGGAGTATTTTTTCCATAAGGAAGTATTTATCTACAAGGCCACGGGTAAAAACAACAGTTGTCCCTTCCTGCCAGTTAGAGTTTTGCACAAGTGCTCTGAAACCTGAACAGACATCCTGCACACACTCGGTAAATGCAGCAAGGTCACGCTGCCTCCTAGAAGGGCTGTATGTGTCCCCAGTCCTACCTGCCACAACAGAAATAAACCTCTGAGGTTGTCTCCATGAACTACATTTTTTCCCCTTTTAAATGGTGTGACCTTCCGTTGGAAAATCCTGATTCAATCCCTTTGCACCAGCTCCTGTTTCTTGAGAATGGGAAGAAGCAAGGAATACACCGAGGCTTGGCTTGTATGCTCCAGGAAATAAGAGGGAATCATTCCTGCCAGTCAGCTCCCCGACATCTTGAGGTCCTGACTCCTTCTTCAAGAGTTTTTAGATCGCACTTGCTTAGAAAAAACCCAAAACCCTGAAGATTGCAGGTGATGCACAGCTGGCCTGCAAGTTGTTCTGGGACAAGTGAGATCAGTTTAAGCTTCTAGGTAATTTGATCCACACGATTTAATTCAGCAGTTTTCCTGAAGTATACTGGAAAGAGGAACGCTGTTCCAGGTAACACTCAACATTCACTAGCAACTGCACACCGGACTGGCTTGAAATGACTCAAAGATTCAGCTGTACAAAAAAGCAGCTCTAGTATAGCATCAATGACCTGTAAACAGAGAGGAAGTTAAAAAAAAAACAACAAGCCCTAAACATGCAGTAATATCAGCTGCTGGTTTCCTATATGACATTATTTTGCAGGTAAATTGAATAATGCTCTGCTTTTTTTTTTTTTTTTTTACAGAGCAATAAATGCTACATCCACAGGGCAGCAGCACCAGAGAAAACGAACCCAGCCATAAGATGCAGCCATCAGAGAGAGCATCAGGGTATGGGGGTAACCTATCTGCATTTGTTCCCTTTTTTTTTTTGTTTTCAAAGGGAAACAGAAGTGACATGCACTTAATTATGTTCCCATTGCAAGTCGAATTAGAGCCAGTTAGATGTTAAGTACTTTTGAAGTGAAACAGGAGCATTGAGTTTCTATCTATTCCTCTGCTAATGCATACCTGGAAAGTGTCCTCTCTTGTATCTTAACTTATTCTTGCAAGAATGGAAGGCACAACTTGCATGACACATTTCTGGCGTTCTGACTGTCTTTCGATGCAGTGGTGGCCACAGCAAACTGTAACAAAAATGCTTTGGGCAGAAGGCTATTAGGGAACATAACAAAAATCATGGGATCTTCCCCCTTCACCTTCATTGTAGGAAATGTGCAGCAATCCTCCATCTCAAATAGTTTTTGGAATTGACTTGCACATGTTTCCATAATCCATATACAACGTCCTACACTTTTTTTTGTGAGGTCAGCTCAGAGCACCTGAACAGCCCAAACAAGCTGCACATTGCCATGCACCTTGGCATTACCTTCCAGCATGGACAAAAATCCCAATCCAGGTGAATGTCCTTGCACACTACATGGGCCTACAGACCCCAGCTCCCAATCTCTGCCACAGACTTTCACCTCTGGCTGGGCTTCAAGCCCCAGGACACAACTTCGGAGCCTTGGTATTGCCCAACTGGACTGACGCAACCCATGCCATGATACAACCTGTGATGCCCTAAACTGGCCTCAGTTTCAAGTCCAGATACAAAACATTTCAATGTTACCTGGCATATTCAGCAAATTCTCGTTTCTTTGAAAACTTCATATTTTTAGAATTTCCCAAATCACTGACTAAGTTTTTAGCACTGAGAAGACTACCTCCATCAAAAATGGCAGGTTTTGATATAGCTCCCGTTTACTTTCAGAAACGTACAAAATGAGCAATTTTTCACATTCTGTTGCCAAAAAATGCTGAAAGGAGTTTTCCAAACACTTCAAAGTGGCTTCCAGATGGAGGCCAACCCATGAGAAACTCCATCCAAATGATTAATATTTTTAAAACTTATCAAATGACTAAATCAGCATGGCCTAGCTGAATCTTCAGCTGCAGGTGATGTACTCAGGTCCTTGCAGCAGGAATTTCTCGTGTGCTAAGGGTAAGTTGCAAACATGCTTGCTGGTGGCATTCAGTGCAATTTGCTGCTCCTGTGCACTGCATCCTCTGAAGCAGTGCCTGTAATCGGTCAGGAAGAAGATCCTGAAGAACTTGTCAGCTGCACTGCTAACTTCAATCCTGTGGCAGCAGCAGGTCTGAGCTGATCATTTCTGTTCAAAGGCATTAGGGCACTGAGTGGTTATATGGCTCAGAGAGCAGGGGCTTCCTTCTCTTCCCAGTTTTAGGGAAATGAAAGCTCTCCTCTTCCCATGGTATTTACAGGGTTGCACTCTCTCCTCTCCTCCTTCTCTGCAGCACCTTCTAAGCATGCCAACCTTTTCCTTAGGTCTGCTCCCAAGATCCAGAGACTTCTGCAGATTAAGTCCATCATGTCATTATTCACCCCATCACATTCTCCTAGCAATTAAACTCTTTAAAAAGACCCTTTTTGAATATAATAATAAAAATAACATTTCACTGTGATCCATCCAAATCCACATTCAGCCCAAACCAAACCCAACCTTTCCTCAAAGCTCTCAGCAAATACCTTCCTTAAATAAATGATGGCAAGACACAATTCCAACCTTCTCCTCAGCCCAGGCTGTTGGTGAGTGTGGTAAATCTTGCCTGGCTTTTGGGAGAGGGTCACTGCCAGTATCATGCAATGACCAGCCACCAAGTGAACTCAACACAGCAATGCAGAGATGGGAAAAGCAAGAAACAGAGGGAAGGGGGGCTGCTTGCTTCTTTTAAAGATTGTAGCACTGTCCCCGGAAATATAGAGATGAAAAAAGCACATCTGGAAAACATCTTGCAAAACACTACATGGAAATGACAGCAAAATTAGTATTAACAGCATTAACTTCCCCTCTTTTATTACAGCTACTAAAAATCCTGTGTCCTCCTCTCAGAGCTGAAAGAACCAGCTCAGCTAGGAAGTAATGATAATCCAGTAAGACACAAGTGTGCCATGCTCAGAGTCCCTTCAGTGCAAGGGAAATTCAAATGCTTCCCTCTCCTAACCCAGAACTGTTAGAGAAACAGATCAGCCATCTGCCCACCACCGTGAGAGAGAGCTAAGATGGAAAAAGCCAGCTACACCCATGTGAAGGATCTCTTCTCTGAGAGATGATTAAATGCTAATTAATAGAAATGAGCCTAAAGAAGTAACATTATGCAAATAAAAATGGCCGTACAGTATCTGTCATCTGCTCCCCGTGGTCACTTCTGGAGTCTTGCATGTTATTCTGAAGATTCAGTCGCTGAGGTTTGCAAGGCACTGAGATCAACAGGGCTGAAAAGCGCAAATTTGGTGGCTGCAGAAGGGACTCAGCACTACAGAAAAGCCAGCCTCTCTGTAACAAGCATCACTGGGCTTAAACAGCATGTGAAAGATTGAAGGAGATGTTCCTGCAAGCTCACATGCACAAAGAGCCTTTCTAGATATTCATCTATTAACTCACTGGCACGTAAATTTGTAGGACAGTTGCAACAAGAGAAGAAATGATGATAAAAATCCAGAGCTGGAGACAACTAAAGGTACCAGGTAACCTAATTTCCCTCCCTGACAGCAGAGGGAATTGATAAATAGTCACAGAATCAGAGATAAAATCAGATTATTCGATCCATTTTAAATTCCCTTGGTTTACCTACGATAATTGCCTCCGTTTCCTTGACAAGCAAGGCTGGAATGAACCAGCATCCAAGGACTCTACTGCTGTTTTGAAGGAAAAGTGCTAACAAGGCCTCCCCAGTACCTTTCCCTAGAATTTATATTTACCCTGTTTAGGCCACACAACAGGTTGCTCAGAGCACGTGTGACTGCTAAACAGCCAAATGTTTACTACACATACAACAGTACTCCCCCACACCCTCATCCCATTCCCTGTGAAAAACAAGGGCTCCAGCCACTGCTGGTTTATGAATTCATCCTATGTTTTCCCAAACAGAACTGACACAACTCCAAGTCACCCATTTTCCCCCTTCACCAGACCCCTCAATGTGAAAAAATCACCGTCCTCAAACTGCAGAACTGTTCTGATACAAATTCCAAGGTCAAGGGGTTGCACTTGCCGAGACACAAGCACAGCTCCACAAACAGAAAGGAAGGAGCATTTAGCCAACAGCAAAGTCAATTATTCCATTAAATGAGGTGTACAATGCTAATTTGCACCATAAACACACAATTTTCAGAACGTGAAAAATCCCATCAAAAGCCCCACTAAACTAAGCCAAGCTGGGTACATATCCCAAGAAGGAACTCAGCAAACTGACTCTGGAGTTATGGTTTCAAACACCATCTAGCCTTTTTCTTGGCTGTTGTTTTTTTAAATCCAGTTATTTATTTAGCCAACAGAATTCACCTTGGGCTATGCTCAGTAGAAAACACCATTATCTTTAATCTTTCATGTATATAATTACGAGAACAGAACAGGAAACAACTGACTTTAGGGGGCAACTGTATGAGGTCTGTGCCTAAACAATGGAGCACCTCAAATATGTCACAATGGGAGGATACTGTGCATTTTTGAGAGCATAGATTTTCTGGGATTTCAGGTAACTCCATATGAGTAATAACACTTCTTTCTAAAAGTATAGCAGTAGTTGAGTTCGCAATCAAATGGAACCACCAAAAGATTGAGCAATCTAAGCCACATGGGAAAGCTAAAAATTTCCCAAAATATTTCTTTTAAAACCATCTGCTAACATATATTTAAAAAGAATTAAAAGAAAAAAAATACAGGCATGGTAAGAGGTATTAAAAAGACCAGAAACATGCAGGAACCAATGCAGAAGCACTGGAAAGATGTTTTGGGGAGAAAACCAGTAATTTCAGCAACACTGCTGGACATTTTTAGGGAAGATAATTAATGCCACTAGTAAATCAAAGGGACACGCAAATTTAATCCCACATTATAATGCACAGCTCATGCATTTGAGGATGGGTCAGGAGCTGAGCCATAAATCTGTTCCCAAGCAGGCTGCCACACTTGCTCTTTGTCTCGGTCATTTCCCGGAAAACAGCTCTGTGAGCCCCCGGAATGGCGAGTGAATGTCCCCTCCACCCTCCTGCCACAGCGGGAGGACCAGGAGCTGCCTGTCCCCACACCAGAGCCACTGCCAGCACCCACCAGTGATGTTCTTTTTGGGGCATTCTGAGATGATGGAAATGGGAGGGCACTTCAAAGCAGGGACCGACACTTCCCACAGCCCCGTGCTAGAGGGGCCCTGAGCCTGTCACCCTTCATGGGGCCACCTCTGCCCTGACCTCCAAACCAGTGACACCACATTCCCACAGCCACCAGAGGAACTGGCTAAAGGAATATGAACTATAGGAAAACACACATTTCAGCCTGGTTTAGATTCAGCACCGCTGTGGCCTCACTTAGCAACACTCACCTGTGCCACCACACTCCACTCCACGGCTCTCCTGCCACCTGCTAACTTCCAAGGGCTCACACCAGGATGCACAGGTCTGTTTTCAAAGCAATAAAAACTTGGAGAACCAAACTACCACTGCTGCAAGTAGCTACCTTAGTTCTGATTTTGTCACATAGCAAAAGCCAGGTTCTGAGAGCCTAATGCAGTCCCCAAAACACTGACTTTGGAAGATACTCTTCAGATCAGTGACCCACCTTGGAACAATGTATAAATGGGAACTCTACTTAGATGCTTTTATTACATTAATTGACAGCAAGAAAACCCAATACCAGAAGGACAGCACACACAAAGCACTACTTGGAGGGCTAAGTGTCTCACAGGGCCTGGAATCAGAAAGTAAACTTTGCTACAGTGCCTATTTGGGGCAACAAGCTTTGTATGGAAGACAAAACCCATTTTCCTCAGCCATACAACTTTAAGGACAAGTGCATGCACCCTTAAAGCTCCCTCCCAAAACACACTGAGGCAGGCAGTGAATTTGGTAACAAAATATATTTAGAAGCCTACAATGAAATATTAATTATACACATGTTTTAAGACAAAGGTTACTTAAGTACTAGATAAATACAAGATACTGAGGGGTGCTTCAAGGTTTCTCTCTCCTGTAAAAAATTCACTTAGAATTCTAATCCAAAATTCATCTTCTCTTAAAAGCAAGACAGCTTATATCTCGGATTCCTATGCAAGCAATTTATGATACCCAAAAGGAAAAAAATAAAAACAGCTAACAGCCAAGCAGAGCTTTTATCACCTTTTTTTAATCTACTAGTTCCAAACCAGATGCAGTCAGTACAGAATTCTGATTAGGAAAAAATGGCTGTTGAATTTTTATTACTACATCCCTTAAGGACCAAAAGCGGTAACCTTAGGCATTTAATGTGTTCTATGAATAACAATACATATGAACACATAAAAAGCTTGTTATCTCTGTTTATGGAATTTTTTTACCATGTTGATACATTTACAGAAAGAAGTTGGGAAGTATGGTGAGGGGGAGAAGAGGAAGCTATCAAAATAA
Source organism: Origma solitaria (assembly GCA_013397895.1). Taxonomy (NCBI): domain Eukaryota; kingdom Metazoa; phylum Chordata; class Aves; order Passeriformes; family Acanthizidae; genus Origma; species Origma solitaria. The sequence goes on along the minus strand of VZRL01012168.1, from coordinate 2,815,499 downwards.
CAAATACCATTAAACAAAACCTATTTGGAAAGGAACAAGCTATGCAGTATGAAATTTGAATGAACAGTGTCTCCTCATTATGGTCCTACAGCTCCCATGAAGTCAGTGCAGCCTCATTTAATGCTTATACTAGAAAGCTTCACCTATATACAACTCTCCCAGTGATATGAGAGATGTGTATAGGTGAAGAGAAAAAATCACTCGTTAGGGGAACAATCTGTGTATGCAGGTTTTCTTATTTTAGAAACAATGTAAAACACAGAGAAGTCCTTCGTGATGGATGCAAAGAAGCATCTTCTTCCCGCTCCCTCACATCACAATCCGTAAGCACCTGACCCGCCAGGCCAAGGGCTGCCACCACACACCACCGTGTCACAGAACAAATTTCTGCCCTGGGTTATATCAAAACTCCATTCTCACAGCTAGAAAAAAAAACCCCATACAAACTGCAGCTAAGCAACGCAGAGCTTTCTCCTTCAGAAATCAGCTTACAACCTCTCCAAAAAATGTGGGAAAGCCGTCAGAATAAAAATTTACAAACCAGCCATTTGTGGTGCTGGCATGGTTTCCTTCTGGTATTTAGATCAGTCCAAGAAATAAATTTTTAGAATAGTTCATCCAATAGAATCCTTCCCATATTTTCAGCTCTGAGAATTCTCAGGGACTGAAGTTGAGTTACATTGACTCTGGCGCCAGCAGCTTCTAAGAGTACAAAAATCAGCCCAGAAAATAATGGAGGGGAGGCTGAGGCAAGTCCATGCATCCCTCAGCTCCCAAACTTGCCCGTAGAAAGAAAATGAACATACAGCCGGAGCACACAATGTTTCTGCTTTCCTCAGGGCAATAGCTGCATCCTGCTCCAATTTATCCTAAATGGATTCAGAGCCCAGAAAGGGGACAAAAATGTCAATTAGTTTTTGTTCTTCCTTTTAGCACAGAAGAACTGATAAAGACTTAGGATCTGCTGTTAAATACTATGGACCTTTACCAAATCCTTTACTGTCTTCTCCCACTGACACCTGCCTAGGTTTCCCTAGGCTGGTGCCTTGAGAAACAACAGCACCCCTGATTCCTCATTCTCCTTTGATCATGGCTGCAGGACTCTGTCTCCCACCATTGATTTCCTCCTCCTTTCCTAGGCTCAAGAAAGAGGACAAACACAGACTCTAGCAGCCATTGAATGTTAAGTAACTGGAAGAGTGGGCCATGCCTTTGGAGAAGACCAGGACACACAGGAGCCTGACCCACAGTTCAGAGGATAAGAATTCGCAGCACAACCTCCTACCAGCACAGCCGTGTTGCTGGAGCCCAAACCAGAGCTCAGCTGTGTTATTTACCCTACGAGGTCCCAGCTGTCAACCTGGCCTGGCATCATGACAGCCTCCGGCACAAATGCCCTTAGGCAGCTGCTTGGCTCAATGTACAATTCTCTCTTTTTAAATGAGATTAGCGCTGGTGAAATGTGCTAGCTCAACGGGCGTGCTGATCTAAGTCCTCTGTTTATTCGGGCTACAGCACACACAGCAATCACTTTTAAAAAAAGACACAATTTTAAAAGATGCCATGAATTTGCCTGAGTTCCTGCAGCTGCTCACGCATCACAGGATGAAAAGGGGTTTCTTACAGATCCACTGAGAATTGAGGACTGGAAAGGATGAATCTTGAAATTGTGGTAAGTACATAAACTTAGCCACCTACCTTCTTGAGACTAACGTGAAGGATCTACTTGGCAACAAAAAAACCCAACAGATGATTCCGGCTTCATATCCATTTCAGTCATCAGGCACATCTGCTGCCACCAGAATTATTTAAAAAGGGGGGGGGGATATGTTAAATATGGGGGGGTTCGAGGGGGTCAATAACACCGAGGTACTGCCATAAGTATGGATTAGCAAAATGCGTTTTGGTTATGCTTTAAAAAAAAAAAAGGCTATGAAGTTAAAGTTGAAACAGTTGAAGTCGTACGTTCACTGTAAAGATATCAAACGTTATTGCCATGAATAAGCAATTCTTCGTTTAGAATGCATTTTTAAGCAGGAACACGAAGATTTGAGTCACTGCGTTTCGCAGACACTTTCCACAGCACAAAGCTACAAAAGCGATAGAACACAACCAAGCTCCCCCGGCTAGGAAGTGACAAACGCGCCCGAGCGCGCTGCGCCGATGATGTGCGGAGCAGGTCTCTAACTGCACACAGCGGGGCCATTATCGCGCCGTGTCACCGTGTGCCATTCGAAGGTCCTTAAGCTGCCGATCGCCGCCGCGATCCGCGGCTCCTGCCCGGGATCTGCTGACTAACAGGCCGGGACGCCGCGAAAACCTCCGGCCCCGGGGCCGCCTGAAAAACACGGCCGGGCTACCCGTCAGGCAATCGCGGCAACTCAATTAATGCATCTGGGTCAGGAAAATGGTTTGCGGGAGCCCGAGCCCGGTTACGAAACGCGGCAGCGAGGCGGGGACCGCGGCCGGGCGGAGGGCAGCCCCGGGCACAGGTAGGCGCGGGGAGGGGGCCGGGGC
>VZRL01012168.1:2779144-2804929 GCA_013397895.1 Origma solitaria | reverse complement strand
CCCTCCTCCTTTCCTTTTTAAGCTTGCATAGTGGGGGCTGATAAAATTTTATGTTGGTTTATTGCCTTTGAAATGTGTGATGTCCATGTTTGTCCTAAATTGTACTCATTTGTTGACATTTCTTCTTTTCCTCCCCAGAAATATACCTGTATTAGGAACTGAGATAATTGGTTTATTGGCTCGTTTGAAATATTTTTAATGATGTCACTTGTATTCAATACTCCATTTCAAATAGCAAAAGAAAACATAAGAAAGGGGCTGCATGAACATCACCACTACACCACACTGTGGAGACAATGTCTGAAGAACCTCCTGCATTGTCCAGCTCTGCCTGGAGCTTCTGACCCCAGAATCACAGGTCAGTACCACAACATCCCATGTCTTCTTGCTGTCATTCTGGCCTCATGGGTGAGGCATACAAAGCATGCCTTCAGTCCCTGGGAGCCGCTGCAGGCGTCCCAGTGACACTTGTGTGGAATGTCCCCTGTAGGGAAGAAGAACTCAGCAAGTCTCCTATTTGTCACTTTGGTGCCTGAGAACCTACAGGCTTTAGAAAATGAAGTCTCCCTGACTCTCCTTGTTTTCCATTTCAGTGTTTTCCTGCTCCAGACCTGCAGAGGATCTTTTATCCCCCAGAACATCTTTAGGGAGGTTGTCGTGTGGCAGCTCCACGATGTACATAAGTGAAGGAGCTGCAAGGACTGCACAAGTCACACAAAACCAAACTAAATTATAGACTGCCTTTTACTGGATTCTGGGGACTTCAGAAGCACAGCAAGGGCCTCTGTAATACTTACGAATTACTGACATGGTATTATTTCCGTGCAGGAGGAGGACAATAAAGGCATGGGTTGGGGGAACCATGGGAGTGATACCACAGGGAAAGACTTCACCATTTCCATGGAGGAATGAAAGACCCAGGCACACCTTTCTGGGACATGTTTTGATGCAGAATTTGGTATTTGGTGCCTGGATAACATTACTGACTTTCAGGGATTTGCTGTAGTCGGTAAAGTGGTATCAAATAAAATACAAAGTTCTACATTTGCTTTCTCCTGAAGATTTTTCTGTCAAACTGGGTCAACTTCTAAGTAAAGCAGGAGAGCATTTTAGTCTGTCAGCACTGCAAAACGAGCCTGGTATTTGAAAATCATTCGTATGCTTGAAAATGTTGTGGACTCTGAATTTAGCAGGCAGTATCGTTTAAGATCCAATGGTATATAATTCAAAACCTGATCCTTTCTGCTTTGCTTAGCTTTCCATTATTTTAACAAATGTTTGTTTTGGTGGGATTTTGGGGGTAATATGAGCAAATAAAAGCTCCATAATGATATTGTTTCCAATCGTGAAAATAGAAAATAAGCCAACATCCCCCCAGTTGCAACAGCATTTGCCGCCTTTATAAAAATTCTATTATAGGCGTGAAAGCAGATCATAAAACTGCTCTGCCCAGATCTGCCGGAGAATCAAACAGATGGCAGATCCCACTGCAGGCTGGATGAAGACTTCATAGCTAGATAGACAAGAGAATAGTCAAGGTCAGTGATGAGGTGAAAACCATGGCCAGATTTTCTTCAGGTAGGAGTGTGTACAGCCTTCTCACACATTTATGAAAATTCTTTCATAAGCAGGAGCAAATGCCCTTAGTGTAAGACAGAATTGCAACAGGGAGAGAATACGCTTGCTTAACTGGAATTTTTAAAATTAAAATTAAAACTATTTGTTTTCCAAATTTATGTGTGTATATGTTAGTATGTATTTTTTTTTAATTCAGTTAAATCTGCAGGTAGTCATACACCAGATTGTAAATAAAATTATTTGTGAATTTTGGCAACCAAAATGATTCTCAAATAATGGTTATTGTTATTCAATTAGTTCTGGGACCAATATGCATGTAGAGCTCTTGGCAGATGATTTTTTTTCCTCTGTGCTTGTCTTTTATGCCCCCACAAATCTCTAAATTGAGAAGTTATGGCTTTAAATGGACAATTTCCTCCCTGATTTGTTGTGTTCTTTCAAAAACAAAAACCCCAAGCAATCTAGTTTGTGATATACATCAGTCTCAGCTACACAGATCTGGAGGCTGTATTTCTCTCTTGTTTATGTCATTAGTCTGGTTTTAGTTCATTTTCACTTCCAGATGTCTCTTGTGCATGTTGGGTTGTTTTTTTTCCTTCTGGTTAACAGGATATAAATTACCTTGATAGGACAGAGCAGTTTGCTCTGTTTTACTTGTTTAATTTTTGGATACGTTTTACTGAGGCTGATCCCTCATCACCACAAAATAGATTTTACTGGCTTAGAGCACAGATTTTCCTACAGTTATTTACTGCCACGGAATACGCACAGCTCAGTGAAGAATCACGCTTGCAGACTGAGTGCTTATTTTTCCTTTTGTTAAAAGGGCACAAAGAGCTGCTCTGGCAGGGGCTGGGCTCAGCTCTCAGAGGGGCACAAGGACTCCACTCAGCCTGGCTGGCAGAACAAAGCTGAGGCTACTGCTCTGAGGGCTGACTCCTCATTGCTGGGTTGGGATATTATCTAACAGCAAACAGTGCCAGGTGGCTTCAGGTGTAGTATCTCTGTCTGGTGCCTATAAACAGGGCTTCCGAAAGCAGGAAGCTAGACAAAGTTGGGAGAATATAAAGCAGATTAATTTATTAAAGGCCTTTAGGTGTGTTTAGGGCAGACAGAGCCTACTCAAGAGGCTACACCCAAAATGGATGGCGAGTTACGAGTTCTTCACATTTTATAAATTCTCTCTATTTACATATGAGGCCTCAATTCTCCAATTACACCTTCAGGTGATGGTGTCAACCCCCCCAAGCTTGCTCCCCCCAGTTCACTGTTGGTTACATGTTTTGGGGCTCTGAGGCAGCAAAGTGTCCTTGGATTTTCCAACTGAGAGGAATTGTTCTGTCTAAAATGCTGGGAATAGAGGCTTTTAGCACTTTATATGGAGCCTAGAGCTACACACCAAAACTACAGATACATGGAGAATAGGAGCTAAAAATCCTTAAGGCATCCTTGAGAGGCAAAGGTTTTGGTTTTACTAATTTTGAGTGTGAGAGGTGCTGTAGGGTGTGAAAGGGGCAGCAGACCTGCAGTGGGGTCTCTGCCAAGCAAATCACTCCTGTGCTGCATCACCTTCTGCTGAATCACTTCTCGTCCTGATGTTTCCCTCGGAGGGAGCAAAGGACAGTGCTGGTGTCCAGGCAGCTCCTCCAGCTTTTTCCCTGCAGGAATTTCTGCGGAGGGGTGTTTGGGGTGCAGTGGTGCCTCAGTGGGCCTGAGCAGATCCCTACACCATTTCTTCAATCGCAGGGGATCAGGAGCCTTGGCATGTGGGCATTGCTGGGTTATGTAAGGCACTGCAGCAATCAAATACTCCCTGCTGCTTCCCCAAAGAGCTGCTGCAGGGATGCTCACACCTTGCACACAAGGATGGCAGGGCACCTTGTGCTTTTTGCTGGAGATTTTGAGAACTTAGAGAGGTGAGATCCAGCAATCTTAGAAAAAGCCTGATGAGAACTGGTCCTCCAGGGAGAAAATCTGAGTGTCAGGGAGAGCCTCAGGCCTGTTGTGTGCTGCCATTTCTCCATTGGTAGCACAGGGCTAACGAACATTTGACTCGAGACCATCAAAAATAACTGAAATTCTTCTAAAATTTTCCAGAGAGTCATTACCACTGCTTCTCTAGCCAAAAAAAAGGCCCCAGTTCAGAGGCCTGCTCTTTGCAGTTACCATCTCCAGACAGTCCTTGGTGGGACAGGTCAACTTACTGCAACATTTGCTTTATTTAGGGACCAGATCCAAGTGCTTTTAGGGCACCTTCCTCCTGCTGACCAGCTCCCATGAGCGCAGGCTGAGAAAAGCAGTCCCAGAGCACATACCAGCAACCAGCAGCACAGATGCACATACCAACTGTTGGCACTGAGGTTACATATTAATGGTTATTCAGACTTGCACTGACAAACGCACTATTTTTGGTTTTGTGCTAGTCAGCCGAGGTCCTGAGCTCCTGCTGATCAAGGATCATGAAGGAGACGATGCAGCAAATGAGATTTGTATGCTGAAAGTCACTCGTGCTTTGAGAGCCTGCCAAAAATAATGTTTCAGAGGGCATGTATAACACTGCCAAAATCAAGCTGATGAATGGCTGTATCATTGAATTTGGATGCAGAATGAGGGTCAAGTTCAGAACAGTCTAGCAATAGGCCATTCATGCAATCTAAGCAGGATGGGATCAGGGCATTTTGTAATCAACACTTATTAAAGCCTTGTTTTATTCCAAAGTGCAGTAGGAAGAGGGCAGAGAGAAATTAAGTCTGGAAGGTAGATGACAAGGGAAATTTAGGGCTGTGTGGTACCAGACTTATTTGAGTTTTTGGGAGTCTCCACTAGTTAGGCACAATAAAACAAGAAAAAGAAATGCTGATAGTCTCTAGAGAAACCTGTACACATCCAGGAGTGTGTTTTACAACACTGGTGTTCAGTCTTTTCTTCCAGTAGAATTGTTCATGGTTAATATTAATTCAAAACACGGGAATAAGAAGTCAGTAGATTAAATGCTGCATGCTATTTTGCCTGAAGACGTGAGGAGTTTGAATTTAAAAAATGAGGCTTAGTTCTGAAAGTATACAGCCTTATATTTAATTTTTTTTATTGAGGAATTTTATCTCCCTGGGTAACACACAGGTGGTACAGCAAGAAGTGCATCAATATTTCCTATCTAGAGAAAGGTGGCGAAGAAAAGCACAGATCAGGCACAGAGAGTGTCAGGTCTTGAGTGAATACCCTCCCCTCTTAGCTTTTGCTTTTCTATTCCATTTACATTTTTCTCTTTAACCAGTAGGTGCTTTCCCATTGATTTTGACTGAGAGAGCTTTTTTTTATGGCAAGCTACTTTGGACTGAAGCCAGTTTTAACCCATTTTATAGTCAAGGACCTTGTGACCAAGAAGAATATCGCATTCAGGTCCACCTGACAACAGCTGAGAAGAAAACAGAGGGCTTACCTAAGAGGCAATGCTGCCTGAAGTAACCCCCACCCGTGGTACTGCTGGTTGCTATTACCTTATGAAAAGTGCAATATCATTTCTAACACACGCAAACAGCACATGGATGTGTGTTGGGAGTGAGCGTCATGGGTGATTCAATTAAAATAACTGGATGTGTGGTAATTGTTGCTACAACCTTCTGTGTTTTTTGTGACCTCAGGGGTATCTTCTACCTCAGTCGTAAGCTCCCAGAGTAACAATGAGACACTTCAAATCCATAGAAAAAGGCCCAGTCCATGATGAGGAATTATGTCCGGATAGGAACGTAACAGGCAGATGACTAAGAAAACCACTTAATGTAAATTAGTTGTTTGTACCCAGAAATCTCATGTGAGAGAGCTCATGATGCACATGGCTCAATGGAAGACAGATACAAAAAGAGAATAACAAACATGTAATTAAATAGAGTTTACAGCTGAGGCTATCTATCCAAAATCATCTGCTCAGTGTTGCCATAATGCCTAGTGATGGACAAATCCGCCCCATTGTATCTGGACAAACTGGTTTAATAGATATTTGTCGGTTCTACATCTATGCTTAGGTTTCTAAATGACTTGTATGAGGCAAATTAAATCTTATGGCAGAATATTATATTAGAAACATTAGCTAAGCTTTGCAGACCCGAATAATTGCAGAGCTATTCCAAGTCATGAGTGATGATTTATACCTGTCTTTTTATTAATTTATTGCCTGCCCCTAAATTGGAGAGTTGCTCTTCAGGAAAAATGTCTCAGTTAAAATAAGAACTGAACTCCAGAAGACAGAGGACTTTGATTCAAGATAGCAAGTAGGGTAATAAGGACTGAAGAGTTGTGAGTGATGTATTAGTTTGCAGTCTGAATTCAGCTCCAGCAGAAATCTTGCCAAGATACCCAATTCTCTTTCCACACTTATCTCTGGACAGCAGGGCTGGTAGCTGTCCATTTCATCTGGACAGGAGGCAGATTTTGAACCATGCACTAAATAGTTATCAGTGCCTCCCTCTGCCAACCAAACAAGTCCCTCTCAGTGATCTCTAAGGTCAAAGCTAGAGCAGGGCAGTGCACAGAAAGAGTTTGTCCTTAGCTCACCCTTCTGCAGCTCCTGCTCAGGCCCCTCACCCTGTGCTCCTGGGAGGGACCACAAACAGCTTGTCTCTGGTCATGGACTTCACCACTTCTCAAGGATTCCTCCTCTTCCTCACCATCCCCAGGCATCCATCACATGGGCCTGGACTAAAAGTGTTGGCTGCTTTGTTCCCTGATCTCCCGAACACCCACTGCCCACACAGTGAGGGTCAAACCACGTCGGTACCAATTCCTGCAGCATGGATTTGTCTGTGTACAACACTGATGAGCAGCCCCTCTCCACATTTCCCTGTGAACCAACAGCAGCCACTCAAATGTTTGCTGGAACACAAAGGGATTTAAGCCTGGCTGAGCAGGACCTCTGTCAAATTAGGCTCAAATATTTGATGGGATCTTTCTCCATCATTTTCCCAGCTAATTTCCATCTTTATACTTAACTGATTATCTAATTGATGACTCACTGTCAGTGTCTATGATCAAAACACACTGATAGTCTCTAAAGGGAAGTATGTTTCATTCTCTGGGTCAATGCTGAGGGTGATGATGTTGCAAAGCCTGGAGGGTGAAGGTCGACCTTCCCAGGAGGGAGGAAGAAGAGGTGGCTGTACTTTCATTAGACAAAGAGGTCACATTTTTAAAGGTCAGATCTCTCATCTTTAATTTCCTAGCTACAATACAACCAGTAATTTGAAATGCATTGCTGCTCTAGCTGTAAATAACAAAACCTAAATTTAGGCTGGTTTATGAAGCAGCACTCAGCACTACAGCTTTCATGGCGTCTCTTCTTTTGAGACCCGTAAAAAGCAAATTTATCCCAAGAGGTGTTGCCTTACAACAGGTGTCAGATTCTCTTAGAATCTGAGATTGGAAAGGAACATCTTGGCAATGGTGAAAAGTGCTTTGTGTTTGGAGAGCAGCAAGTTAAATGCCTAGCCTGCATCCGTTTTTCCTGCTTCAGCTGTGCAGCAGTGGTAAAAACAGCCCAAAACACCAACAGCTTGCCTGCTTTTATGAGTTCAAGTTGCCCTAATTTATAGGGCTGGATGTGCATATATATGAGCAGCTACTCTGGGTGAATGGGAAGAGCTCCACCTAGAAAAACTAGAGTTTGTTTTTGGGCTGGTACTGGCTTAGAGAGACATTGGCAAAGGTTAGTTAATGCAGCTGCAAAAAATGTGGCTCGCACATCAGAAAATAGAGCTGTGGTGCATCTGGAGTTGCCAGCTGTGCTTTATGAATAGGGGAGTGGGTGGTGCTGCTGGACACAGAGTACAGCTGTGTGTGGATAATGTGGAAGAAGACCCACATGGATAGACTTTTCCTTTGCCCTGTTGGGCAGGCTTCCCTTTGGGATGGACTAACCTAACCAGCTCAGTGGCCTTTTCTATAGAATTTATCAAACTGAATAATAGAGCAAACATAAATTGAAAGCAAGCATGCTACTTGGTTTATTTACAAAGCTAATAAAAATGCAAAAAATACAGTAATCAAATTATGTTCTCAAGTAAAAATGAATCAATAGATTAATAGCTTCAAAGTGCTTCCATACCAAATTAACACAATAAACAGTCAAATCAAATGATGAGGCTGTCACTTTCACTCTCAGTCCTTGTCACTAATGAAGTTATGCTAAGAGATTCAGAGGAAGAGCTGTTTGCTTTCAGACCAAAAGTATCTGATGTTCTACCCAAAACACTGCTTTCACTCCTCTGGGGAGCAGGGCAGGTTGTGCCACGTGTTTGGTCTGGACTTCGACCCTTACCAAGCAAGAATGAGAGAGGTGAGCAATATTTTTCTTTCAACCTTAGTGCTCAGGTGTAAACAGTGATTCTTGCCATAATATTTTTTTAAAGTCCTGTGGCTGTTCCGGGTGGATGGGTGCCAATGCCTGTTCCCCTGTCCATGCACACAGTTCGTGGGATAGTAGATCCACCCTCTAGCACAGGTGGCATTGCTAAATACTGCATGATGGCAGCTTTACAACAGCTTTTGTCCTCAGCAGAACTTCCTGACTAGCTCTGCGCCAGGGTGACATAATTTATTTTTGTGAAACTGTGAAAGGTGTTTCTCCTTGAGCTGTACACAAACATTCATTTGTAACTGGGGGAGGAGGATAGCAGGAGGAGAGAAAGTACTTGGGCTGAACTCAGCCTGTAAGAGGAGCAATTCAGTGAAGAGCCTGCAGCTGTGTCTGGGAGCTGGGCAAGTGCACTCTGGCCTGTGCTGGACCATCCCCAGGAGCCAGGGAAGAGCCCACTGGCCCAGCCTGGATCATGCTGAATCCTGGACCAGAAATGCCTAGATGCTGCTTGATTCACTGCTGCTGACATGTTGCCTTCAGAAAGGCAAAGGCGACCTGGTTCAGGAACAGCACGGCGGCCAACCCCAGGCCGCTCGGGCCATTAGCTCACTGACACCAATGTGGTGGATGGCAAATGGCGTTTATATTAATTAACACCGCATTATATAGTCTTGGCTTACAACGTCATTTCCACCTGCTTACCTCATAGCCTAAGCCCTATTGGCTACTTGGGGAGGGGTCTCATCTTTCCATACAGCCCGACATCTTCTGGCCGCCTGACCCTACCTGTCCACACTGACACACAAATTAACAGGAGACAATAGGGGGGGAAATGGAAAGACCTGGAGAACATACTGCTCTACAATCCCCAGGTAAATGTGCACTAGGAGAGGCTGTGGTTTCTGATGATCACTGTATTCCTTTCCTGAAACAAAACCAAACCCCAATGAGTGCTGGGGGCAAGAAGGGCTTGGTTTACCCTCTATAGGGAGATGCTGAGAAAAATGTTTCTGGATGTTTCTGTCACTAAAATATTTCACTAGGAGACTACAAAGGCAGATACTAGTGAGTTTATCAAAAGAAAGAGCTTTCAACCCATCAGGGAGCAACAATGTGCTGTCCAAGGAATATGAAGATAAGCTACTCTAATTTCATGCTGTGTTATTTTATTCCATAAGACAAACTATTACTTGCTTTCATAAATTTATAACGGTGACCATACAAATTATGGTTTGATGTCACAGTCAGTCTCTTGGCTTAGCTAGCAGGGGAGAGGAAAAGGTAATTGCAAAATGTACAATGACAATGAAACAGTAAAGCTAGGTGGTTATGTTAGCCATTATTTCTGATGTGTGAATGTTTCCACTACAGCTAATTTTCAAGAGGAAATTGGAAATTTCTTTTAAAGAAAAATCCTCCCCCGAATCCTAATAAGGGCCAGAGGAAACGGATGGTAAAGCCTCATGGCAAGTCAGGTGAGCAGCATGAGCGAGTGGTAGCAGGGAAGTTTTCTGGGATGTCACTTGTTGCTTCCTGACAGCTTCAAGGAGAGGATGTCAGTCAAGGATTGACTGTGACGAGAGCAGGCACCACCCTGTTGGTCATTGCTGGGGAAGAAGTTGGAGCGTTGCAGACTTTGGGTATGCAGTAAACAAGCAATGCAGGAAATCAGTTCAACAATTCCTCTCTGAGCAGATCACCATAAGCAAAAACCAGAAATTTCTAGCAGACAGTGAGAGGAGAGCCCCCACATCAAATCTGTGTGGGTGGTTAGCAGGAGCGCGACCTCCTTTTGGATATTGCTCTAAAATGTTGGGAAGACGCTAAGGACAACCTCTCTGAGATTATAGCATTGACTTCAGTAACTCTTTAAAGTGAAGATGATGAGCCAACAGAAAGTAGGTTGTGGTACAAAATAAAATGTTCTAGGGCATTCTGACTATTGAAGTAGGTGCTTGTTTAACATGGCTGGGAATACTGTTATTAAAATAAATATTTGTTGCTAAGATACCCTGTTAGTTCAATAGCCTTGAAATCTAGTTTGTGTCATTAGGCTGGAGGTGCAGATATTTCATAGATATGTCATTGCAGGGATTGCAGGCAGACCTAGGAGGCAGGGAGGGAACTCCTCAAACACTAATCAGAAATAAAACAGCTGCTAGCAGCAGCTCTGACCTGCAGGGCAAAGCTATCCTTGGAAAGCAAGCAGCTTGCTGAGTGGGAGGAAGAGCAAGGAGGAAAACAGTGGTAAGAGAGAATGGAGAAAAAGAGCAGGATGAGCCACAAGGGAAGGGAGCAAAGCGCCTGATAAATGCCACCTCATTTAGGCTTTGCTCCTATGAGCCTGTGAGGAAGCAGAGCCTGGAAAGAGAGGGGTGGCCTTCTCCCAGCCAGGACCCCTCATCCTCACCCCCTGAAGTGCAGGGGGTTTACTTGAGTCTGACTCTGGCATTGTCCCATGAGCTGAGGTCCAGTCCGTGGCTGGAGCACTGTGGATGTACTCATGCTGTGTGTCTGTTCCAGAGCGAGCTTTGGCCAAGCATAAACACGCACCCAGATATTCAGTTCTTCACCCAGAGCGTGGCTGGGCACTGAACAGATCCCCAGGACAGTGGTCACTGCTCCAAGCCTGACAGAGCTCAGGAAGTGTTCGGACAACACTCTCAGGGACATGGTGGGATTCTTGGGGCTGTCCTGTGCGAGGCCAGGAGTTGGATTTTGTTGATCCTTGTGGGCCCCTTCCAACTCAGAATATTCTATGATTCTGTGATCTAATTTAGGTCAGCACCAGCCTGCCTCTCAGATCTCCAGCCCATGGTATAGAAACATTTATTCCAGCCTTCCTAAAGCAAATTCTCTCTGCCATTAAGAGGGGCAGAAGGCATCCCTAGAAGCTTCCATATATTAATTCAGCATTTTTGATTGAGCATCTCTTTCTCTCCATTGATAACTTAAGAAATGAGTAGGAAATGCTGGATGACTCATTCCACCAGAGGTACTGCTTTTCTGAGAAGGATCAGCAGCTTTTTAAAGAAAAGGCAGTGGCATTAGCTCATCTTTTTCTTCATCTTCCATCTCACCGTATAATAAGACTAGGGGGGTGGAAAATGTGCCTTGAATGAAAACAGCTTTGGCTCTGTGCTTTCCCCAGCCTGAGAAGATCTGGTTTTGTCTGATATGAGAGCATGCCAACCTCAGCATGGAGGGGAGCCAGGGAGGGAGCCTGAGGAATCCTCTGTCCCTCCTGTTGGCAGGGGATCCCTCTGCAATCCTTAGAGGGGTCTAGCTCCCCAACCTCGTGGGGCTCAGCAGCAAAGCTAGCAAAGAGGGGGTCTGAGTCTCATCTGGGAAGCAGCAGGAGGATCTGTTCCTTGCAAAATGTCAGTAATAACAAAAGTAGTCACTGAGCAGGACCCAGGCTTTTTGGGACAAGGCACTGACTGCCCTTAACTGGAACCATTTTGCTCTTGCCTCTGCTGCTTCTGGCTCCATAACTCTCACCTTCCAACCAGAGATGGGTCAGGGTAGTCAGAGAGATTCTTTGCACGTTCACGTGTCTATCAGAACAGGTCCCAGGTTTGTACTGTTCCTGCTCACACAGGTGAGCACCAGAAAAGCCCCAGTCTGAGCACCTCCTTAACAGCACAGGAAAGCTTGAAAAAACATCACCTCTCCCTTGCTAGAGACTGACACGAAAGGGAAAGCAGAAAAGAGAAAGCACCAGGGTTGAGTCCTGTTTTCAGCCACAGAAGCCCTGGGGCAATGCTGGCACACACAGGAGATTTACCACATATTCTCCCTATTTCTTGGTGCTTCAGCAGATGATATTAACATCTGTATTTCTCAATCAATGTATAAAATTTCATTACAAAGGGTTTTGTCAGATGGTAACCCTTGCAGTTTAAGATGTTTTTGTAGCAGTTCAAGATCTTATTGCCTCCAGTAGCCTGCTCTGTCCCTGTGTTCAAAGCCACAACCTTTTAAGAGTCAGCAGAAGGAGAGATGCACCCATCTGCATCTGCTCCCATTCCCAATCCTGCACATTAAGGCCGTCAACTAATGCCGTGGTCCATAATTTGGAGCCACCAAAGAAGAGGTGACATTTCCTTCACCTCACATTGCTGAGGGGGCGGTAACCTTTGCAATGGGAGTGAGTGACAGCTGGACCTGGGCACGCATTAAAGCAGCTGCTCAGGTTTCTCAAAGCTCATGTGTGGCAGTCAGAAGCTATGCTGGCCCTAGAAGGACTTCACTGACACAGTAATACAGGTACAGTGATTTGGTCAACACAGTTTGTTCTTGGGTGTGTATTAGCTGTATCACCATTTCTGCTCTTTGTGCTCCTAAAGAAAGCAAAGCCAATTTTATGAGCAAGCCAAACTATCCCAGAAAACATGAACTCTCGCCAGTGTAGCTGGATCTGCACCAGAGGCTTCTGCTGACACAGTTAAGACAGTCAGGGATTATTCTGCTTTCCTCTCCTATCAACCCACCAGGCTGGAAAATATCTGTTGTAGAAGCGGAATAAAAGCAATCACAATAGTTTGTCTTTTCCATAGTGCTCCAATTTAAACAGGATCACATGGGCAGCATCCGTGGGTGCAGCTTTACTGCAGAGATCGATTTCAGCACCCTGAAGAATTTGACCAGCGGTAATGTAGTGTGGCTTTAAAATTAGAAAGCCCAATTACAGCCAGGCTCTGCCTGCACAGCTTCTGCTCTGGTGGTGGGAGCCACAAACACATTCATGTGAGGGCAAAAACCTGCCAGAGATGCCCCATGGCCAGCCTTTGAAAACAAAATATTGGGAGAGCACATGAAGGGGAGCACACAGTTACATGTAGCTGCTGTGCTGTCTGCTTGTATAGCCATTTTTTACTCGCACAGAAGTGATTCTGGCAGAGTATAAATACTGCCATAACAGTTCTGAGAGCAGTGCTGAAGGAGAAATATGTGGTTTAGCAGGGATGGCTAGTGAAGCACTTATGTCACCTCCTTGCAGGGTGATGGAAATATTGTATTATTACTAACCTATCCTAGGAAATGGAAGTCCTCCATCATTTTCCTTGTCCCTGTGCTTTAATAACAAGAGTGGTGAACCATATGGTGTCCTCCACAGACTAAGAACCTGTGGACAAATTACTAAATTCATTAAAGCCAAGCAGACAAAATCTTCATCCTTCTGACTTCAGTGGGACCTGGATTTTACTTTATGTTCGTAAACTTGCCTGTGTGTATAAAGTCCTTTCATCTTGTGTTCTGTTCTTGTGTAATAGTTAACTTATTTCCCAGTATTAATGTTTAACATAGATTTTTTTTCCTAAAAAGAAGTTTTTAAATGTAGAGCTAATTGATTCCATCTCTGCCCTGAGTTGCTGATAACTGAACCATACTTCCTTTGCAGAAGGGTGATGCATGGCGATGTTATTATCTGACCCTGGGACTGGGAGGCAAAGAACCCACTGTGTCATTGCCCACCACTCCTGCAGCTGTTTATAGCAGGCAGTAATAGTGGAATAATGCCCCATTCCCCACTGGTGATAGTCTGTGCTCACCTTCCAGTGGAAAGAAGAACCACCCACTTTGTTGGCCATTGGAGATGATGGCTGCAGATATTCACTTTCTCATCCTGTCTTTCCTAGTAGCTCCCCTGTAGCCTCAGGCATTTCACTTATTGTCCCGCCCCTTTTTCTCATATTCATAAACCAGGGATAATATTTATACACTCTTTCAGCTGTTATGGTGCCTATTAGTTACTGTTCAGGCACTGCTCTGAAATTAATGTATTGTGCAAGTACTAAGTGTAATTTAATTATTGAATTTCAGAATGACTTGACTCTATGGATTATTTTTAACTCTTGTTTCTTAGCCAGTATAGAAAACATACGTACTTCTTTCAGTATGCCAAAGTCTGTATTAATGGCTGTTACAGAAATATGAGATTTTACCGCTGCCTAGAAACCAGAGAAATGCTTGCACCATGTTCTATACCCACTAATGCACCTTCTTTCTTCCTATCGCCTCCCTTCCCTTCTTGGCAATGAATGGTGTGGTTTTCCCACCAATTCCTACGTTAAACCTATCTGGAGGTTCTGCCTATCTGGAAACAGCTTAGTCTCAAGATTAATCTATCCCCAATCTTATTTTCAAAACTCATTTCATTTCTGTCTTCTAAACTCATGCGTATTTCTTAATTTCTTTTCAGGCTAAGGAAAATAAATTCTGTTTTTTTAATGATTTATGACTGAAAATCATTGGGGATTTGGCTGAACTCTATGTGGAGAGCTCAAATACAGAGTTTGTGTGTTGTCAGATATGTCAGTCACAGTTAGGCTAAATGGATGTTGCCTGGTCTCTGTCTGTCTTCACTGACTCATGGCGTGGATTTTGTGTGTGTGTGTGCTCATGGAAGGAGGCAGGGTGCTGCACTTCAGGAGCATTGAGGAAAAGCAGTGCCTGTGCTGCAGAGACCCTTGGGACCACCACTGAGGGACCTGTATTTGCTGGATTCGCCACGTATTTGCTAGATTCCCCGCTGTCATTATCATACCTCCTCTGCCTGATGTGTGCTGCATTGTTTCCACAATCTAGAGAAGAGCAGCATTTACTCCATGAAGAATTCAGGACCTCCTTCTCCATGTCTCCAGCAGCCAGGGAGAGCAGGGTGCTGATATTTTTAGCCTGCTAAAAGGAAAAAAAAACCCCTCATACTCCAAAAGCCATAGTGAGGATTTAGGGGAATGGATGAGAGTTGCATGCTCAGCTGCTCATCTTTAAAACCAGATAGTATCAATGTTCAAACAACAAAAGGTCGTAATAAATTTGTCTACTGGATAGATCTCTTTTACAGACAGTTTTGGTGAGTCTACAGAGGCTAACTCAAGAAACGCCCATAATTTCTCAAATTTGTGCACTGCTAATAACTCTGTTCAAGGAGTACAGGGTGATATCTGAAAGGCTCAGTGACCATCCTCTGCTAGACAAATAGCACAGCCACTGCAAATGAGCCTGAGGAAAAGGAGACTAGTGTGTCCATACTGGAGTGGAGGGAGGACCAAGAGGCTTCTCAGACTCTCTTCTAACCCAGCCATTGCCCCTGAGATCCCCCTGCCTCAGGGAGGCATGATTCAGGATGCTGTGGAGCCCTCATGGCCTCAGACGGTATCTTTTTCCAGAGGATCTGTAGGAAGAAGACATAAATGTAGAAAGCTGGAAAGCAACACAGAGCCATCATCCAGTTCCTCTGGCCTAGTCCCTGAGGAAGAGGCCAGAGAGGTGGACCCAGAAAAATGACCATTGCTCCACCCTTGTCTTGATTTATGTGCAAAGCCAAAAGTCAGTTATTTTCCTGTGGGAAAAAAAAAAAATCTGTACAATATTTTTTTGTCCTAGAAAAGCCAAAATACCTGGAAAGGGCTTTCTTCTCTCCACTAGAGGGGTAGTTCTGAGCAGGCTGAGAGTGTCAAGACTGGGGAGAGGAAAAACCTTTAATGATTTAGGACCAAAAAATGTGGAGAACTGACGACAGCCAGCGTGGCTCTATGCTTGTAAGGAGAAATGTATGCAAAAGACAAGAACAAAATAGGAGACAGAAATAGCTGTATACTGTACCCAGTGTCTACAGAAAAGAAACAATACTTTGAAACAGGAAAACTTCTGTCTTCCTGGTAAGATAAAGCCAACCAAAAGGGTTTTCCACTAGAAAATGAAGGGATAACCTGTTGAGAAGAGGGTGTCTTGAATAACATAATATTTTTTTCTTGGTACAACAGTTACTGCATTGAGTTATGAATCATGCTACAGTAGGACAAATAATTAAATGGGTCTGAATAATTAAGCTCATCTGAACAGATCAGAAGGAGTACTGGAGACTGAAAAATGGCAAATTGTCATTCCACAGAGAAAAGGGGTTGAGTAACAGTCAGAGCACTCTTTATACATTCCCAGCATGTCCATGCAGCAGCTACAGCAGTAATGTAGTAATCAGTTAGAGTCAGGGTGCATTTGAGCTGTTACAAAATACATGGTTTGATTTGGTTCCATACCACAGCTCTTCTGCTATTGTTGTTACGGTTTTCCATCACTGTATAATATTCTGCCTAACTGTATTTTAATGGCACACTATGGGCAGTTCTGTGCACTGCTAAAAACACAATATTTAAATAAAGAACTGTGAATTTTTAACCCATTCATATTTTATGGCTAAGATTATTTAATTTCTTACAGCACTCTGATAGTTTTCTGCAGAGGTCACAGTGGCCTTTCACTAATAGGCAGTGTAACAAGTCGGTCCATTATAATATGGCCCCATCTTCCAAAGTCTGAAATGTGGCAGCTGAGAAGTAGAAAGGTGGGCAACACCAGGGACTTTCACAGAGACTTTTTGGGGGGTCATACATTAATTATTTATAACACAGGCAGAAATGCGCAGTGGTTATTGCTTCAGCTTCATACTGGTGCCTGAGGGGACTCATTCACTGTTTGGCCTCAGCCCCAGCCGAGTTCAGCATCACACAGAGATGGATTCATGGGTCATTCCAGCTGGAGCACACTGTCCAGCCCACTTCCCAGACACCTCTGAACTGCCTTCTAGCCCTGAGCATGGAGAGGCTACACATGAAGAAAAATAAAGCCATTCATTGCTGGCATGCTGAGGAAGCTTGGAAGACAAGCCCTCTGTCTCAGGCTGCTCTGCCACTGCCCTGGCAGAGCCACGAGTCTGTTCCTGCTCCTGCACAGCTGCTGATGCAAATGCCCTGCAACAAGGGTACCAAAAGCTATCATTAGTAGCTCTTAAACACAGTAGTTTGGAAGCAGCATGGGAAAACACAAAACCTCTGATTGCAGGAAGCTGGGATAAAATCCTATCACCCTGGGAGAAAGCAAAACCCGTGCTCTAATATCCTCTTTCAGAACAAGTCAGGCTTTCAGCAGCTGTGGCGACATGTGGCTGAGGATGCCATTAATAGAGAGGGTGTGACATCTCACTGAAGTCACATCTCCAGGCTGAACATAACTAGGTGAGCGT
This sequence comes from Origma solitaria, assembly GCA_013397895.1. Lineage (NCBI taxonomy): Eukaryota > Metazoa > Chordata > Aves > Passeriformes > Acanthizidae > Origma > Origma solitaria. Next base: position 2,787,974 of record VZRL01012168.1, on the reverse strand, counting down.
GTCATCTGCAGCTAAACAGGACACAAGCAAGGCCCTGTGTCAGGATATGTTCCTGGATGGCACAGTCATGGAAGTGACCACCTGTCAGCTGTGCACATTTTGGGAATGTGGCAGCAGGTCTTCATCAGACACATGACAGAATATCAAACTGTGATGCTGTAGCCATGCCTGTAGCATGACTAAGAAGGGATGTCCATACACAAACCTGGCACATTCTAATTCAGCACAGGGCTAGACTTGTATCAAGCCATGTGATGCCACATTTAAATTAATTTTTGACCAATTTTTTAGTTTTTGGTAAACCTGAGATTCTGGTTTATGTGGATGTAGCTACATTTGTGTGAGACGGCAATTGTCCCTTCTATCCTCTTGGGGCTTTCCATTTGGTACTGATAAACCCAAAGCAAAATCTCATTAGTGTCTTCTGAAAATAGTTCACAGAGTTGTGGTTTCCATCAGAGCAGCTGATTTTGCATTCCAGGCTTGGTGAGCATCACACAAACCAGTACAGGGGCTTGGCACAGCAATACTCACCACTTCCAAGATGATTTGCCTGTCAGGCATCCGTGTAAATGGCATCGTGGCTGTGATAAGCAACTCTATCCTCATTATCCTCTCTTGAAAGCCTGTACCACTCTCTGATTAATTCAAGAGGAGCGGATAAGGGCCCTGTCATTTTACATTGCTTAATGCTTTCCATTACAAAAGACCATCGTGACGTTTCACCAGGAACTTTTCATATATTCAGTGTTTTGCCGGGGGGTGAGGGGAGCTGGATTCTCAGCAGCAGCAAAGCCTTTTGGCTGAAAGAGTGAATTTTTTGTTAGGTTTTTGTGAAGAAGTATATTGTCCCCAAAATATCACCCTTAATTTTAATCTTTGGGAAAGACTTTCTTCCTTGCCAGCCATCAGCTTTCTGAGGATATGCTGTGGCTGTAGCAAAACCACTCATCTCACTCCTCTTGGGATGCCTCAGTATCTCTGCTGAAGCAATCAGTGATGAGAAGAGAAACAGGCCAGGGGCCTTCCCTCTCCCTGTACGATCATGCTTTATTCTGAGCCCTGTACACAGCAGCAGAACACCTTCTTTTCTGGGGCACTCCTGTTAAACACCAGTATTCCCCTCCTCCCTGCGGCTCCTCTCTCCCCACACATGCTGCAGGAAGCTCCCATCTCCAGAAAGTCAGTAAGGAGCACGCTGAGTGCTCCAGTCATGGATATGTCCATTTCCCAGCCTGGAGGGGACACTGGGGACTCAGTTCCTTTGTCCAAACATAACTTGTGCTGTTTCAGACACCCTCTTCTGTCCTGCAGGTTTCTGTGGGGCTGAAGGAAAAGCAGCAGACCCACAGTCTTCTGGAGAGGTGGCTGGAGAGTAAATGGGGCCCCCCACATGCCGCACCAGGAGTCCATGATTAGGGAATAGGTTCAGAATTTCCTCTTTATCCCCACTTTCACACCCTTAAATCTACCTGTCGTCACTACGGGTACCTGCAGTTGGAGTGAGTGTCTCAGCTCCTCTTACTGTCACTGCAGAGCCATTTAGTAGGACTTGGAGAGCTGTGACTTCACCAGACATCCCATTTTAGGGAAGTTCTGTAGACCCCAATGACTGCAGGGGCAGGATAGGTAAGTGTTTTTATGTGTAGACAGCTATTTCAGCACCACCCAAATGTTGGGGTCTGGGTCTGGAGCCAAGCCCCATCCTCTGTGTCTGTGCCTAGGGTTCAGGTGCTTCTCACAATGGCAGCAAGTTGCTACAGTTGCATATAATTTATCTTCATAATTTTCCACTCCAGGGAAAAAAATGGGGAATTACATTAAAAAACTGAAACGTGCAAAAAAATTTATGTTAAGAAACAAGTTGGAAAGTCAGACACTTGAAAATTAAAAGTTCTGTATGTAGTTACCCCTACAAAACCTAATTTAGTTACCTGGTGAATATATTGCAATTTTCAACGTTTTACAGCATTATAATTTTTTGCATCCACCTCGCTCTTCATTCTGCATTTCAAATTACTTGCCTCCAATGTTTAATGATACATTAATATAAATATAACAATACAAATGTATTACAAATGTCTCTGTACAAAAACTGTATTTATTTAGGTTGCACAGTCAAGCACTTGAAAGCCAGGAAATGCCAGATGTACACACCGCAAGCACAGCGAGATACATTCTCCATCCCAGAAATCTTATGAATCAAATTAACACAAAGTGAACCATCTGCCACAGGAATAGGATGGGAAGACAAAAATAATAGTGACCAGGACATGTTACGTAACCTAGGTGTGAGCACTGAGAGAAAGTGAGTGATTGCCTTTGTTTTTGTCTAAGTGGTTTCAGGAGACCTCTTGGCCTCTGTGGTGTTGACATTCCTGGAATAATATTCTGCATATTGCACATATCCCTGGATCTTCTGAAATGGCAGCATCAGAAGCAGTGTGCCTGTGGGTGCTCAGAGATGCCTTCCTCCAGCACTTGTTAACAGACACATTCCTGGTGTTAGGAATTTGCAGTATTAAGTGGGAGTTCATCTAGCAAAAGTGCCGCAAGCAAAAAAAAACAACAACAAAAAAAGATATTTCATGTTACAGAACATGACTCTGGGCTCCAGGGTAAGGACAGCCCACCCTGAGCTCTCTGTCCTGAAAAGCCTTGCAGTGCAGATCCTGCTGTGAGTGGCCTCACGTCACTGGGAGCTCACATATAATAGGATTAATATTCTTCTTCATGCTGAGTGTTATTTTCAGGGGTGGATATCTGAGCATGGGTGTGTGCAACAATAGTGAACATTGTGCACAGAGCTGTGATGCCATTCTTTGGGATTTTGTGTCTGAGCACCTCCTGCTGGCTCTAGTAACAGAGAATGACACTGGCACTGCCCAGTGTCCCCGACATGGGATACTTTAGATGTTGAGGACAGAAAAAAGAGGAGATAAAATAGAATTAGGTTCTCAATTTTATCTCCTTGCCAGTTGTTCCACCAGATCATTACCTCTGATACAATTCCTGGTCTCTATGTGATGCCTCTGTTTTTATGCTCATTAGAAAATAGCTCAGCAATGGGAATGTAGAAAGAGACAGTAATGTGATGATGTGATTCCCTGTCCCTTTTGCTAGAGTGATGAAGGCCGCTCTTTTGCCCCAAGTGCATCTTTCCCCAGCAGGCTCTGTCGAGCATCCCAAGCTGCTCTGTGCTACAAGTTTCTGATGAAGGTACTGGTGGAAAAGTAGGCTCCTGAAGAACACTGGCTTTTCAAAAACTGTCTGGATTACTGGTTCACCAATCCATCTGCTAATTTCAGTTCCAGAGTTGTGCCTTTTCTGTGGGATCCAGGGGTATTCCCCAGCTTCTGGATCTGTGTGTGTGTGCCTTCTTCCCACTTCCAGACCTGGGGCTGAATCACGACTTGGATATTCATCAGCCTCCATCAGTCTCCACATTCCAAAAACCTGCATGAGCTGTCCAGAGAGGGGCAGTGACACACTTTTCCTGTACTTCTCTCTGAAAGAAGAGGAGAGCAGACCTGCAGAGCTCACCACGGGGCCAGCATGGCCTGTGCCCCCTGAGCAGCACCCAGTCATGAGCGCTTCAAACTCTGCACAATCTGTTCTCAATTTCTAGTGTGTCAGATGATTCATAACACAGCGGAGAAGAATAACTAAATATAAATGGCAATTCTCACCATGCTGCTATTAATCATCTCAGGGTACTATTGTCCCACCACACTCCTCCCACGAGCTGATACCCCTCCAGAGTATTCGTGTCTCATAGGCTTGTGCAGCAAAGGGGGCTAAACATGAGGGAAGCCATGTCCCTGCATATTTCTAGTTCTTCCATTAACCAGTGTTCTCCCTTGTTACTCCTGGAATCTCCGCGATCCACTCCCCACTCACGTGCCTGCCATCTGCTTCAGGCTTTTTGGTGGTGTTGCTGTACCCATGTGAGAACAACTGCACACAGCTCATCCTCAGAGATGTGTCAAATGCTGCCTTCTTTCCAGTCTAGAAGGAGGAGCTGTGGGAAGGGTGTGGAGATCTTCCCTTTCCTCGTTTCTGAGAGTTTTGAAAAAATATCTTCTCTGTAATGATCACAACAAAATGCTCTTTTTCTTCCCTTTTATACACACTTCAAAGCACACCCCTTGCCCTGATCTTTCTTTTGAGCATGCAATTTGTTGCTAGTACTCTTTGCTGTTGTTAGTATTGATCACTGTAGTGTTTCCTAAGTTTCCTTGTTCCAGTAGGTGGAAAAAACCCACCTCTTCTCTGACCTTTAGAAATGCTTGCTTTTCTTAGCTATCAGCATAAGTCAATGTGCAAGATGTAGAAAGGGGTGGAAGAAGATACATCTGTGCTGATTTGCAAAAGTGGGGTCAAGTGGGTGGAATAAAGAAACTATACGAATAGAGAGGTATGAATTTATCTTCTTTATGCAGCTTCTTGCATTTATTCCACCCTGCCTCTTGGCCTGCACAGGAGCAGGCAGGGCCACACTTATCTTACAAGGTGCCATTAGCACTAGAAGGTTCTCTGAAAACTTTAATTACTCTAATGACTTCAACCCAAGCTACGAAACAGAGAGTTCTGTCACTGGGGGATTTTTGTCTAACTTAATTGGCCCTGCTTTTAAAACCACCCCTAAACCACCCCAAAATGTCATTAGTTAAAAATGTGATTTTTCTGTGTTTGGCACAAGAATGGAGGAAGGCATGTTCTCACTGCAGGTGTGTTGGAGCTCCCCTGTGGTACCTTCCATTACATCACTCTCCAGGAAACTGCACATTTCCACTCAGCAAAAGGCTACATCATTGTCAGTGCTGAAGCAAAATGAGAGGGGAAGGAAGAAACAGCTTTCTTTTTAAACCTGTGTATAGTTCCACTGGCTGCAATGGTTTTAGAAAAAAATGCAGAAAATGTCCCTTCCTTAAAAGGCTGAATCAGAGAAATTGCTAAGAGAATTAGTCTGCAAGTTCAGCATTGAAATGACAAATTGAATAGGATATGTCCTGGAGACTTCACAACAGAAATATTGTCTTGTAAGTGTTAATAATATATTTACCATTGCTTTCTATGCAGGTCAAAGAAAAGTGAAGTGAAAAAGAAGAAGGAGTGAAAATAGAAGGCTAAATGCTTCTGTATGATGCAATGTTGTGATGTCTCTCTTAGCTGCCAACAAAAGCAACACTCTGAGTTTTCGCTGATAATTCAACTGGGAGAATTTCAAAGCAGTTTACTGATTAGCAGAAGAACACCTGTAACATAAATAGTAACAGACTAAGCAGAACAATAGAGGGAGAAAACACAAGATCTCCGTAAGAAAACACTGTGCATCTCACTGGCAGCAAATTAACTCTGGAGCGCAACAGTCTGTCCCTTACCATTGCAGCCACCACGCCTAAGAAACACAAGCTTCAAGAAAATGGAATAAGATATGAACTGGGCAGATCATTCACATCCCATCTTTTCTGGGGCTGCTTGGAAGTGGACCTTTCTCTGCCTCATCAACTTACATTGCAAGGCAGCAAAGCATGTTGTTATCCTTTTGTGATGCCTCCTCGTTATACACTTGTGATGCCTCATGTGTATTTTGAGATCTGCTGTCTGTTTCCATTAACTCATGCCTGTATTTTTTGCTCACATCGTTCTCATACTCGATCGTTTCTACCAATAAACGGATTGTGTCCCCATGGCTCCCTGGCTGCCTGGCTAAAAGTCTTCAGGTGCAATTGTTTGTGAGAAATGCTTTTGTGGGGAATACCTATCCTGCATGGGACGGGAGGAGGGAGGAAGGAGAATGTAATATATTTCCTCTTCTGTTGCTTTTGCAACCCATTGATCATTGTTAAGTGATTTTGTTTCCCTTTTTTTGAGTTGACAGTGTCCAGAAGAGATGTGTTTATCGTAAACTCGGAGATGCTTGAGACATGAGGGACTTAGTGGTCTCTAAGACTGTCTCTTGAGACAGCATTCCTAAAAAATCCATTATTCTTTCCAGGTCTTTGTAACAGCTAGTGATCCTTCTGCTCTACCTGAAAAAAAAAGGTTGATGATATTCTCTTTACTTTTCTTCCTAGAGGTAGAAGCGGCAATAGGAGACCCAGATTGTTTTCAGCTCATGCCTAATATGGGAAAAATCAGAGAGCTCCAGAGGTATCACCAGAGCAGCTTCTCTGAGCTCTAATCAGTAAGAATGAGAAAAGAAGATATTTGCTGTTTCCTGCTGGGTCCATCGTTTTTCTTTGTTAGTGAACTACAATATCTGTGTTCATAGCACAAGAATGCAGCCAACAGATCCTAGACGTACCATATATTTCTGGGGTTTAGCAACCCATAAAAGTGGAGCGTAGCATCTGATTTATCTCAGCAAATGGCTCCAACTGTTCTCAGGAACATATTTTTTTCATCAAAGGAGGTGTTCCCTAGTTAAAGTCTTGATTTGAATCTCCTTGCCCAGAGATATATTTACAGAACTTGTTTTAAAATATTATCCACTTCATAAAAGCATTTTGAATGCTTTGTTCATGCAGTGACCCTCCTGTAAACATTGTTTCTTCCCAAAGGAAACCAGCAGGATCATTAATAATTTCTGGATTATCAAACAATGCACAAACTCATTTTCTGGCCTAAGCAAGTTATTAGAGTTTCATAAATGCTCTGTCACATGTGTTATTCTACTATGCTGACCTGAAGAGACCACAAAGGAGAAGGTAAATGACCCATAGAGGGACAGGAAAATATTACATTCCTGAATGATCTGGGACTTTACTTGCTTGCTGCCTGTGGTGTTGCTTCTTTCCTGTGTGAATGCAAGGGATGCCTGGTCCCTCTGTCCCACAGCATATTGATAAGAGAATGATGACAAGCAAGATGTTGTAAATACCTGACATTTCTCTTGGCTGGGTTTTAAATAGTGGAGTTGACCTTTACTCATCTGCAACCATCCAGCACGGCTGTTTTATGGTTCCTCCCTGCTTCCTCTCCCACCAACTTTCTTTTTTTTGCCTCTGAAGCCTAAATCCTGGTATGACACAGAGATGAAAAATCTTCAGGTTGGTCTCCATCAGAAAAATTGGTCTTCAGAGGCCTCCATAAATCACTGGATGGCCTTCTTCCTTCCAGAACGGAAATCGAAGAGGAGCATGACAGATACATATTTTTGATTGTTTAACACTTAGCTTTAACCAATTGGTGAATGTATTGGAAAGACAAGGCAGAGATATTTGAGAGTGATCTTTTTTTCAGGTGGGCAATGCTGGTTTGACAAAACTGATTTTTTTTTACTGGTACATATGACTTTCATTAAAATATTTGCAGAATCTGTTGAAATATTCTGTTCTTACCTTTTTGCTACAGCTTTTATGTTATACTATTATTTTACATAAATTCGAAATGAAGTCTAATTTAATGAGCCCAAAGGAAACAATATGATTTTAGTGTTTGAACATTTTTCCCCATGAAAAAAAATATAAATCAGTGAAGGTCACTTTTATTTATGATTCAGAATGAAACCAAATTTTGAAGCCCAGCTGTTTTCCTGAGGAAGGGATTTCTGGTTTCTGACTGCTCCTAGTTCTGGTGCAGCTGTGAGGCAGTAGTGCTGATCATGGCACAGAAATGGGACTGAAGGGGTGCAGCACATGGCCTGAGGTCTCTACTCTCTACCACAGAATTCAAGTGCCACAAAAGCTCCATTCAGCAGCAGCCCCGGAAAACTTATTTTTAACTCACTCTAGTTGCTTTTACTTTTCTTATTTACTGTTGGTGGGGGATTTCCCCCCCCCCCCCTCACTTTTTATTCCTCTTTTTCTCTTTCAGGGACTTTTTCATAGTCCTGTCTTGCTTTTTCTTTTTTGTCTCTTAAATGGTTTGGTGAGTGTGATGCTCTCTGCTGGCAATCCGTATGTGGATCAGAGAGTGAGGAGGGATGCTTTGCCCTTGCCTAGGGGTGGGAAAACTGCCTAAAATTTCTTCCTGGGAGACTTATTTGAATCCCTGCGGGAAGGTGGAAACACGGATGATATATGACTAAACTATTTCATGCCTTATGACTTTTATCAGCATGTAAATGAAAGACAGCGAGTGACTCTTTGAAACATTCACAGTGAAAGTGTTCATTTGGCCACATTATCAAAAAACAAGGAATGAGAAAGAGATGGGAGCACGGCAGAGAGAGGCAGAGCCTGGAATGTGACCAGTGTGTGAATGAGCCATCTGAATCTTCGTTGGGGGATGTGGTGCACACTTACTTTGTGACCCAAGGAAAGCAATTTAGATGTTTTCAAAGCAGCCATTAACTTCGGGAGCCCAAATTGAAACAGTGTGAGAGGAATTTCTCTCACTGGAGGTGTCCATGTGTGGGGTGGTCACAGGTACCCTGCTTACAGCCAGGAAAAAGCAGCAGCTGGGCTGCAAGACATTTACCTCTTGGGCTGCTTTGGATGTCCACACCAGCACAAAATGCATCTCTCAGAAATGCCTGTTTCTGTCCCCAACCCACACGGGGAGCCAACAAGGCTCACCCATGCCAGCTATCAGCAGTGCCGAGCTCTGAAGTTTGGTGAGAGGCTGCAGCAACTCCTGCAGCACCTTGCTGGATGCCGCCGCTGAATGGTGACGCCTGTACAATGGGTGTTTTGGAAGCAAAACCATTTTCTTGTGATCTAGTACATGGATCTTGCAAAAAAAAAAAAAAAAAAAGAAAGAGAAAAAAAATGTCTAACAGCCTGGAACTTTTTTCCTGAGGGAAAATGTCCTCTCAGGATCGTGCTGTTTCTGCTTCAAGATTCTTGAGTATCAGGGCCAAATTTAAAAAAAAAAAAAAAAA
>VZRL01012168.1:2471647-2778966 GCA_013397895.1 Origma solitaria | reverse complement strand
AAAAAAAAAAAAAAGTGAGAAATATGCTGTTAGGAAATCACAGATACTGTTAAGGGCATAAACCTTTGTGCTATTCCTTTCTGTACATAATTCCTTAATCGAAAATTGTCTTGTTTTTAGAATTACAGCAAGGGACAGGTAAGATCAGCATCTAATGGAGGTGTTCAGTCTGGCAGTTTCTGTGTCTTCCAGTTTGCTATTTCTTGTATTTATGCACAGCCATAAAACTGTTACAGGTCTTAAATAAGGAACAAGCACCCCTAAAACATTATAAGGTGTCAGAATAGAGAAACAGAGGACAGAAAAGACTCAGACAACACCTCCTACCCATTCTACCTGTTTTCCTGGAGTATAAAAATCTTGAAAAGATTAGAGAAACTTCTTAGTTTTCAAATAGCAATCCAGTGTCTTAGTGTGCATCCCAGGCCAATTTCAACCCTCACGTGATTGGAACACTCAGCAAGTTCGGAAATTCATGGAGTCAGGCTTATCCCTAAATTTGGCTAAATACGTTAGATGGGGGAGCTCATACGGGCTTTTTCCCCTTGGAGTGAAAACACAGTTTTCGACGAGGATGTGATACATCCCTTCACAAATAATGAACAAATTCCCTGTGACAGAAGCTCAGCCACACCAAACTGAGCTCTGTGCAGCACTCAAAAGAAAAAAAATAAAGAACTGCTACAGCCCTAACACAAGCTGGGATGAACACGATGTGTACCTGACTTCTGGTTTGAATTCAGCAGGCTCCTCTCTTCTAACAGAACAAACGGATCTTGCTTTCCCAAGCATATGGTAGCAACACATGCAATTTACATCCCATATGGGATCTTTTTCAGGCAACCGTCCAACTATAAAATGTCACAAGAAGTCACTTTAGATCCCCATTATTGAGTGCAGACACTTAGCATTCCCCTTTGTAGCACTGTCTGCAGCTCCAGGAGAGGTGCTTTTATTATAATTTTTATTTGTGCTGCATTACTACCTGCAAGTTAGAGAGCACTGCAACGCCTCTGCCGTCATACTGTGAAAAATGTAGGATTCCTTCAGATGCCCGGGGACTAATTTAGCCACAGATGAAACCAGTTGGAGTGACACATAATGAGAAAGAATGGGACAGGAAAAACAACACTTCATGGTTATTGCATTGCATATTTTATCAGTTGGTCTCAAAGCACTTGGAAAACGGGGTAAACAAAATCAGCCCTGATTTTGTGCACTAAAAGGTGGTCAGACAGAGGCACGAGCAGGTGACTTGTCAGAGCATGCCAAAGCAGTGACAGAGCTGGCATCAGAACCCCAGTCACAGGCCAGCCCTTCACGCACTTACTCACACTGCCTCCTCCTCACATACTCGGGTCCCATTTACAGAGCTCATGTAATGCCTATGAATAGCTCAGCCACACACATGGAAATGTGGGGGCAAAACACCACACAGAATAGGCCTTTTCAATTCCTTGGCCGCCTGCACCATCGTGCTTAATTGGCACTGCTGTGTAGGCAGCACAATGAGAATGCCTACAAAATGCAGATTTTTAAGGCTGGTATCAGAATGGCCTCCCTTCCATGACGAGGAAAGCATGTGTACATTCAGTGGGAAACTGGAAATCCAGGCAAATGAGGCTGGGAATTCTGGCATAGCAGAGAATGCAAATCAACAAAGCATTAAAGTAAATAAATGGACAGAAGCCTGGAACAGGAAAAGAGAATATTTGTGCTTGATGTATTTATAAGGAAGATAGAAGCAGAAAGGGATAGATCAGGGAAGGAAATTGCTTTATCAGTGCACATGCATTAGATTTAATGGTTTTCATACTAGGAAGGCCAAGAGGGGAAGGATTCATAAATTTCCATCACAGGGGTTATTACGAACACCATGTTGGGCACAAGTAACTCAGGTTGTGGAAATTCACCTTACAGTGAAGCTGAAAGACAGGGAGAGTGGTCAGTGAGAGATGTCTGAGGTCAAGAAGGATGGTGATAACTAAGGGAAGGGAAGTAAGAGGGAAAGGATGTTGATGTTTTACCCTAGAAAGATGACTTCCAGGTTAATGAATGGCTCTTTTAAGCACATAGGAGTATGTGGTTGGAATGAAGAGAGGATGAGCAATGTAATGTGAGATTCTCTTCAAAGGAAGCAAGAAGAAGAACAGAGGAAGCCCTTGACAAGAAGCATTAAAGGAAAAACCGGAGAAGTGGAAAGAGGTCTTGAGAGGGACAGAACTGCCAAAGCCAAAGAAAGGAAATGTTTCAGCAAGGGGATAAAATTGGTGTCACCAAAGACAGTGAGCAGGATTAGGACATAAACAAGGTATGGACTTGTTGGGAAAGAAGAGATGTCACATGGTTATTTGTGCCACCAATCAAAAAATGCACAATGCACTGGGCCACTGTTCATCCCATTTCACTTACCCTTGCCCAGGTGACATGAGAGAATTTAAGTTGTGTGGCAAAAACCTTGTCTTGAAGGATCTTGAGATACCTCTTCTCACAAACCAGCCTTACATCATAACCTTCATCCATCCTGACAGTGACAATGCTGTTAATACCATTGACTTGCCATGGCAGTGCCATGAAACCCAGATAATTGTACCATGAAAACCGAAGTGTTTCACAGCATATCACATAGCAAGTTTCCAGCAAGTAATTTGCCTGCAAAGTTGTCCCCTTAGCAAGAATTTGCAAAATCCAGGGAACTTGGTCTGGACAAAAAAATGTTCAGTGCAACCATCTGAATTTCTTGCAGTCATTAATCTGATGCTTTTCTTTTATCTCTTCTAGTTATCCTAGTCCTTTTTATTGAACCCATATATTAAGCCACGCTGGGCTTTACCTTTAAGTTTGCATGCAGCAAATTTTTGACGTATGTTTTTAATAAATTTTCTTTGGTTTACTCAGGCAGCAACTTCCCTACTGCCAAACACCTACGCCCAGCCTGCTGTCTTTCCATTTAGTCCAGCTAACCAGGTCAAGCCCCAGTCAAAGCCTCATTCCTGGGAGGCTCACACTGGGCTATAAAACTGATAATGACATGAGGACAGTGAGCCCAGTGCTCAGACACAGTAATTGCTCAACAGTCCATAAGAGAAATAATCACAGTATATAGATAGAAGCCATCACAGGGAGACCAGAGAGTCCAGAAAAACAAACATATTGTTCTCCAAAGATGACCTCTCGTTAACTTCTCTCTGCCTTCATCTAGACTGGAATTAACCTTATGAATTCAGGTAATTATTCTCTGCCCTGACTCTCGTGCGAGTGGCTTCAGAGCCATCTCCCTGCTGTCTCCAGAAACAGCAGTCCACAAGGACATTTCAGATATTAATTGAAAGGGAAATGTTTGCCAGAGGTCAGTTCAAGCGGAAGAAAAGCCCCTTTCATTGTGGCTGGGGGGAGAGCAGAGCAAATAAGTATCTCAAGGGAGGCATAGCCAGCCTTTGTGATTTATTTGGTAGAAGGCAGGTGAGAATCAGTGAATCTTCCCCCTCTTATTTATTTTTGCCCAGCCTTTACCTACTTAACTCATTTCTAGCCAGGACATAGATCACCTCGGCACAGTTCTCAAGACTGTTCTTTTTTTCCCCTACACTTGTGCACACACATGATAAATCACACTGCTTATGACTTCATGTGGATTAATGCACAGGAATGTTTAAATAAATGTTTGGAGTGGCTCATATCACTTGCTGATGGCCAGCAACCAGTTCAATGCCAAATGGCATTCAGAGACCAGAAGAGCATTCCTCTTGGTTTTCATGTGAGATCACAATGCCATTGGGGATGCAGACACTGACGTTTAAGAAGAAAAAGGATGGGAAATTACGAAGGACATGCTGAAGGCCTCCTGATGGTTTGAGGCAGATGCAGGAAATACTTCATAAATGATTTTAGCAAGGTCTTCTGCCACACTGGACATCTACCTCTTTGCTGTGCAGGCATTTCTCTATAGATCCAGGCATCTCTGGCAGCTTATTCTAGTCCAGAATTTTTCATCTCAGACAAATACAGGATTACTTTTCTCTTATTTTTGTGGTTACAGACAATATATGACATAAATGGAGCATCACATTGCATTCATTATTTAAGAGTAAGGGTGTTTTTTCTTAAAATATTTTTTCATTTCAGGCCTTTATTCCACACTACGATACACTCCTGGGTCCTAGAAAGCTGGGAGATGATTTGGATATTCTAGACCTGAGAGAAGGGAATGGGCAGATAAATTTGATCATTCTGGCTGTGCTGAAAGTCTCTGAAAAACAGAAATAATATCCTGGCTGGAGGAGAGTCCCCTGCCAACCACCTCAGTGCCAAACACTGGAGGTGGCTCTAGGGTGTTCAGACCATGAGCCCAGGTTATCAGGAAGCCATGGACTCAGATGCTTGGGATAGGAGGGTCCCCAAAGTTTGTAGGCACTTGGGTCTTTGTCCCCTCACCAGGTTAACACCTGGGTTAAAGGACACATATTCTCTTCAGTAGCCTGCTGAATAAACCTCAAAGAGAAGTAAAACATTTCCTGCAAAAAAACATGAGCTCTACCATGAAAAACTGGCTTGGCAAAGTGTTATGATGCTGTCACGGCTGCAGTTGGAAAAACTGCCCCCAGTTTTTGCAGAAGTTTTGCTGTAAAGTGTGTTCTCCTGCTTAAGCATGTGCTTAAGCATGTCCTGTGTTTGCTTCTGCAAACAGCCAATTTAATACAAATTCTCCATCTTCACCCTGGTATCAGACAATCAGGCATCTCTGTGAGCAGTGGCTCTCCAACAACTGGTTGAAAAAGAGGACTGCTTCAAGGAAAGGCTCTCATTACCTCTTTTGGAGACAGTCCAGACATTTAGGATGTAGAGGCTAATCCATTTAAGCCATGTAAGGCAAATACTCTGCAGATTACCTTTTTTAGCTGCCTAGCTAACAACATACAAGGAGCTCCTTTATTTTCTGTGTAATAGCCTTTGACACCTGTTTCTGACAGGCAGCAGTAATCTGGAGACAGGCAGTATGAGCTTGCTTTCAGAGATACTGAGTGCTTCAGGTCCATGCAATTTCTGTAAATTTATTTCTCCTGAAGATTAGGCCCCATGTCTATAAATTAACCTCGCAAGTCAGCGGGGCCCTGATTATCATTACTTGCAATTTAGAGTGGTCAGAATAAATGTGCTTGTGGTCCTTCTGTCCAGCTCAGCAATGGGGAAGGGTAGGGAAACCCACCATGGCCCCGAGCATCAGCAGCAAGCACCGGGAAACAGCTTTGTCCCTTTGCAGAATGGGCCAAGTCCTAAAAGTTACAGGTGAAGCACCTGCCCTGCCTAATTCTGATGATCTCACAGGGCCACCTCTGTGGGAGGGATGCTTCCATAGTCATCTGCAGTGGAACAGTGGAGTTCTGTCGAGCTGCAAGGACAAGAACAAGGAACCGGTGGCTTTTTCCTGTAGTCAGAGCTAAACCCTTCCAAGTGGCAGTAACTGACTGCCCCCACAATTCAGAATCCTGCCTTTAGAAACCCCTAATACAGGCTGGGTTTAGTGCCCTCTCAGAACATCAGAAAGACTTTTCCTTGGCAGACCCAGTTATTCCTGCTATATGGACACCTAAAAGCAATGTGTGCATAGCCACTACAATAGTCTTTCAGAGGAATTTATTTAACGTGCTTTCCCAAGTCCTTAATTGCAGTCTTGTGAATCCTAGTTACTACCCTGAGCAAATCAACAGTATTGCTAGGAAAATAACTATAAATAACTATAATCTCCTGGTTTTCTTTCCTCAGAAAGACAACTAGTAAAATAGATAGTTCTGCTGTACTGCAACTTCCTGTAGCTGTTTTTGATTGCATTGTCCTCCCTAGCACTACAATGAGAATTAAACTCCTCTCTCTGGCACAGTTTTCAGATTCTCTCCTGCTGGGAAGATGCTCTGTAATGCCCAGTGATTCACAGCTCTGATATTTCATGCCTAATGGAATTATTTCTGGAGGGAATTGTTACCTTTTCTGAGAGAAAGACATTCATAAAGCTGGTAGGACACAAATTATATATGTTTTCCCCTATCTCCTCCATAGTGCTTCTCAAAATCAAGTTATTTGGCTACACTTTTAAAAGTTCCTTCCACTGCAAGAATGTGTGAGAAATTTAAAGAAAAACATGGGGCGTTAAAATTACACAAAACACAGGAAATTCAGGGTTACAAATGGATTTAAGAAAGAACCAACTGTGTCACAGCACTGTGGACTAAGACAGGGGATCTGAACGCTCTCTCTTCTTTGTCTGTAGACCAAATTAGCAATAACTCTCCATTATAGGATTGCATGCCTAAAAGGCATATGTATAGATCACCACATGAGGTGTGTTCTGTAGTTGTTGGATTGGGATTAAGACATTTCATTGCTTGAAGTCAGTCTGAGTTGAAAGTGTTTTAGACATCCCTCTGGTTCCTGCCTCTGCTCCCTTCAGAGGTGGCTGTGCCCTTTTGCAGGTGGCGGTGCCCCAGAGGAGCCCCCAGGGCTGCCCTGCCGCAAGGGAAACACCCTGGAGAGGTGCTTGGGCCATCCTCCCTCGAGTTCCCTGTCCTCAAAAACCCTCCAAACTGCTCTGGGGTTGAAGTCAGAAATCTGAGCTGTGCAGTGAGTCTCAAGCCTGCTGGTGAATCATGCAGGGATCCTGGGGTGCTGGCAGACATTTCTTTTCAATTAGTTAAATTCCCAAAGCAGATCTGTTCCAAGTGGTATCAATTACAAGTATTTTAGTCTGCCCGGGGCAAGTGCAATGCACCATCTGTGGGGCTCCGTTCTTGGGGTTTGCAGGACAGCAATAAACCTTCCCCTGCTGAGGCTGCCCTGGGGTGGGGCTCAGCCCCACAGCTCCGGGCAGGGATTCCAGGGGTAGCCCAGTCCCACAGGAGGTCATTGTCCCCATTGGTGGGACAGTGCTTTGCAGAAAACCCAAGGGCTGTGCTGGGGCTGAAGCCCATCCATAGGGAGAGCACGCCCCAGACATTCAGGAGAGCCTCTGGAGTGACCAGAGTGGTGCAGATCCCATCCTCACATCACAGGAGAGCACAGCAGGCAGCTCTGCCAGAGGGGACAGGTCAGGAGAGCCCTCTGACACCCCCATTCCTGAAAGGAATAAGGGAGTGTCTTTACAAACAAACTGCTGGTAAGGTATGGCCTATACTGAGAAATAGAAGAAACAATGGGAGGGATTTCCATAGGAATTCCAGTGACTGACTTGCCCAAGACTGTGTTAATAAACTACAGGAACAGAGACATAAGAAAAAGAAGAAAGGGGGGTGTGTATTGAGAGTGTCTACAGTTAGGAGAAATGTATATTGCTTATGTCTGTATTAGGGGTTCTGGGAAGTCTGTACCTCTCGAGTACCTCAGCCTGTGGGAAAGAGAGAGGGAATCTGCTGCCAGGAAATTAGGATAAAAAGAGGTTGCATCCTCTAGCAATCTGAGAGACCCCATGGGAAATGCCGATGACCTCTCCCTTTATTCACGAATAAAGTTACAGGACTCCTCTTGTCTCCTTTTTGGACATAAACCTCTGGTGTTTGTGGGTTAATTTTTCCTGACATTCCCAACCTAAGCCAAGGCTTGTGTGCAGCAGCCTGCAGCGAGCTGACTGAGCAGGGCACCTTTTCCGTGTGGGCACTGAGGTATTTCTCAGTTCAGGTGCTCAAGGTTTCCTTTCTTTGCTACCCAAACAAGAGCAGAGGCAGCCACGAGCAGTGTGTGGCACAGAGCCCAGGCAGTCATGGCCGGGGCTTTGTCAAACACAGCTCTTTGGCACAGCAGCACCAGGCCGTGCTCAGCTGGGCACAGCGTGGGGAGCAGGATGGGGAAGTTGGCCTCCATTTCAGGCCGCGGAATCTGGTTTCTGTCACCCAAAACAGGAGTTTTAACACCACTGAATCGGCATTACTGTGGTCAGCCTGGTCTTTACCTTCAGAAAGAGGTGTCCCACCGTGGGGCTGCGGAGGGGCTGCGGATCACACGGGCCATAGCTGGGGCCATGGCGGATTCTCGGGGCCGGGGCCGCAATCTGCACACCCTCCCCTCACACCTGCTGCCCTCGGGCAGGGAATTGGCCCTGGGAGCAGCAAGGGGGCCATGGAGTGCTCCCCCTCCAAGAGCCCAAATTGGGACCAGAGAGAACAGTGGGAGCAGAGGGAACATTCCCCTCACCCTCAGACAGTGGGTGGTTGTATCGGGTGAGGCTGCTGGACAGGACAGAAGCCAGGCAGGGACAGCAGCATCCATCTTGCTGACTGTGGCATGGAGAGGACCTCTGAAGTGTCATAACTTCAGGGGTGGTGGGGCACTGGAAGAGGTTTTCCAGGGAACTTGTGGGTGCCCCATCCCTGGAAGAACCCAAGGCCAGGTTAGATGGGGCGTAGAGCAGCCTGGCCTTGTGGAAAGTATCCCTGCCTGAGGCAGGGTGGTTGGAACAAGATGATCTTTACAGTGTCTTCCAATCCAAACCATTCTGTGATTCTGTGATTCTATAACTTGTGTGAGTAATAATTAATATTATTTTGTGTTTAAATCACTAAACATGACCTGCATTTGCCCTGCTAACTTTTCAGTACTCTTTTCCAGCTGTCACTGCTGTTCCTTACAGTTGGAATTAAGTTTTGGCTCAACTAGGTAAACTTTGATCAGCAAAGATTGCAGATCTTGGTGCTCGTCCCTCTCTCTAGATATATTATACTTGTGTTGGAGCTTACTTTGCATGAATGCCAATCCCCTGAAAAAAGGCCCATTAAAGAGCAGCAGCATTCATTAATCCTCCAGCATATAATGCAGACCACAAGGAACGTTCCAAGGGATTTGGCGAGGGCAGGCAGTGCTTTGACTGTGACTGTGAAGGATCTGAACGGAGGCACCTCAGATTTCTTGCCCCTACAGAAAAACCCTCTGCACACATACACATGGAAGGGATCATCAGCCTTTAGAGAGGCCACAAAGGTTTGGGATTTCTTCAAAAAGTTGGTAACAAGATTGTGTAAGAATCAAATAACCTTGCAAATAGCTGTATCCCATTAGTCATGAGAGCAAATGCTGGGCTGAATTAAATGTTGATTGTGGCTTATGAAGTGTCTCTGTACACATAACCTTGGGCAAGACCCAGAAATTCTGGACTCTGCATTTGAAAGGCAGCTGGCTAAATAGCTGTGGCAAAATAATCAAAAAAGCACTGTTTATTTGCTCAATACATTAACCAAGTGATTAGCTGAGAAATGGGAGACCCAGTAGAAAGAAAAAACCTTTCCCTTTGTGTGAAATCTGTTTTTCAGACTTTCCACTAGCATTACACATTCCTGGAAAACAAAACTAATCTCAATATATCTCAACTCAGCCATGAAAGCTTTTCCCAGACTGAATGATCAGCTCAGCGCATTGCTCAGACCCTCGTGCAGCTCTTACTCCTTCTCTCACAAAATTTGAAAGGCAGAAAGACAATTATGGATAACTTACAGCCCTGTCTTATGAGGGGCAAACATTAATTCAGGAGTGCTGGAGGACTTCAGGCAACCAAACCTTGCTGCCTCCTTGCTATTTAGTTATTCCCATATTTCCCTTTTAGCAGCTCAGGCTTTCACAGGCGACTGCTTCTGCTAGCAGACAATGAGTAAACCTGCTGTACGTGGTGTCATTCCTGATGTAAGCTGGTTCAAATAAAATATTTAATTCTGTTTGAGAATTCTTACTTTGTTCTCTCCTGGTTGTCCAGGCTCCCCACTTAGTCTTTCATAAGTTACACTAATCATTTGCAAATTCTTTCCACAGGCCTCTTACCTGCTGCAGTTACTGTGCACTCTTAGCCTTGTAGTACACAGGGAAAAATGTTGTTCTTCCTCCTTCAGGAAATTAGAGACAAGCTTTCTGTCCCTCTTTTTCTATCGAATCTCTAATTAATGTTAGATCACTTTTGGAAGATCATATGCGGTAATCAAATAATCCCCCCACTGCTGGTAATGCACTGCAGAACAAGTGTTTACAGAGTGTGTGAACTGCTAGTAAACAACCCTGCGTTTTTCTTTCTAGGCATAGGAGTAATCCTCTACAGGCCATGAATATAGGGAGGGAGTGGTTGCCCAAGGACTGGATTTGGGGGCATTTGAGGTGCTGTAGGATGTCCTTGCTGGCCACCAGTTTCTGCTCTTAGTGCCTCATTGGTCCTGTGTCTCATCTGCCAGGTCTGTGCAGATGTCTCCAAGGCTCCCAGCTGTCTAAAATGATATTAGAGTACCCCTGGGCCCCTGTCCTCCCCCACAGCCTCAGCTGGGATCAGAGACAGATTTAGCACTAGCTTTGGATCTGTATCTAGACTTGGGGCCCCTCAGTTGATATGAATACTCCCTCTTGGGACGCAGCACTGCTACAGTGCCTGCCTGTGTGTGAGGTCTGGATGTGCCTGCACAAGCAGGAGCACACAGCCAGCCCTGTAGGGAGAAGGAGCAGGGCAGGGGGGTCAGTCCACCCCTTGTGCCTCTGAGCAGGAGATGGATTAGGTTGGCAGCTGCCCCCCAACAGTGCAGGGTCCTGGAGAGGGGCCAGAGCACAGCCCAGCAGATGTGTGGGGTGAGATATCAGACCAGGGGGTTATTGAATGAGTCAGATGTGGGTAACACTCAATAGACCCAAACTGACCCAGGGCTGTTCTCTAGGTCAAACAGAAGAGCAGGACTTCTATGGAAGGCAGGCTGAGGCTATGAGCCAGGCAGGAGCATATCTCTGTAAAAACACAGAAAACAACACCCTATCCTTCAAGTACACTCAACAATGTAAACAGCACTTCTACTGATTAAAGCATAATAAATTTAATGAAAAACACTGTAAGCTATTAGTGACTGCTACCTGTTATGCATTTGTTTTAAGCCCTTTGAATGCTGATAAACTGTTTTCCCCTGTAGAAAATCTCCCTACATTATTGTTGTTTCCCTTACCTCATTTGCAGTCATCACTAGTAAATTCAAGCACAGAATTCATGAGGAGTCTGGATGGCGTAATAATGCTGTCTTGTACACTTCCACAGCTACCACCCAGCAATCCCAGGATGCTTAACCTGCCTGAATGGATTAATCCTTGCAGTGCTGTTCTGCTGTATGTCAAGGCAGCAAAAGTCCCTATGGGCATAACAGAAACCCTTCAGGGCACCATATTTCAGGGTCCGTGGGGCAGAAAGTCTATTAAGTCTCTTTGGTACCAACCCAATGCCTTTAGGAAGTGTCAGATCCGCTCTGTGTGCACTGTGCAGACAGTCTGCACATGTTCCATGAATCTGCCCTGCTGGGATGTGTTTGGCTCCCAGCACACAGGCTGGGTATTGCACATGTAGGAGGGTGTAGGAGGTTCAGTTCTTCCACACAGTGGCCCAGCACTCAGGATATGTAAAGTCCACCCAGCTCTGCTAAAAAACACCAGAACAGCTGATGGTGTGAGCAGTTGGTGCAAGACAGAGGAGGGACTGTCATCCTTTGCTGCAGAGGAATAGAACCATATGAAATTACCCTCCTGGAAATGTTGGACCCTCTTACTCACATGCTATGCAGCAGCTCTATGCATGTGTTATAAAAATGTCAAGGGGATTCAGCTGTCTGGCATCCTGCTCAGATTCCTGAGTACAAAGAGTCAGCAATAACCAAGATGCCTATTTGCTCTAATCGGTGCACTGAGAATCAAAAGAGGAGCAGGTGATTGTTAAACTGTGCACCATGAAACATTTAACAACGCAGCTTTGGTGTTATAAATGTGCCTGGCTTCACTGATAGTACGTTGAGCAACACAGTAAAACTGATATTAATGTGTTTTTTATGAAAGGACTAGCAAAGTGAGTTGTCTCACTCTCAGACAGCAGTAAAATCAGGTCAGTAAGGATATCTTAAATTCTGAGCACGTGAACAGCTCACCAGGTCCAAGAGGACCAATCATACTCTTACATATCTTGCCGAACTGGAACCTAATTCAAAAAGTAGGACTTACTGCAACCAGAAATATACTGTATTCCATGCATTTTCCTCCACATGCTGAACTGGGGAGTAAAACATTGATTTCTAGCACATACCCTAATCCTGCATCATTGATGCGGCTGTATCTCTGCTGAAGTGTAAGTGTTCACTGAATTATTGAAACCCTTGTAATGTTGTAAAGGAAAATGTTAATCTTAACAAGACTCACACAAATGCCTGCAAAACCAAAAAATCAGTTGTAAATAAGTAGATAGAAAAATGTATCTGTATTTTCATTTCACTGATCTGTGTGGCCCTGCAGTGAACTCCAATTTAGAAAGGAATTGAACAATGTTTTGCAGCTGATCAGAAAATGCAGACCCATTTGCAGAATTTTTTTAATTGTCCCAGTGTTATAGTGGGAAAAAAAATGTATTTTTGAAACTATTTAGAAACAACAAAGAATGTGTTTGTTAATAGTTAACTCAGAGCTTTACCTGAAATGTTAAATGCCTACACCCAGTCATCACAAAAACTACAAATGTCATGAATTTGTTTACTACTGGGAAGGATTAGCTGACATGTGCACTGCGTTACAATGCAAGGCAAAATGCAGCAAATTATTTCTGCAAAGGAGCGGTGCAAGTTTCTCTGCTGCATCCAACTCCTTAAAAACTGCTCTATTCCAATCTCACAGCAAATCCCCCTGCACCAGCCCACAGGAATACCATGGAGGAGGATAATGCTCACAAGGTCTCTATATTCTTGGTGACAAACAGGAGTGGGATTTGGAGGTTGGGCACCCAGGAAGTGCAGGCAGCCAAGGCAAACTGCAGCACTGCTTCTCCATACACACTTCCCGAGATCAGCAATTGAAGGGACAGGTTTAGGGAGAAGTTTTTGTCTCTCATATTGTTGCCTGGAATCAAAAGACAGAATTTTCCAAACAATATTAAGAGTGGTAAGACAAAAGTAATTCTTTAATGAAAGCTTTCAGGTGCACAAATATGGCTTTATGTGCTCACATGATAAAGGATTTCTACAATTTTTGTAAGGTTAATTAATATATAGAAGTATATCTAGTATGTATAGCTATATATATCTCTATATCTAGTATGTCTGGCAGGTACATCCAATTGGAGATCAGTTGCCCCAGTAAGCCACCCTTGGGTCTGCCCCTTTGGAGTTGGTCCTGGGGGTTCTTTGACCTGTATCTTGTTATGCCTCTCAAATCCTGGTGTCCTTATTAGAAATTCTCTTCTTGAGAATAGCACTAAACACAATTTCAAGAGTATGTTAGAAAGGTTAGCTTATTGTCCTAAAAGGTGAGAGAGGGTGGGAAAAGTACTAGAAACTATACAATTATATATTACAAATCTACAAAGCTACAAATACATGAAAAAGCTAAAAATCTTTAGGTGTCAATGTCACACTATACAAGCTTCCACCACACCTACTCGTAGACCATGCCATGCCCATGCTCCTGGTAGGCTCAACCATTACGGTGCAACCTTGGAATGTTTTCTGTGATGCTGATCCCTAAAAAGGAGAGCCAGCATGGAGCATCCAGGTGAAAAGCAGCTTCTGCAGTGGTGTTTATCATCTTGGACATTTTCACGAGTGTAATGCAATATTATAAAGCTAATTACATGGTTTTATTAAAAAATCACTCATTGCCTTGGTGCTTTCTGAAGAAGGTCTATGTGCTTGCTGACCAGAATATTCTGCTGATGAGGAGTATTTTTCTCCTGGCAGCAATCCAAGCATCAAAATGTGGGTTTTTGTAGCTGTGGTGAGTAATCTGTCAGCAGGGAAACCATGACTGCCTGGAGGAGGAAGAAAAGAAAAAAAAATCCAATCACATTGGAAACAGATACTCCATAAAAATAAATAAGGGGGAAATATTTTCCAGCTCTGAAGCCTTGTGTTGAAAATTATTGTCCTGACAAAGACGGCACACTTAGATTTATGTGCTAGAATTTCTGATGATGAATCAGGCAAGAGCTGAAAATCAGTTAGGATGTTCTGTATTGTAGCTGATAGATTTTCTCAGTGTGGACAAGATATATTAATGGACAGCTTAGGAGCAATTCAGACAAGCATTTAGATCAAAAGCTGAGGCCTTTTTGGCATGTTGTGATGTATTCTCAGCTGCTTCTAGGAGATGGCTGTAGGTACCCACACATCACATGGGCTGGCTTGTGGATTTCAGCAGTTTCCCTTAGCATCAGTGAGAGCCACACTAGAATATGCACTCTGAAATTTATCCCAGTTTAGCTATACTTTCTGTGGTAAAACATGGAAAATCCTCACTGAGATTAACGCTGTGCCATCTACCCCTGCTGCCCTGCCTGGCCAGCCTTAGGCATGGCTGTGAAATGGGAGTGATGGGAATGTCAGCTAAATAAAATGTGGTTTTGCCGTCCCTCTCATGCCTGTGCACACAACAAGCCCCACGCTGGCTTGGCCTTGACGAGGCATTACCTAGTTCACAGAGCTGTGATTTCACAGCAGGGTCTGACTGCACATTGTTGTTTTGGCCCAGCGCTGGATTTGCAAGGGTCCTCCAGGGGCTGTGGTCTTGCTCCCTGTGCTTCCTTTCCCTTCATCACTGCTCGGTGGGACAGGTTACCCCTGCCCCTTAGTGCTGCCCATTCCTGGCTGCACTCAGCCCTGCCTGCATCTACAGCTGAGCAAATAATCTATTCTGCAGTATGCTCTCTGTGCTGAAAGTGGTAGAAAATACTGTATAAACAGGATCCATATATTCATTATTTTTATAGCTTGGTAAAATACAAAGATGACATTTTTCTTACTCCCCCCCCTCCAAAAAAACCCTCCAACTGTATCTGAAACCCGAAGTAAAGTGTTTCTTTTCTTCTTAAAAAATAATATTCAGATTAGAAATATCGCAAAATTAAGATAAAAAATATGAGCATTTTGCTGAATTTTAAGGCCAAAACTATGATTTAACACAAATTTGTTAGTAATTTTGACTGTGTCCAATGTCTGAGTGTTTAGCAAACGCAACACTCAACCCCTTATTTATTCATTTGGAGCATATCTAAACTTCATCTCAGAGCTATGACAATACCATTTCTGTTTTTCTTTTCACCGCTGAGAGTTTTCACTAGCTTTTGTCTACTTGATGGTTCTAAAGCCAAAAACAAATAATAGGCTATTGAGATCTGGCAGTAATTTTATGAAATTCTAGGAATGCTGGGAGGGGAGTTATGGTTTTTGTTAAATGCCAAGTGTCTTTTCATGGTTCCCATGGATCACACAGCGTTACCCAATCCGTAACTTTTCAGGATCTTTCAAATCTTTGCTCTTCCAGCACTTTCTCAGGGTAGGTTCCCATTGGTGTCAGCAGCAGCTTTTCCTGAGAGAAAATAACTAGCTTTAAGTGTTTGGGAAGATGTAGTTTCTAAGACCAGTCCCAGGGACCTCAGCATTTAACATGTTTTAATTGATAAGTTGACTTAATCATTAGAGTAAAACCAGTGATTTAATTACAAAAAACCAAAAACATGACAGTTCATATTATAGATTTCACTTAGTGATAAAACCCGGGTCAAGCCATGTCAGACTACCACCAAAATAGATCACATTCGTGCCCAGAAATATTTGTGCTACAAATATGTGCTGCCTATAGTTAAAATTGTGACGTGCTCTGGGGTGAATTTGAAACATATGTTTTAACATTTACTATTAATTTTGGAACCAGGCTCAATTCAAGCCTGTAATGTAAGACAAAACAGAACTGACCCTAAACTCCAACTCCAACTATGGAAAGCTTCTTTTTTTTTTTCTTTTCTTTTTTTTTTTTTTTTTTACCATATATGTCCATTTTCTGTTTTCAGCCTCCTGGAAAACCAATGACTGTGGAGAATAAAATACTTCATCATCAACTTCTTCAGGTTTTCTTGGTAAACAGTGTAGAAAAGTCCAGTTGGAAGCAGCAGATTTTGCAGTCTGTAGATTAATAAACATATAAAATAAAGACATATGTGAAGACATTAAAAAAATCCTTAACTAGTAAAAAGGTTAACGGATTTTATATTTACTCCCACTCTGGTTACTTGGATGATGAACTTGGAGGAATTCCACAGACTTCAAAAGAATTCCTCATCTGTGAATAAGATGGGAATATCTCCATGCAAGTATGTAAGAGTTCAATGCTGACTTCACAAAAGTCAAATACTCACCCCAATTTCTCTGACTTTAGAAGGGGAGTGAAAACCCCTCTCCTGCACATGTTCTGGAGCTGGATCTCATTGGAAAGCTCTGTAAGAGGCCAAGCCATGTGGAGTGTGTAACTCAAACTTTGTTATGTTTATGAGTTTTTTAAGCTGGAGGGGAGTTTGCATGTGGCTTTTCCATGGCTTCACACAAAAAATCTCCCCAAACTCATGCTTTGTTGATGTTGATTCTTACAAATGCAAACTATAAAAGCATAAACAAAAAAAATCTTAATTTTTACCTGCATTGTAATCTGATAACCTTGAAAGGCCTTTAGTCTTTCTTTCTTTTCCTCTTCTTGTCCCATGCTTATCCATGTGTCTGTAACTAAGACATTGGCACTCTCTGCAGCTTCCAAAGGGTCTGTTGTGAGAAGTAACTTGGTACCATACTAATGTGAATAAAATAAGAAAGATCATTAAGACAAGGAACTTCAACTTCATTTATAATGAAAAGAAACTCTATTTAAACTATTTCACTGGGCTGTTTCTTAGACTCCTACCTCTTTGGAGTTCTGTTCAGCTATTTTAGTTATTCTTAGGTCTGGTTCAAAGCCCTGACAAAAGAGATGATAGGTAACACATCATGGAACATATATAAGATCTTCACGAAAAATAACTCTGGTTAGAAAAATACTGATTGAACCGGAATCTTTTTTTAGTCCTAAACTAATTTTTCAAAATATTTTATATTGTATTACAATGCAACATTCTAAAATGCTGCACCACCAATTTAAACAAAACAAGATGCAACACTTCCTCCGATCTGAAACAGGCTTCATTTGATTTGGTTTTTTTATTGGGAGGAGGCAGTAGATGAATTTATAGCACTTAAAAAAAATGGAATTGTAATTGATTTATACAGCTGTCATGAATTCCTCCCAGCTTTTATGAAGTTGATATTACTCCTGCTTTGCATCAAAATAACTAGATGGGGATTTTTCACCTTGGTTCTAGAAACAGGCACTCAAGATAGATGCAGGCACCCCCAGCTGAGGCCCTCGACAAATGCCTGAGTGTTTGAGACAAGCCTGGGTGAAGTTTGCCTTCCTTTCTCCACAAGCATGGTTTTCCTTACCCTGGGAGTGGCAATCCGCAGGTGCATTCCCAGCTTGGCAGCGCTCATCATGAAGGACTGGAGGACGTTGTTTCCATCCCCAATCCAGGCGATGGTGAGCCCCTTCAGCCCTCCATAGTGCTCCTGCCAAAGGAAACACAAGCTCTGGGGTGACATTCCAGAGGAGCTGAGCAGGCTAGGAACAATCAGATGGGTCTGTGCAAAGGCAGCTGGCCACCTCAAACGCTACCTGCATGGCCCACACGTGAAATTACTGCTGCTACAGGATGGTCACGGAGGGAGAGCCCTCCGTGTCGTACAAGGAGGTCCAAATGCTGCAGCTTCCCCTGGAGAAGGACACATTGGCACAATGTGCCACGTGGTGAGGCTCAGGCTGAGGGATTCAGCACCAGACACAAAGTGATTTTAACATCACTGTTGTACGAGTGTTCATTGGGGCTCGTAAACATCAGTGAATGTTAGAAATTATTAATTTAGAGACAGTCCTAATGCCTGGAATAGAACTCCTTCCAGCTTTCCCCCAAATTGTGAAAATATCCCTGTTGAGGTTTCCTCTGGCTTGGTTGCCTCTACACGCTGTTCCCTGTGGCCATGGCAGTGGCCATGCTCTGGGAGTGCATCTTCACCCCACAGCTGCCCAGAACAGCAAAGAGCTGCATGCTGAAAGCAGCTGCGCCACTCATGGCCTGCAGCATTTGCTCTCCACTGTACAGCCAGAGAGTGCATGGATTTTTATAAAATCTGGATTACCCAAACTTGAAACAGCATTTCAGAGTTAACTGTGGCTTTGCCTGATGGCACTTCCAGCCTGGCCATGTGCAGTTACTCTGTTCCTCAACCCCAAAACATAAGGCCTAAGGAGGAACAAGAGTGACAGGGGTTACATATTTCCAGAGCAGGACAATTTGAGGCCCCTTAACAATCCTTGTTTTATATATGCGTATTTATAGGTACTTAAACTGACACCAAAATTTTTGCAAAGATGTAACCAAATACTCCTTACAAGCCTGCTCTTTAAAACTCTACCTCATGACTTGAAACACTTCCTGGAGAGCCTTTTATTCTTAGTTCAAATCTGGGCCATGCTACAATTGCATTGTAGTAGCTGGAAGCCAGACAGTGTTTCAACACTTTGTGTGACATGATTCAATGCTTGTCAGAGAGGATAAGCATCCACATTGTACTAAGTGGCAACCTTGCAGGCAGTTGCAGAAAAGATGCCAAAAGACTGAACAGGAAAAGGGCTGGGACTACCCCCTCCTCTTCTGGCAGCAACTTCTCCTAAACAAATAGTTTGTGAAGTTGTTCCAGAACAAAGGTATTGGCATTTCTTCCAGTGACCACCATTTTGAGTCAAAAATAGTAGTACTTGAAATATTGAATGACATTAAAATGCTGTAAAAATCTAAACATAATAGAGTCTTAGACTGTCCAGGTTTAAGGGCTAAAACGATGGTATTGCAAAAATACTGCTTTTTCAGCTGAAGTTTGTTAGCAGCAACCTAATTGGCAGAGGTTGGATGCCAGGGCATTTACAGGAGAGCAAATCAGGACTTTGTAGGCATGAAAGTTATTTCAGTATAACCATTCTTCAGGTCTCTAAGGATCTTTCAAAGTCCTTCTGCATCTCCTAGCAATGGTGCTTCTAGGAGAAGGCCAAACGGAAGCATTTATTTAAGGTGTTGTTTCCATTTAGGGCTTAGTGATAGTTGAGACATGAACCCACAGCCAGACGCAAATGAGACAGTTCTGAGTTCTTTTCATATTACGGTTTAAAAATAGACATCTCAGCCATAATACTCAAAGCATTGACTGGAGTCACAAATATACTGCTATGTTAAATAACTTCCACCTTATTGCCAGCTGCTACTCTGCATTAAAAGAAGCACAGTGCATACTAAATACTTTCCTCTGTTTTCCCAAGCTACTAGCTGTTACAGATAAAATATGGAGTACTGGACGTGTCCGTATAATGATGCTTGATATGCACTGCAAATTGCAAAGCCACATCTGCAGTGACTACTCTAGAGTGGACATAGCTGAACTGATTTTAATGAAGACGTTTTGCTAATGGAAGGAGTCCTAGTAAGGCAGCATCCAGCTGTGTGTGTGCTAGTGGAGCCTGTTTTATATCCTGTGCTAGGCTTTATGGTGCCACTGGTGCACTGCTACTGTAATTCAAACCTCTTCATCTAAAGGCAGCTCACTGTGACTGTGACTGTACTGCTTATAAGCAAACATACACCCTCAGCTTCCAAGACAGATGAGCTGACTCTGTTGGTCAGAACCAGAAAGGTTTGAGGCAACACAAAAGCTGCTGTAAATGAGGCACGCCCTCCCCCCTGCCCACTCCCTGTTTTAGAGGATGTACTTATACAGCCACACAGGTGAAATCCTGCTAAAAGTGTTTTAGCATGATGGGAACACTCTAGGTTAAATGAGAGCCTTTACAATCCCTGTTGATCACCAGAGCCTCTGAAGATATTTCCCCTTTGCATCCCTCCCCAGTTTTTCCGAACTCTGTTACATTGATGTAGGCTTTATACCTGCATGGGTGTTCTGCAGTTTCTCTCTGCATTTGGAACATAAGTGCTAGTAATAAACATAAAAAACCCCCCATATTTAGAAAGTCTAGAGCCCTTCTCCCTTATGAAGCCTCTTTGGCAAACTAGTAATTGCTGCTGTAGTGCCCTTTGTTATTCTCATGAAAAATCCCAGCCAAATAATTAACACCAATGCTACATTCAACTTTCTCATCCTCGTGTTGCTTTCACAATGTTTCATTCTGTTTTTATCCATGGCTGCAGTGCATCAGTGTATCGAACCCTGGGAAAAAATGAGCATGCTCAGTGATTTGACCCTGCTGTATGTGTGGAGGAGACTGGGTTAACTAATTAGGGACATTTGTGTCTGCCTCTGCCTGGACTTGTTTCCAGCGAGGCTGAAACTCTGACACCATTATAGATTAATTCTGAAATGTTTGACCACAACTGTCATAACAGCCCT
Source organism: Origma solitaria (assembly GCA_013397895.1). Classification (NCBI taxonomy): domain Eukaryota; kingdom Metazoa; phylum Chordata; class Aves; order Passeriformes; family Acanthizidae; genus Origma; species Origma solitaria. The sequence continues at coordinate 2,758,696 of VZRL01012168.1, read as the reverse complement.
CAATTAAAACAAGCTTTTGAATAATGAATCAATAATCTGTCAAATTTTAAAGTGGAATGCCAGGGACTAATCAAAGCTTTAGCCCTTTGGGAGAGAGTGCAATCCAGTAAATGAGAAATGGGGCAAACTTGGATCTTGTGGCTCTCAAACAGCTTAAGGCAAATGCTGGGCCAGTTATCTTTCTTACTCCCACTCTGGCTTTTGTCATGGTTATTGATACAGTGTATTTTAGAGGATCAGACCAGATCTTAGTTGGGATTTCTAACTGTTAGAATAATGAAGATGATGATGGATCATTTCAGATGATGATAATCTGAAAACTATAATAATTTGAGGTCTTGGGGTCACACATTGAGGAGAAGTTGAGAATATATTGCAGCCCACTTCAAGTTGGGCAACACTATTGGTTATGCTGTTTAAAAACAAATCACTGATGTGTTTCTTATGCCAACCATTGCTTTCTGAAAAGGAAAATTCCCCCCAGACCAGTGACATAAAAAGCTAGTGGCATATGGATCCACTCTAATTACCAGCCCAGCCGTCCTGCAGTCAGCTACAAGTGAGCTGATTTGGCCAGTGACATTAATATCAATTGAATCAATGTCGATACCCAGGCTGTCTCTGGAATACAAATGGTGTGACGCTGCCCTCCAGCCAAGCTGTGCAGAGCAGAGCTGTGAGCTACAGCTTCTGCCCAGGACACTAAGAGGCACCGGGTGGGCTCAGCACGTGGGTCTTACACATTTGCGGCACAAGCAGAGCATTAAAGTGACTCAGTGTGTGCACACTGCCAGCACACAAACTCACAGACCTTAAAGGCCGAGTCCCCAAACCCTCAAAATCAGGATCTTTACATGTTTGCAACTGTTTTGAGCGGGTTGTAACTCGAGAGCAAAATCAGTTCAACATAACTCTTAAGAAAGAAGGTAGCATATATATGCTAAGGAAAACATTTAACTTGGCATTATAGAGGGCATTAACCCTCAGCACAGTATTAAAGGACAGAGCCAGCTTAGAGTCAAACCTGTGGGGATCCGGGTTGCTCAGGAGGAAGGCACTGGGCAGGAGGATGCTGAACCTGAGGAATCTCACCCCAATTTTCTTAACAGAAGCACACTCTATGATTTGAAAAGAACACCCTGAACATTTACAGAAGGAGAATTTGCCCTGAACACAGAACAAGAATTGACAGCCCTGAAAATAAACCAGCTGCATTGTTTGGGGGATGCAATGGACTCTACTAAAATAACTGTACTAAAATGTACCTGTGAAAAGGGAATCGGAAGCTATATGCAAGAAAACATTTTGACAAAACAAACCAGGCAATTATGTAGTTTCAGACCAAGGAGAAAGTGCTTGAAGAGGCTTCAAGAAGGCACATGACAAAATAGGGTAAAAAAAATGGAAGAATAAAAATGTGCATGAAGAGGGCCAGAGCGCAGGCAGAGCTTCACTGGCAAATGCAGAAAGAGAAAAAAGAAAAGGGAAAAAAAAGTACATTTTGGGTATGCACTTACAACAGGGAGGAGCAAATCCAGGCAGGAAAATATTTACAGGGATAGGGATGAGATATGTTTTAAATAGAAATAAACTGCACAAAAATCTGTAGTTACATTTAAATATAAGGCTAGCAGTCTGTGCCACTATTGTAGTTTGCATATGTGTATAAATCAAATAAATTGCCTGTGCATTGCACAGAAGCAATCTAAATGTTATATATGGACTTTCAACTCATTTAAAGAATCAGTGGTAGCATTCCACATCCCTATATAAATCTTCTTGCAGGCAGTACTTGGATGATGTCTTTCTGAAAGTCCCACAAGAATCTTGATTGTGGTAAGTAGCAACTAGGCCCTGTGGCTCACATCTCTTCAAGAGTTAATCTCACTTCTGTGACTTGGTAAAGTTCATTATATAATTAAAAGGTTGTTTTATTACATGCCACTCCAGTCTTCTTCAACGCACTTTACAGTGCAAAGAGGAAAAAAGGGAGCAGAGGAACAGGTCAGAAAGGGAAAGTTCAGGCAGTGCCAACACCCACAGGGAGCTGCTGAGAGCTCTCCCCTGCCTGCCCCTCTCTCCTGGGTGAGAGAGCAGAAAAGGAAAGTGTGTCAGCAACCAGCAGTGCAACATGCCCTTGGCGTAGCAGGGTGGCCACCCAGCTGCCCTATAAAGATCTCCTGACAAACTCCAGGCTAAGGAACATGCTGGAAAGAATCAGGGAGAGATGGGCAGATGAAGGAAATGGTGCTCTGCTTATTGGGCTGAGTGTGAAAGTGCTGCAAATTTTAAAAAACTTCCACGTTTCCCTAAAAGCGCAGCCATTCCTTGTGATCTCTGCAAGTGCTCACTTCGTCATGACACCTCTCTGTGTCAAATACTCCTTTTGTTTGAGCCCCAGCTGTTATGGACCTGTTTCTTCATCGAGTACAATGACAGGGACACTCTTTCCAAAGGACAGCAAGGACACCCACACGCTGTTGGTGCTGCCCTAGGTACTCAAAGCAGAGAACAGTGGGCTCATGTTCACCTGGAGCTTCTGCCATGGCTGCCCTGTGTGAGGACACTGTGGAGGAGGAGCTGAGGGTGATCAGCAGGGCAAATACTCATCCTGATGTTTTTCCATAGGTTTCCCCCTAAGATCAGTGGAGAAAGAGATGCGTCTCTAGAAGGTGACTGAGATGCTTGGTGGTGTCTATTAACTGGAGATGGAGTAGAGGGCAACAGCACTCTGGGCTTGGGTGCTGGAGTCAGTGGCCTGGATAAAACCAGCTTTAGAGGCAGAGATATCCATGGTTGTGTGAACGGTGAGTCACAGATCATTCCTGAAGATTGTTCTTCGCAAGTGATAAAATGCTAATTAACAAGGTGTTTGCAAGACAGAACAGCCCACAAAACACAGCCAGAAGATTCTCCTGATTTATATTAACACGCAGTGTTTACAACGAAATGATGACATTCTCATTATAGCTTTACAGTCTTATGCAATTTGAACACGGAGGCTGGCTCAATGTGATCTCACAAATCTCCCTTATACTGAGGTCTGTGAAGCATCTTAGTCTCAAGTTCACCAATTTTTGCTGGTCTCTTCACTTTGAGTATTAAAACTTAACAAAAAAATACTTTAAAAAAAGTTATTTTTGTTAAATACATGATTCTTTCATATTTAAGGTTTAAAGAATGAATAATTTAATATTACTCTCACTAGATCTTTCGCACGTGCTGAGTGACCCATAGCAAAGTCTTCAACAGCTGAGAAACACAGCTGAATTAATCAGGAAATTATTCTGCCCTACCATTTTCAAGCAGTGTGGTTTTTATTCATTCAGAAAGTAAACAAGGTCAGCGGAGTTGATCATAGTTGTCAACCAGCCCTGTAATATAATAATCTTTTTTATAAGCCAGATCCTCAATTGATTGTAAAACCACATAGTCCTTCTGTTCACAGATAAGCATCTGGTATTCTGTGTGTAAAACATTATCCTGCTGTCAGATCCACTATTACATTAGATAAAAATAAAAAATATGATCTCTTTTAACTGTTCTCTGATGTGAGCAAAATTTGAACTGGTTAAGGTGCTTAACACTAAGTGTTTGTACGGGTAACATTAGCTGGCTTTTCAAAACAAATTTGTTCAACCAATTTCCTAAGATATAGTTATTCCTTTTACGGTGTCCATAGATTAGGGAGGAATCAAGAGTGAACTACTGAGTGTTTTTAAGTCAGTGGAAAAACTTCGGCTGGCTTTGCCTGTGTCAGCTTCTCATCATTTTCTTAATATGTGCAGCCCTCTGTCCATTCTTTGAATTGCAGACCAATTCCAATGAAGTACTTAATTTTATGCTTAACTTCAGTCCCACTGCAGCTGATAGGACTTCGTAATTGTTTTAAATTAAAAATGTCCTTAATTATATTGCAGAATGAAGATCTCTTTAAATAACAAGTGCCATGTAATTACTACTTTGAAAGAACTAGGGATAAATGGTTTTGAAACTGACTTCCCCAAATACTTACTAAGACTTAGAAAAAAAGAAAAGTTGTTTATGTTTTTACCTGGAGAGTTAGGTAATCAGCTAAAATCTGGAGAGGATGGTATAAATTGGACAATCCATTGATTATTGGGATCGTGGCTTCTTTAGCCATTAGGTCCAGATCATTATGGTTATAAACTCGAGCCAAGATTGCATTTGTCATGCCGGACAGCACCCTAGAGATGGCAGAAAATACTCAAGTCAAACATAATAAATATACCCCTGTTGCACTCTTCAGCGTGCAACACATAAATATTAATGAGAAATGGTAATGAATCAATATTTTTCAGCTATCTGAATAATTTATCATGCCTGCAGAACAGGCTCAAATGTAGTCATTTAACAAGCTGCTAATAAGCAAGAAGTTTCACTTCCTAACACTACTATAGTAAGTAAAAGAAAACTGCTGCTGTATTTTATGGTTTTTTTCTCTTTAGCATTTCAGTATAGATGGAACATCGATGCATGTTAAACTCTTTGAACTAAGATAAGAGATTGTGTGATACTGTAACATTTGAAGAATTTGATAACCTCAGAAGAGATAAGGTATATGATTTTTTCAGTCTGTTAGCAAGGAACAAATCTAGCATTGACTGAATATTACAGACTCTGTATGGTAGCCTGACTTTGTGAGGTTCAGCAATACAGATCTGTCTTAGATTACCACAATTGTTTACTGATTTTAATAAACACAGAGACAGAACAGGCTGGTGTTGTTGGCCTGCTTTCCCCTACCCCCACACCTGTGTATTGACTCACATGGTATCAGCGTTCAAGTAATGCCCAAATTTGAAACTCAGGATAAGGAAAGGGATTGGAGGACCCCCTGTACCACTCTGGCATTAACCTCATTTGCTAAAGTGTGAAAGACACAGAGATTAGCATAGTGGATTAGCATAGTATACTCTGAATTTTTTAGATAAATTAAGTGTGGATTTGAGCTCTTAATTTCTCTGCATTTCTGTTTTAATCAGGCCCTGAAGCCTGACTTTGAAGTAGCATTTTGTGTGTTTTCATGCTATCTCTAATAGAAATTTAAAACAAAACAAGGGAGGACTGAATTAGAAGTGTATGGAAAAAAATCCTTGCAGTGTCTCTTCCTGATTAGCCATGACAAATTCTTGCATCTCCTCTTGTAGAAATAAGGCTGTTAATACCATCATCAGCAAGGCCTCCTGATGAAGTCAGTAACAAATATTTTCTACTGACACCAGACATTCCTCACACAAGCAAAACACTTATAAAATGTTACAAGATTGCCTGTAGAGCTCTCTGAAGAAAAGACTGTCAATAGCAGCTACAAATGAAAAGGAGGCGCTGAACAAGGTATTTACTGATTACAAAGTACTGGAACAGTTCTGTTGGTGCCATTATTTCTTCTTAGCTCACCAGTTCCTTTCTCTGGGGGAAACCTGTTCTGTTCTGAGCTAGGCATTAGCAATGTGATGCATGGTCCCTTTTGTTAGCCATCTCAGGTGTGCACCCTGAACAAGACATAGCCATTCCCCATCAGTCAAGAAAAAGGGGCAATCACACTGGGAAATTGCTCATTTTCCTTATACCTTTTTTTTCCTTTAGGATGTCAGGACGGCTGATTTCTATTTGACGCTGCTGATCAAGAAATGAAAGAAGATGGTTCCCTTATAGGGTATGCCATTAGGGGAAATTCAGTCATAATCATCAACTAGTGTAAACTGCTGGGGTTTTATCTTTAGTCTGTTGAAAATAGATACCAGACTTATTAGACACCTACCAGCAAGACATCAGATAGTCCTTCTGCGAGAATTTCTAGATGTCATATTTTACAGTAGGAAAATCACCTGAAAACTGGCTTTATTCTTTGTGAAATCATAATAAAACTAAGCTTGGGGGGAAAAAACACAAACAAGTAAACCTCACCTGATGGTCTTTGATTACAGGAGAATGATGAAATTTCCTGTAATCAAATAAGTTTAAAGGAGACCATGTAAGGCTAGAATTGCATGGAAATAAAGACCTGAATAGGTAAGAGTCTTATCAAAGGTGAAGCTTTGGAAGGTGAGGAGCTGTAAGCACATGTTCATCAGGTGACTTTACATTTAAGATGCTTATTTTATCCCTCATTAGAAGGTCTTTCTCTCTTTTCATTCTTTTGCAAAACTGTGGATTATGAATTTCAAAATCCCAGAGCCTGGAAATATGTTGTATTGGAATACTGAATCCATTAGAATGTTGCATATCTCTCTTTTAAAATTGCTTATTAAAAAAAGTAATTTTTATTTCTACAGAGAAAACCTGAATCTTTTCCTTAACTGTATCCTCTGAGGAATCTAAAATTAAACACAAAGTATTCCTTTTTGGTATGGCAGACCTCTGAATCTGAAAATGGGGCATTTGCATAAATTTTGCACGGAATACTGCTATGCAAGGTAGTTTTGCTTTTGGTTTGAAAGCATATATCCATTTAAAAGGTTTAAACTTCTGACAAGACTACTTCACTGGCACTCATAGTCTCACAGGGACAAAGGGTGGATGTGTTCTCAGGGAAGTAAACCCCTTCCCCATAAACACAGAGATTAATGCCCTAATAATTCCAGTGGACTGGTAAAAGTTCTTCAGGGCTGCCACTGAACCTTATGGCCGCTGAGCTTTAGTGATGCCCAGTGGAACTGCTCTACAGTGGGAAATACAGACACAGTACTTATATTTCATTTCAGGTAATATATCAGACATGTTAAACAGCACTGAAAGGCTTAGTGCTCCTTAATGGGTGGTAACTTTTTGCCACTGTGTCGGTGTAAATGTAAATGTCTTGTGAAGCATGGAGGAGCTGATTTATGAGCAGGTAATAAGTCACTAAAAATATGTTCACAGCAGCAATGCTTTCAACCCTTACCTGCAGCAGCTCTAATAAAAACTGGGACTTTTATAGATCTGTGCCCCTTTCACTTTAAGTCTCAATCTCAAGTACTTCTAAGGCCTTCAGAGCCCCAGACACATGGCTGTAAATATTTGAAATACCCTCTGGGTCTACTACAGGCATTCTTTTTTATTACTACATTAACTGAATGAGGCTGGGATGTCATCTTTCATTCACAAGAAGCACCAAGGAATTAACACACCAGTTGTTCTTTTGGGCAAACTGCTCAGCCTTGATTATGCAGTCAGAAGAACTTCTGCTAATTGAGAGCAGGAATGAAGTGCAGCACATGGGACTCTGTAAGGACTTGGCAAACCCCCTGTCCACTGTAGCAGGTGGGAATTGTGACTCAGAAGAGGAGTAAAATCCCCAGGTTGGTCATAAATAGGGATTTGTCATGGAAGAGCAAGCAGTGACAGAGAAAAGGGGGCTGAAGGCATGCATGGGAAGTGGGTATTGTAGGAACTTTATCCACAGAATGGGGGTGCCTTCAGAACAGCTGGCAGATTTTCTCACTTCTATTTATTGCCTTGTTTCTTGCAGTTTATTGTCTGCCTTTTTCCTTTCTGCTTGTGCAAACAAAGGCCATTCAGGAGACTGTAAACAAAGGATTTAATGTCCATTACTGTCCCATTTGGGAAGAAGAAGAAATGAAAACTGTCCTATACAAAGCATACGTGTTTGTGTGTCAGAATACACCTGGATTTGCTGTAGGGTTGGCATCTGAATGGCAGAGAGCCTCCAGGTCACAATCCTGCATGGCTGGTGGGATGATGCTCGGAGTGGTTCTTGCAGGGAAGTGCTACGGAAGGGCCCTGACCGCATTCTTCCCCTTCCTGAAGGTTTGACTGCTGGGGCTCACAGCCAACTTTGTTATAGAGCAGATGAGGGCTGCAAGATGATGAGAGGAATGGAACACCTCTCCTACAAGGAAAGGCTGGGAGAATTGGCATTATTCAGCCTGGAAAAGAGATGGCTCTGGGCTGACCTAACTGCAGCCTTCCAGTACCCGAATGGACCCTACAGTAAAGATGGAGAGGGACTATTTACAAGACCTGGAGTGACAGGACAAAGGGGGAATGGCTTCAAACTGACAGAGAGTAGGTTTGGATTGGATATTAGGAAGAAATTCTTCCCTGTGAGGGTGGTGAGGCCCTGGCACAGGTTGTCCAGAGATGCTGTGAATGCCTCATCCCCGGAAGTGTTCAAGGCCAGGCTGGATGGGGCTCTGAGCAACCTGGGATAATGGAATGTATCCCTGTCCATGACGGGGGGGGGGGGTGTGGAATGAGATGATATTTATAAAGTCTTTTCCAACCCAAAACCTTCTATGATTCTATTGCTGCAACTCACTTTGATACTGGCAGAGCTATATATCTAGCAGAGAGTGAGAGTTAAGTACTTTCATGCCTAAAGGGACTGAAATTTTTACTTTCTACCATCAATATCCATATGTCTTCTACTTCAGTAGTTAAAAACAAGAAAGGAAAATTTAAAGTGTTCAAATGTTTGATCTGTTTTCTTAAATTTTCCCTGGATTTCATCACAGAGAACAGCAACATAGTTCTCCAAGAGTCTCTCCCTCTGACTGAGAACTGTGGTATTCAGCGTAGGCAATTGAACTCAGCTGCCTGATTGCATATTTTGAATTGAGCCTGATGAGCTTGCCACTGCATGTCTTTCACCAGAACAAAAAGGGCCATGCAGACACTGCTAACCTTCCAACAGCTGGGCCTGACTGAATTGACCTCAGGCTGCCAAAGGGATGCCTGGAAAGCAGGGTAATGCTGAGGCTGGATGAAGCTTTAATATATGGAGTGCTACAGAAAACAGCAGGAGCACCTGCAAAACATGACCTCATGTTCTGCCTGCTTTCTGCCACATCAGGAGCAGTCCACTGGAGAAAAACCCTGAGCTCAGTTGCTCCCTGCGACAGTGGTGGAGATGGCTGCCACCCATCCCTGCATCACATGGGACTGAGCAAGACAGACCTTCCAGGAATGCCAGTAAGAGAACGGAGCCATAGCCCAGCCTCCACAGCAATCCTGACAGTGGGTACAGCTGGGAAGAAGGGCACAGGAAATCTGAAACTGGCTGAAAGAGTTGGTCCAGTTTTGTGCTGCTGAAATAGGGGGATCAGAAAGGCCCTCAGTGCTGCTCTGTCACTGCAGGGAGACTAATACCGCAGGCTAAGGCCCACCTGCAGCTGGCCTCACTAACATAAATAATGCCTTTGCTTTTTGATTTTGCTCCCAGAGCAGCAGAACCAGAAGGTTCTTGTTTGAATATGTGTGCTGTCATCAGTGGAATTACACAACTACTGAGGTTCATAAAATGATTCCATTTGTAAATGTAACCCAAATTAAAACTCTATATGCCAAAATAGTTCTCAATTTGGGAAGTTTTGGACAGCTTGAGTGGATGGAATAGTGGTTTACTGAGCTACAGATTCTGTAAGCTGATCTGTAAATATTTAAGAAATTTGGACGACCTTCTGACATTTTCTAGAAAGAAAACATTAACTTCCAAAATTCTGCAAGACAGGTGTCAGCCCAATCAATTACCAAATACAGTGACCAATCAAGTGACATTTTACCAACCGTGCTGTATCTCTGAGACTCTCATTAGTGCCCAGATGTATGTCTTGTGTTGTAAGGAAGGAAGGATGTCCTCCAAGCAGAGCAAATCCACCAGTGAGGACAAATTAAAAAGAAAAAGTTAAACACCAGCACCACATATTTACAGCCAAGATTCAAAATCTTAATATAAAATACATTTACAACAATAAAAGTACTCAGCAGAACATCCGAATGTTTCAAACACCTAATAATATGTATGCTAAAATGCTAAAATAATTAGCCTTTGATGCACAAAATACAAATAAATGTGATTTTGAATAAGCCCACTCAAATGTGATGCCTGACTGAAATCCTCAGCCATGAGTTATGATCTGTGATCACAGGAACAGTCATTCAAGCTCCAAGGCTACACATTGCCACAAGCATCACTGTTAGGAGCCAGGAAATCCATTCATCATGCTGCACTTCTACTTCAAGGAGCTTTGCATCCTAGAAGGGCCATCCGAGTCACCGGGTGTAATTCCACATCCCTGCAAGTACCTACATTGTCCTTCATGTAAAGTCACTCAGGCAGGAAACCCTAAGACTCCTTCACACCATAACAAACTTGAATTTGGTCACAGATGACCAAGTGCCTTAAAAATGATAATGTGAGAGAGAGAAAAGGAAAGGTCTCAGGCCTTGCCAGCATCCCTCTACACTGTAATACTTAGGAATTTGCAAGGTGGCCCAAGGAACTGGATGGATCGGGTCTGAAGAATAAAATCCATTCCTGAACAGGAAACCATGGAAAGACTTGAGCATCATTTAAGAATATAAAACACTTTGGAGCACTTCAAAGGTGTCTGGACAATGTTTTGGATGAAGACAAATTACATGTTAAGGGTAACTCTCAGGTTCTCTCCTGCCTGATTTTAGTTGCACCGCCAGTAGAAAGTTATCAGAAGTAATCAGCTGACACAGGTAGAGAAACAACTTCTTTTCATCAACATTTGAGTCTCTGCCTTTACCTGGTTTAAGTCTAAAGGCTCCTTCTACTGAATCTGAGTGTAAAGTCCATCATGGCCACACATTGGGAGGATAGGGCCTGATGGGGCTGTTTTATGGACTGTCACAGAGGGTTTGGCACATGCCTAGCACGGGACACAAGGTCCCACAGCTGGGGATGTACAAAGTATAGGATTTGAACTAGGCTGTAGGTAGCATTTTCTGTGCACTGGTGAAGTTTTTCCACATAAGAACAACTCCCTCCTAGCATAAAAATTTTCTGCAGTGAGATTCTGCCCTATCACTAGTATTTATGATGGAGGAAGTTTCCAGAGAATCTTAGTGTAGACAAACCAGCCTTGTTGAGACAACACTGTGGGGGCGTGAGTCTTATTGTGACAAAAATCCAGAAAGAAGCCCGTCTTTACTTATATGGCCAGGAAGAGAAAGGCTGCGCAGAAGAGTAGAGACCCCCACCTTGTTTACCAAACTGTGATGTCTTGGAGATGCTGACAAATTTCGTGCTGTTAATCAAAAAAAAAANAAGAAAAGAAAAGAAAAAAAGAAAGAAAAAGAGAGGAAAAAAAGGAGAAAAGGAAGAAAACCTAGAAGAAAAGGTCAGAAGCTGCTTGGGCTTGTTTTATCCATTAGATGGCACTGCTGACAGCTTCAGTGCTGTGGTTGTACAGGCCTGCTATAGATTAAAAACTTCATCCCACAGCTACTCTTTAAAAGGGGATTAAATCAGGACTGAACACTGAAACCTTTTATAGATAAAACCAACAGGTACAGGCAGCAGGGCTGGGCCCCACAAGTGGCGTCCTTACACAGAGCAACCCTTATTAACTTCCATCTCATGCTGGCAGCATGGTTGAGGTGAGGTCTTCCACTTTCATCAGTTCAGCCAGTCTCTAGAGTTTAAAATAAAGTAGATAAAAAAATACTGGCAAATCATTGTCTTTGGACTGCCTCAATTTCTTTAAATGTCAGATTAAAAGTAATGATGCTCTAGGTCCCACCTAAAGGGCAAATTTCTACTCCCTCTATCCAGTGTTCACTCATTTTATTGAAAGGGCCCTTTTTAATTTATTGTTGTTTTCTTTAGGGATTGCTCCAAATCTCAACAATATTGCAAGTCAGACACAGCAAACTTTTAAGAATGAAGCATCATTTATTCTACTATTACTTTTTTGCTGTTAGAAAGGATTATCTATACATTTGTTTGCTGCTTTCACCTCCCCTCCACAGCTCAGACACAAATATTATATTTACAAGAAAGTGTATGCAAACTACACATTACAGCCCATCTGTTCAGTGCAAGTTAATAAGTCAAGACCTCAAGGATGAAATGTCGTTAGCAGTAACTTTTCCTTCCCAACTTCTTGTGGATTTTTTTGGAGCCATATACAATAATGTCAGTGATTTATTCCCACAAGTTCCACACAATACAGCAGCTCTGCATTTTAGGATTCTAAATGCATACACTTTCGTAGATGATTCACAGTTCAGGCAGGCTCCCATGGACATACTCTGTTTTCTATAAATGAAAGGTAAAAAAAAATGGGAATCTAGACATTTATTCAGAATTGCCAGATGCCAGGCAGCCCAGTCAGAATTGCCACCTGGAGTCTGTGTACATAGCAGAGTCCTGATGTGCTGGGCTTTCTGCTCATGAACTGGCCATCTGTGCAGGGCCTGGGAACATATTTCCATCCAAAACTTTCCATCTGGAAATACAGGAGCTCTATGCTCTAGCTTTGTATACAGTTGCAGAGACAAAATCTTTGTTTCTGATTCTTTCATCCAGACTACCAGTAGAAAGAGAAAAAAATGATGACTTTTGAAAGTATGCAGGCACCAATTCAGCAAATAAACATTGGAGTGCTGTGTTAAACTGGGAGATCTAATCCTCTTTGTTGTCACAACCTGGTCACATCCAAAGCCACATGCTAAACATTTTTATGAATTGTGGTATCTTCAACAAACTACTAAATGTTCATACTGCAAATCCAGAATAGATTGTTACCTCATGTCCACACTTCTCACTACTGTTAGTTTTCAAAAGACACAGTTTCATGCCTCATGCTGTGGCACATTATTGACCCCACTTATGCAGACTCTTTCAGACAGGACATGAATGCTGGTGGTTGAAATCTCTACCCCAGACTGTCCCTGCTGCATGGGGCAAGGGGGCCAAAATGAATCCCGTAGTTCGCATGTTGGTTATACAGTTGTGTGGCTGTCACCAGGAGACACGCAAAATCATCTTCTCAAACTCAAAGGAAGGATCTTTTCCAGAATTTCAAGACATATGGATTTGCGTTTATTAATTTCCTCCTTGCCTGCTAGGACTTAAAAGATAGAAAGTATTTTTCCATTTAGTCTGATAACAAAGAACTCTCCTAGGCAGCAATTACAGAATATTCCTAAAGCAGAAGCTGAAAACTGATTAGCAGTTTTTAAAAGTTTTTTTAAGCTACCCTTTTACACAGAGAGTAAACTAAGGGTGCACTTGGCCCCTCTGTAACATGGCCAAGCAAAATAATACTTAGCCATTCCAACAGAAAGCAGACCCTCTATTGCTGCCATGTAGTACCATCCCCACTACATTAGTTCATATGCAATGATGCAATTATTTCTGTGACTGTGTAGCAGTCTTCAGGCATGAACATCATATTTCTCTAACCCCACTGTGTAAGAGGAGTGAGCTGGGAGTAATTCCACTAAAGCCATTGGCAGTGAGCCCCTGTAACGCTGTTAAGATCTTGTATATTCCAGTGCACAAGAGAAGGTAGACTGAGCTTTCCTGCCTGCACTGCTTCCTCTCCACTTCTACCTTGTGAAATATTGTCTGCATTCAGCATCTGTGAAATGGTTGGATTTATTTATGACTTATTCAGTACAACATAACTGCAGGTGTATATTTTAAGAGCAACAGTGACAATCAGAATATTTTACACCTAAGCTGTAACAAAAACAGGGCATTCACCTTTGTGCCATGCCTGAGGATGTTTATTTTACAAGTAATATATGACCATGTGCAATACTTCTGTTTTCAAAGAGTATACAAGGTTTTATGCAGAATGGGTATGGGATTCTGACTGTGAAGAGGTGACATTTTCCAGTGTAATAGCAGAGATGTTACATTTTCCAATATAATGGCCAGTGATAGAAATAAATCTACTAGGCTCTACAGATCTGGATTTACTTTGCCACTACTCTGTGGAAGTTACTTCTAGTTCTGCATTAAACTTACATCACTACTTATCTTAGAAATGGTAAAATTGTATGGGTTTCAGAAATACACATTAGGACAAGATTAAAGAGGCAATGAATTATACCCCAAGAAGCTGAACATTATTCACTACAGTTGCAATGTCATTAGAATAAAACAGAGAAACAGGACATTGGAAAACCTCAAATATCAACTGATCTGTTACAGTGCATTATAAATAAATGTTTTCATAATCTTCAATTGATCTGGACAACTGGGAGAAATGAACAAAGACTGGAGGAAAGCAAAACTCACCCCTAAGGGCAAGAAGGAGGACCCAGAGAATACTGACCAGGCAGCCTCACCTCAACCCATGGGAAAGTGATGGAGCAGCTAATCCTGGACACCATTTCTAGGCAGATTAAGGAGGAGAAAATCATCAGGGGCAGTCAGCATGGCTTCACCAAGAGGAAGTCATGCTTGGGCAGCCTGATAAACTGTGATTCTATCACTGGCCTGGTAGATGAGGGGAGGGCAGTGGGTATTGTCCCTTGACAGTGTCTCCCATGAGATCCTCAGAGCCTGGGCTGGATGAGTAGGCAGTGGGTGGCTTCAGAGCTGTCTGAATGGCCAGGCCTGAGAGTGGTGACCAGCAGCACAGAGTCCAGCTGGAAGCCAGTGACCAGTGGTACCCCAGGGGTCAGTACTGGGATCAGTCCTGTTTGGCATCTGCATTAATGATCTCAATGATGGAGTGTGGTTTCAGCAAGTTTGCTGATGACAAAAATCTGGGAGGAGTGGCTGGTACACTGTGGAGTCACGGTGCCATCCAGAGGGACTGTAACAGACTGGAAAAATGGTCTGAGAGGGACCCATGAAGTTCAGCAAGCAGAGAAGCAAAGTCACTGCACCTGAGGAAGAACAGCCCCATGCCCCAGGACTTAATGGGGGTCTCCCAGCTGGGGAGCAGATTGGCAGAACAGGCCTTGGGGGTCCTGGTGGACAGCAAATTGAACGTGATCCAGCGGTGCATGTGCCTTTCCAGCAAGGGTGGTGAATGGTGTCCTGGGCTGCACCACACAAAGTGCTGCCAGGAGGTGGAGGGAGGTGATCCTTCCTCTTTATTCTGCACTGGTGAGGCCAAAACCAGAGTGTCTGGATTTGGGGTGTTCATTATGAGAAACATGGACATGCTGGGCACAGTTGGTATGTTCGTGTTTGCAAAGGGTCAGTAAGAGGACTAAGCGACTGGAGCATATTTCATAGAAGAAAAGCTGAGAGAGCTGGGACTGCACAGCCTAGAGAACAGAAGGCTCAGGGCAAATATTGCTAATGTATGTGAACACCTGAAGGGAGGATGCAAAGAAGACAGAGCCAGGTGTTTTTCAGCAGTGCAATGGGCACAAAATGAAATATGAGAAGATCCCTCTGAACATGAGGAAGCGCTATTTACTGAAAGGCTGATTGAGCAATGGCACAGGTTGCCCCAGAAGGTTGTGGAATCTTCGTCCTTGGAGATATTCAAAAGCCTTCTGGCCATCATCCTGGACAACTGGCTCTAGATGACCCTGTTTGAGCAGGGGGTTGGACCAGATCATCTTCAGAGATCACTTCCAACCTCAACCGTTCTGTGAATCTGTTTATTTAGTTTTCAATAATGGTGTTTTTTATGGGCACAGGGACAGTAGGAATTCTGGAAAGATTTCCATGGTGTTAATATATCCCAACAAACTCCTACACACCACACAGAGAAGATTTTGTAATCAGTGCTTTCCAAGTCTGCTCTGTAATGAAATCCATTGGTTTTCGTTTAGCTGTTCCTGAGAGTTACAAAGTTTATTTAGATTAATCTCATCACCAGGAACTTGTCCCACAAGTGACCTCTCTCAAGTTAGTGAAGGGGTAGCTCTTGGGAAGTGCTATTTGAGATGACTTAGAAACTTTATTTATAAACTCTTTAATCCACTGCAATTGTCCACTTTAACTAGACATTAGAAAATTGGTATTAAAGTATCTTATTTAGTTAAAAGGAACACATGTTGAACCACATTTGTTTTCAGTTAGAAATTCCAAGGAGGGAGTCAATTTATGTTAAAAAAGCAGCTGAAATGTATAGAATTTTTGTGGACAGAAAGAACTTGAGTCTGCCTTTGAAGCAAAGTGTTAGGCTTAACAGACTTAAGAGCAATTAACTGAAGGTGTGAAGTTAATGCACAGAAGCTAAACTGCATTAAACTCCCTCATGGAAGCTCTCACTCAGAAATAAATTTGTTTTATTTCACTGGAGCTTAATTCCCTCTTGAATGAATTTATGTGCATTAACTCCCATCCTTAAGTTAATTCATTTGAACCTTCCTGAGCTTCCCCCTTCCCTAAGCCTTCAAAAGCCAAGGACTAAGCAGTGTTTCCCTCAGAATACAGAAGAATGGAGGATAAACAGATCCAGAGAATTCACTACCTGGCCATATACCAAGATGGCAGGCAACAAGAAACTGGACTAAATACTCAGGAATTATAAGTTGGGTGGTCTTCACAGAGAGGGAATGCACATTTGTAAGTCCCAATTATCTGGAGAAAACAGAAAGCAACAACAAGTCTGCTTATAGAGCAGGATCAGCAGGCAAATGGCTGTGCCAAACAATACGAAGGCAAATTCAGAAATGCTTGGAGTTAACATATCTGCTTCTTCCTTTCATTAATTTTTCCTTCTCCCTTACAGCTTGTAAAGAAATGTGAATACTCAACAGGTTTCCTGTCCCTTCACTAGGAAGAAGTGAGGGATGCTGGGTCAACTTAAATGAGAGAAGGGCAATCTTTATCCATGATGCATCACCAGTTCATAGTTATTCCTTGCTATGAATGATTGATTGATGAATAATTTTTTCAGCAGTGCCATTGAATTCAGAACTACCATGTAAATAAAGATAGCATATGTGCATGTTTCAGTGTTTGCAGGACTGTAACCTAAAAGAAAAATGCTCCAGTGCCTGATCTTATTAGGCTAATACCCTTGAGTCTCCATCAAGTTATCTTCCCCTGTAGGTAACGATGTTAATATTTTTCCCTGAATTTATATCAAGACATTACTGTGATTCCCAGCCTAAACACATGCTTTGAAATGTAACAATGGCAATGCATAATACATTAGAAAAATATTTATTAGAGCTTGCACAAAATTAAATTTGTGATGCTTACTGAAATAGATGTTAGGAAATGTGCATCTTGTCAGTACAGCTAGGAGCTTACACCAGAAATGCCTACTTCTTCCTGTTTCTTTATTTCTGATTTACTGTGTTTTGGAAGAATTTGACAAAATTTCAGTGACCAAAGCCATGTGCTTGTGAAATTTATATGCAAGGTGAAGCACAAATAGCCACCATTCTTTTCTGATTTTTATTTTCAAACTTTTGGTTACTCCTGAGTAAAAGTTGCTAAACGCAAAATTATGCAGTGTCTTTCAGTACATGCTCAATGTATACAGTCTCATATAAAGTCTTACTGTACCATTGCTCAGACCGACCTGTTTCTGCAGATAATCTTGTTCTTGTGCTTCTCTTCTCAAAAATCATGGCCAAAGATTTTCCTTGCATCAAAGGCAAATACTGAAACATGAAAATTGAAGGAAGTTTCAATTTTATAGTCATTATACACTTTAAAGTATGAAATACTTCTTGAACATTTTAATTCACAATTAGAAAAGTTGCACAGGTGCTTTTTTTAACTGTGGCTTTGTTCTCCTGCCCTTCAGTAAATTTATTAGCAGTGGAAAGGTTAAAGGCAAATAAGTATTTCTAGGGGCAAAAGCAACTGTATTTTGGCACTCAATTTGAGCCAGCATTAAGGAGAACTCAGATACTAATTTAATCCCATGCAGGGAAGTGTCTTCCATTTCCTACATTTAGTGCTGCATTTACATTATGTGTGGATGGATGGGGTTAGCTGACAGCAGGGAGTTAGCTGCAAAAACCTGTTTAACCTTTCCACTCACAAAGTCCTCTGAAGTATTTAAAGAACATCTCTGGACACTTTACAGGAAGGCTTTTTGATTTGTAGCACATGATTTGCAGTAAAATCTCAGGAGATTTTGCTTAGGACAAGACAGCTGAATGGCTTATTCTCAATACTCTTCAGAACAGTATTTATTTCAACATCTGAGGGCCCTAAATGACAGTTAAGTCATTTTACCTCTCCTTTGTGATTTATCCTTTGTTTCAAATCTGAGGCCATCCACAGCAAATACTTCAGCTCATCTGCTGTGTAGTTCTGTAGAGTAAGGAGGTCCCGGCCTTTCAGATGAACATTCATTTGACCTGATGTCCCATACCTGTGTCAAAAGAGTGAAAAATATACATTTATTTGTCATTTGAAGGTGAATTGTACTTGTGCTAAAGCCAGTGAGCAAGCACCTGAAATCTCTCCCACTCCCCTTACACGACCCAGCCGTATCATCAAGACAGACTGTGTTAATTAACTTAAATAACTCCTGTCAGACAGGCACAACATGTCACAATGCACTATATCAATGGCCACTGTAACAGTGTTTCAAGTTGTATTATAAAATGTACATTAGCTGTATTTTCTTTTGTCTTCTGAGATGCATATGGCAAGCTCATGCTGCCTGTCAAATAAAGTCATTCAGAACCTGGTAAAATGACTTATGTGTAGACCCCAAAGCCGCCCTTTCAGGGGTCAGAATAACAGAAATGGATCTTGGTGCTGTTTCTCCCTCCTTTGTGCTTTGGGAATGAGTAGACACTTGCCGCATTCCAACCCCAGTGCCACAAAAGGTAGCATTTCTACAAATGTGTATGAAATCACTTCATTACAGCGGGGAAAAGGGTAAAAACCCCAATGAAACAGCCTTACTGTGCCACACAAGAGGCGTTCTGAGCATGTGTTGTTTAGTCAGTGTATTCTGGCCTCCAGCCAGATTTAGGACTTCAGAATCACATAAAACTGGATGTTGGTAATCACCCACAGAAGTTACATGATCAAATTTCCTCTAGATGCCTCTTAGATGAGACATCTTAATGAAAGTCATGCCCAAGCCCATGTTCCACAGGCTAAAGATTAACAAGGCAGTGTGGCAGTTCCGCCCTTTCTCTGGCTCTGTACTTTCAGCCCTCCTTAGCACTGCACAGCCCACACTGTACTCTTTCTAAAGGCTTTGATGGGCGTGAGCTAAACATGTCATTTTATTTAAAGGCAACATTTTAGACTGATCTAATAAATTGGAGACCAAAGCAATGTAAATAAGTGGACTGAGTGCAGCTAGTACTTTTCTATTTCCAGTTGTATTTGTATTTTGTATTTCCCTTTAGCTTACCATTGAGACTAGGCTCAGTTGCAGCACCTGTTAATTGCCAAGCCCTGAAGCCCACAGTGAGGAAAATATGTCCAGATACATCCCTGAGAGGCTTTGGACACGGTCCCACACGACAGCCCAAGCCCCACACTGCAGAGCCCTGGCTGTGGAGGGTGAGCTATTGGGGGCAGGAGCCATTGGCCACATGGACACAGCCAGGGACTTGTGGGCAGTGTCTCCATATCCAAGGGCAGGATGGGGACAAGGGCTGCCTCTCAGGGCTCCTGCTCCACTTGGCTTTAAGCCCTTTCAGAGCTCTGCCTTAAAGGCCAGAACATCTTTTCCTTGCTGCAGACTGGAATTCCAGACCCTTGCGCTGTGTGCCATGGATCACACAGGGCAATTCCCGAGGCTCCCGGGGCGCTGCTTCTGCCGTGCCTCGCAAGGAGCTGTGCAGGGACAGGTGACAAGGTCCCGAAGCCGTGGGGCTCCCAGAGCACACAGCAAAGGTTTCGTTGCTGGACATTTTCAAGCACATTTCCAGCTCGAAGCAGAGGGAAGAAGAAAAGGGAAGCAAGTGTATGGGCATTTGTAGGTCTGGTAGTTTCCACCACAGCATGAAAAAGAGCCCAACAAGACAAGTGAGGGAAATCCATTCTTGAATACCCAGGCACTTGGTTGATTATCAAGGGATTTGCTCTAATTTTCATTGCGTATATTCTGAAGGAAAATAGTTTTATAACTAGGACTCTTTAATTGCATTCATTTTTTGGGACAGGGATTTGCTTTTTTAACTTGTTTGGGGGAAAAAGCAAAGTTGTCCTGTTTTAAAATCTATGCAACTGCTTACTGCACCCTACTCTCCTTTGCTGCCTTGTTTCCAGAGCAGATTAGGGGCTGCTCCTTGTTTTTCTAATTGCAGCCTGTAATTCCTTCCAGGGATTTACAGATTATCTAATCTCAACCTGCCAAGCAAGAACTTCTGTTCATCGGCCTTATTTCACCATCTGGCATGTGGACTGAGAAATATTCACCACTAGTTTCTCCACGGGTAGATGGTATAGCACTTAAATTGGTTACCCGGTGAGGATTTGGAATTACCAAATACTTAAGTATTTTCAAGACGTGGATAAGCAAAGACGTAGCTGCTATTGTGTGGTGTTTGACAGGCTACAAGCAGAAAGTTGGACTAGAGATCTGCTCCTGACCTCATGAAGATTCTGTTTTATTGCTATGACCTCCAAGAAATTTGTACCCTTCCCTGTTGTCCATATGCCCTGAGAGGCAGAAATGGAAAAATAAATTCCAGAGAAGGAGCATGAGACAACATACCAAAGTTAAAATGTAACAGGCAGAATTGCAAGGTCAAGCAGTTCTTACTTCTTCCTTTCTGAGCAGGGACAGCACAACTTTGGACTATTAGCACAGGCTCACAGACATTAGGTTATCCCGCAGTATCAACCACAGTGTGCCTAGCTAGGAATGCTCACAGACAGTGTGATAGCTTATACCAACATTACGCTATAATGTTAAAAAACTCACTAAAAATAACAATATTATGTGTGGAACTTAACAAATCAGATTACTTCCTCAGAAAACCAGCTTTGCTGCAGCTGTTTTCCAAACTTGCTTTTCTATCACTTCTGCTAACCAGAGAAATTTCCTGATTGCCAGCAGTAAAAATCCCAAATTCATGCAAAAAAAAATTAACACCCAGCCTTCAGGACTTCTCTAAAACTGTAGCAAATAAATCACAGATCTTGGAAAACATTAGGTCTTCATATAATGTAATGTAGAAATGGTAAAAAAAAATTATGTATTGCATGTTAGTATTCCTGTCCATTGAAATTCCTACATATTGTTTTCTAGAACTAATCATTTGCTATATAACAAGTGTTACTTCTATTCTTATTGAAGCTGACCTAAAACCATAGGAAAAGATGGAATTAAGTTTCAGCTCTAAAATTTTAACCTGATTTTGGAGACGTGACAAACCTGAGAAGCAGCGTAGCAAAACGCTGTTTTACAGGTACTTTCCTGAAATCAGTGGGGACAGACACAGCTATGTGGGTGCAGGAAGAACCCAAAACCAGGTCACAGGGGCAGGTCTGCCTGCCTAACTTTGAATCTCCTATCATTCTTTTCCTGCATGCCTCCAGGGGTATAAAGACACAAAATACTGAGGCAGAGATTCACCTTGCAGCTTCAAGGAGACAATTCCCCACCCATACTGGCCACGATATATTTCTAAATGCAGAAAGATTACCTGTGCTTCATTCAGATAGTTATTTACTGGTTGCAATACCTGCAGCACACACTGACCTCAAGAATAAACATTCCTTCCCGACTTTGCAGCTAAATCCCACAGAAAAAAATTAATAGTATTCCACAAACATTGAAAGGGATGATCCTCCAGTCTCCTGAAGTCACAGAGCTTGCTGCATTGTGAGGCAAAAGGACACTAAAAATGCAGAGAAAAACCCCTAAGAGCGTTTCTCTGAAACACTCACTCCTTCAGAGGATTCAGCTGCTTTTCACTCTGAGTTTCTGACCAAACACCACAGAACACCAGGTAAAATTAAAGGATAAGCTTACCAAAACTGTTGCAGCAGCTGCTTGCTGGTCCCTGCTAGTTTTGCAGCACTGATGAAATTCCTCCCATTAAACAGCATCTTCTCTTCGCATTAAGACCTTTCTCATCCCACAAATAAAGTTATGAAAAAGGAAGATGTATGAAGCAGAGAGCAAGCTGTGCTGCTGTGCAAATGAGGGAAAACCAAGAACCAAGGTCCTTGCTTTGACTCTCCCAGCCAGGGCTGGGCCAGGCTGGGGCTGGCCCTGAACCTTCTCTTTCGTCAAACCCTCCAGGTACAGAGATTTCTCCCAGGGCCCATTGCATCATTTGCAGTTTGTGCTCTTCTGTGTGGGCTCATCATATCGTATCATACCTGTGTCAATACTATTTCGTAGCTATTCTGTGTTAAATATTTGTACAGGAGCACGTGCTGTTAGGAAAAGGCAAAAGAAGACTTGCAAGGATCAGCATGAGCAGGGTGGCCCTCTAGGGATGGCATTGTGGCTGTGGGAGCTCTAGCACAGAACAGGCAGGGACTGATGGCCCTGAGCTGAGCCAAAATGAAGGTTCTGGGCCCATGGGCAGAAAGACTTATTCATGTCCTCAGGGCCCTGATGAGAATTAAGTAGTCCACATTAAAAAATGTACATTTTCCTAGGTTTCTTTTTTTGGACCAAGTTTTCAATTGTGCTATGGTAGTGTTAAACAGTGTGGGGCCCAGAAAGTGAAATATTGCAGCCTGCCTACCTCCTTAGGCTAAACTGCTTGCTAAACTGTATGATCTGAAGTAAGTCAATTGTTAAATACTAAAGTGATTTCATTTAAGTTTCTACCTTCAAATATAATTGTCAGATAAGATTTTATGCCACCTGCACTGCAGGTGGTTTTGAAATATGGCCATTACTTTCTCATTTCCTCCTCCCTGTAAGGAGATGCGCACTAGTGTAAATCAAAGTGATAGCATATCTGTCAGAGAAGGTGATATGTTGAAATTACAATGCAAGGAACACACAATTAAAAAGTGCAGAAGAAAAGTTTGACTCCCCAAGAAAGACAGCTATGAAAAAGTCATGCAGGGTGATAACTCCTGATGGGATTTGTTCAGGATGCCTCATGCTGAACCACCACTGAGATGCTTGGGAAATGCAGCATTTGGCAGAGGAAATGTCAAACAGAAGCAACAGAAATGAATAGCAAGGGAATGAAAGAGAAGAAAGAGAAGAAAGAGAAGAAAGCCATGCCATGGTCTCCCTCTTGATTGTCCTCTGGCAAATGACTCCCAAGACCTTCAAGCCCAGCCCCTGGGGCTGAGCTTGTGTCATTAGTGACACCCAGGAGAAAAGACAGCAGAGAAAGCAAAAGTGGTCGAGGTGCCAAGGCCCCCAGTCTCATGCTGAAGCCTCACAGGGAGGGGACAGTGTCGATGCCTCTTTGTCAGGTCACACCTTGTACTGGCTGAGTTCAGTTCAATTTCCCATAGCAGCCCTCCCAGCCTATGCTGGGCTCTGCATTGGTAGCTAGAAAGGTGTTGATAACACACCAAGAATTTTGGGTACTGCTGAGCAGTGCTGGCACAGCATCAACACTGTCTCTCCAACTTTCCCTCCACCATCAGTAGGTTGGGGGTGGATGAGATCTTGGGATGGGACACAACTAGGACAGCTGACCCAAGCTGACCAGAGGGACATTCCGTACCATATGATGTCAGCTCAGATATAGAAAAGTAAAGAAAGGTGGAGGAAGGGGGAGCATTCATTATTTTACAATGTTTGCCTTACAGAGCAATGGCTACATGTGCTGAAGCCCTGCTTCACAGGAAGTGACTGGACATTGCTTGCTGATGGGAGGTAGAGAAAAAAAAAATTTGCTTTCTTTCCTTTGCTTGTGTGCACTCAGCCTTTCATTTTTGCTTTAGTAAACTGCCTTCTCTAAACCTTTGAGTTGTCTCCTGTCTTATTTTCTCTCCCCTGTCCAGCTGAGTAGGGGGAGTGATAAAGTGGACTGGTGGGCACCTGGTGTCCAGTGAAGGTCAATCCATCACACTCCTGTACAGGGACTATGCGATCCCAATTCCCACATGGACCAATTTCCTTGTAAGCCCCTGTGATCAAGTGTCATGTCCTACTCCTAAGAGGAAGGGAGCACCCAAGATTTACTGAAGCCCACGGCTGAAAAGGAACAGTAAATGCCAGAGGGTAAAAAAAAAACTTATGAAGTTTTATTAGTAAATTATACACACGGTATGTAAATTGGTATAAGTTAGCTCCTTATCTTCAAGTAGTAAGAGAAATAAAAGAATAAAAAATAAATAAAGTGGGAAGAGAGAGGCAGAGAGAAAAGGAGATCATTGGTACTGGGTCCAGTACCAATCTGGCCAACAAGGTGTCCGGGGTGCCCAGGGGCACCACCTGGGCACTGTGGGGGTCCCTTTTTATAGACAAGCTTTCCCCGGGAGCTCAGGGCGCAGCCGGGCCCGGTGCCGCCCCCCGGCCGGCCGCCCGGGGAGGTGGTGGAGTCCCGGACCCTGAAGGTGTTTGAGGAAAGACTGGATGTGGCACTGAGCGCCCTGGTGGCGCTGGGCCCGGGCTGGCCTCGGTGATTCCAGCGCTCCTGTGCCTCCAGCCCCGCACAAAGCCTTTCCCCGCACCTCCCGGGACGTTCGGCCCGGTGCCGCCCCCTCACAAAGCCTTTGCCCCTCACAAAGCCTTTGCCCCTCAGCAAGCCTTTGCCCCTCACAAAGCCTTGCCCCGCACCTCCCGCGGCGCTCGGCTCGGCCGGGCCCGGTGCCGCCCCCGCCGGCCGCCAGACGGCGCTGCCCGCGGCGCGCCCTCCTCCGGCCGCCATGGCCGCGCCCGCCGCGGGGACCGAGCTGCCCGTGCCCGGTGAGTGCGGCCGCTCCTCGAGGGACCCCGGGGAGGGGAAAGAGTCTGCCTGTGCCGGCCCCTGCCCGCTGCACCGCCGCAGGTCTCCCCCGGCTCCCTCCGGCTGCGGGCCCCGCGCCGGGCCGGTTCCGGTGCCTTGCGGCGAGTGGGGAGAAACGCGTCCGCCCCCGTCAGAGGCCGGACGGGGCAGCCCCGTCAGCGGCGGGGGCAGGAGGCAGCGCCGGGCACTCGGGGGGTCGCGGTTAATTCTGAGCATTAATAGTTCGTTCGTGGCGCGGTTTGGCCCAGGGTAATGTTCAAACATTTGCTGGTTACCGGGACAACAAACACCTCGCGTATGTCCTGTGGGACACTGAGTTGATGGGGTTCAGTTTGCAAACTGACGGCAGCGCTGAATCACCGAATGGGCCAGGCTGGAAGGGACCCACCGCGGATTATCTGGTCCAACTCCCTCCTCAAGCAGGGTCATCTCAGAACACATGGCACAGGACTGTGTCCAGACAGTTCTGGGATATGTCCAGTGCGGGAGACTCTTCACCATGCACAGTCACTACACAGGAAAGAATTTCTTCCTCATGTTCAGGTGAAACTTCCTGAGCATCAGTTTCTGCCCATTGCCTCTTGCCCCATTGCTCAGCTCCACCGAGCAGGGCCTGGCTACATGTTCTTGGCATCCCCCTGCTTTAGATATTTATATACATTAATAAAGTCCCCTCTCAGTCATCTCTTCTTGATGCTGAGCAGGCCCAAATCCCTCAGCCTTTCCTCATAAGAGAGATGTTTCAGTCCCCCAGGGATCCTCATTGCCCTCCCCTGGACCTGCTTCATGAGCTCCGTATCTTGCTTGTACTGAGGAGCCCAGAACTGGGCACAGTAGCTGTGAAATGTTGTGGCTTAGTCAAATGAATGAGATACAAAGGGTGTTGGGAAATTTGTCAGCTTTTTGTATACACTGAATGAAAAACATACATATGTTTTCATGTTAACCCTTCTGAAGGGAAAATAAATGAACCAGAGAGCTCTATGGCACAAGTGCCAAAGAGATCACTAAACAAGTTCAGAAGTGCATGGCTGTCTGGCTGGAGATGAAAACTTAAAATAAAATAGAGTTTTCAGATAGTGTTTAGCTTATCTGTAGTTCTAGGTGTGTCTAAATAAAATAAGGAAAAACTTGACTCTTTCTTTAAAGGTTGAGTTTGTCTGCACAGAGCTTGTTGAGCAAGTAAAAGTAAAAAACACATCTAGTCTTTTAATACTTAAATATATAAATACGTAACATTTACATGTCTGCTCCATCCTATACATAAAATAATGTCTTTGGAAATAGGGGAAACTTTTGCATTAAATAATTATTTCCAAATTAGATAAAATTTACGGTCTAAGAGAGAACTTTTGGATTTTGGAGCTGGGGTACGTATTGTCGATGAGATTATTTTCATTGAAACTCAATGCATTAAGATATCTCAATGTAATTTTCAGAAACAGTCTGCTGTTATTGTGTGTATTTCTTAACATTTTTAACAGTAGCAATATTTACAAGGAAAGGGTTTGTTTTATTATTTGTTTAGTTTTAAAGAAGATTCTATGCTTATAGCACAGGCTTTGACATTTTAAAATAGGAGGTCTAATTGTGCTTGTCACATTGTCTGCATGGATTTTGACAAATTATATAATTTGTATGTTCATTCATTTTTCTGTGGAAGTAATATTTTCTGTGTCAAGCCACCTGTTTTAACCAAAAGGTGAACGAAAAGTTAACATTCTGTGTTTTGAAACAATGTTACTGGTACTTTTGAAAGTGGAAAGAATTGAGAAAACCAGGCAGATTAGAAAGGCGGAAGAGCTGCTTGGACTTTATTTTGGGTTGGTTTTGTTTGGATGTTTTAGGTCAGGGTCTTATCACAGAATCACAGAATGGTTGGGGTTGGAAGGAACCTCTGGAGATCATTTAGTCCAACCCCCTTGTTAAAGCAGGTTCACCCAGAGGAGGTTGCACAGGATCGTATCTAGGCAGGTTTTGAATATCTCCAGAGATAGAGACTCCAGTTTCTCTGGGCAGCCTGTTCCAGTGCTCTG
Organism: Origma solitaria; assembly: GCA_013397895.1. Taxonomy (NCBI): domain Eukaryota; kingdom Metazoa; phylum Chordata; class Aves; order Passeriformes; family Acanthizidae; genus Origma; species Origma solitaria. The sequence continues at coordinate 2,732,147 of VZRL01012168.1, read as the reverse complement.
CCACTTGCATGGGAGAGAAATTATTCCTCTTGTTCAGGTGAAATGAGAGTCTTGCCAACCCATCTTTTGAAGGCTGAGAGAAGAAAGAAGAGAAAGATAAGAACAATCAAATGTGCAATTGAATTGATAGAACATGGCTATTTCAAAATATGTGAGGCAAAATTTACTTTCACTAAAATTGACATATATATTTTTGTGTTTTAGAATCAGGTGCTGTTTTCACATTTGGGAAAAGCAAATTTGCAGAAGATATTCCTAGCAAGTTCTGGTTCAAAAATGACAAGCCTGTACTTATATCATGCGGAGATGAACATTCAGCTATTATTACAGGTCAGTATCGTAAAGGGAGGATATAGAATCAGAATTGTTTAGGTTGGAAAAGGCCTTTAAGATCACCAAGTCCTACCATTAACCCAGCGCTGCCAAATCCACCACCAAACCATGCGCCCAAGTGCCACATCTACACGTCTTTTAAACACTTCCAGGGATGGTGATTCAGCTACATCCCAGAGCATCCTGTTCCATGAAGAAATTTTTCCCAATATCCAGGCTAAACCTTCCCTGGCACAGCTCGAGGCCATTTCCTCTTGTCCTGTTTCTTGCTATCTGGGAGAAGCGGCCGACCCCCACCTGGCTACACCCTCCTTTCAGGAAGTTGTAGAGTGATAAGGTCTTCTCTGAGCCTCCTTTTCTCCCACAGCTTCTCTGATAGGACTTGTGCTCCAGACCCTTCTTTGGACACATTCCAGCCCCTCAATGTCTTTATTGTAGTGAGGCTGATCTTAGGTGATAAAAGGTGATATAGTTGGACACCTTTGAAAGTTAGGGATCTTATTTGCATCTTGAGGTTATGTATTAATTGAAGTTTGGGAGGGGAGACAGGACTGTTCTGAGGGAACTTTTGGATGCCTTTGGAATTAGTGTGAGGTCACTCAAGGTTTTCACAGGACATGCCCAAGAACTGTCTTAGGGGAGGTTGTAATAACTGAGTGTGAAACAGGATTTAAAGTAAGCATAACTTTGTTCAGGCTGAATGTTTCTCATGAATCTGACAATGTTTAATGTTAGATATATTGTATCATGGAAATAACAGTATCTGCTGAACACTGCAATTTCACTAGAAACCTGCTTGAAACAATATGTACAATTATATCTCTTGAATTAAGATTTTAATTACTGTTAACTGTCAGATGGAAATAACCTTGAAAGAGCAATTCAATAAACTTCAGAAAATCCTACAAAAATCAGAAATAAATGGAAAAAGCATTCAAAGAAACTCCAGTGTAATAAGGGAACATTATTAATGTTTTTTTTTCTTTTCTTTGAAATCATAGAAACAATACTCATTAACAAATTTGATCATTCTATTTTACACAGAAGGGACTACTCTTCTGTTGATGAGCATGTGTGCTCATTGTGTTGACAATCAACTGCTGACAGATAATAAGACTTTGCTGTTGAAATAATATATGTGTATTTTTAGGACTTTTAAAATTGGAATGTAGTTATTCCTCATCAATATCCCATTGGTCATTGCTTATTAAATAATTTCCTGAGGGTTTCTTGCGATGTTCACAAGCAATATTGAAGATGCTGGATTTTTAGAAAGAACTATTCCAGGCATGATAAAAAAGACTATAGATTTCATGGACTGCAGAACACCCTGAGGTGAAATTATATTATGAATTTTTCAAGCCTAACTTCACAGAAGATGAATTATACATTAATAGTTTATTTTGAATAAGGTTTGACACTTTTTCTTGGATTGAACCAGTAATATTAAATTACCTCTTGCATAAAATTAATCCGGATGTAGCCTGGGGCACTGTAGCATTTTCCTTTTGCATTTTCTTTTTACATATACTTTTATATGTCCACACCCAGTATAAAATAACACAGGTAGAGTTTTCTGGTTAAACCAGCAAATTTAAATTGTCTCCCAGCATGTGCCTGTGCCAGCAGTGTTACTCCAATCAGCAACAGTCCCCCAAATTCCCACATCACTGTAATAGTGACCACTTAGATAAAGCTTTTGAAGAAACCAACTTGCATAGGTTTTCATGGTGCACCATTTCTCCTCTATTTCCCCTTCTCTCCATTATTTTAGTGTATGCTGCTTGTTTCAAAAATGTCTCTGTAGCTTGCCTTAGCTGTTGTAGTGGGCAGGTACATCAGTAGGGAAGCTTCTAGATGATCAGATCTTTATTTCTTCAAAACCTTTGTGGAGAAGGAACTGTAGAAGCATGAGAAAAAGACTTCTTTGGTAGCGAAAGATTTTCTGGGTCATTGTAAGTAAAGGCAAAAGTGAGGGTAAAGTATGGATCAACAACAAGCAAAGGTAGAGAAACTGCAAGTCACACAAAAAAAGTGAAGAAGGGAAAGAAAAAGCGCTTGTCCCTCATTTGTTCTTCACACCTGTGCATGCTCACATGCACCTCGCATTTCTGCAGTTAGATGGAGTTGGATGAGACAGTGGAATTAATCCTTTGGTGAATGACTGAACTGCAGTAACACCTGGAACAGATGCTCCAGAAGTGCATGCTGATAATGAGTTTACTGAGGAGGGTACAGACCTTGTGGGAAACCAGGAGCTTCTTCAGCTGAACCTGATCTGGAAGAGATGAAAGACAAACATCACCGAGGAAGGAAAAGTGTCTCAGGCAGGTGTGTGTGAATGCATGCTTCATTTTATTTTCAGTCTATTTACAGGTCACAAAATTTCCCCCCCCACACTTTTTTTTTCCCCTCGCCTTGAAAGTGGGAGTGGGAGCTATATTTGTAGGGGACAGTAGGAATATGAGGTGGATTAAAATATAGAAATATCAGTTTTACACTAACATGTCTCAACAATCAGCCAAAGGGATTGTAAGTAAGTAAAACAGTCACCCAAACTGCTACAAATCATTCCTTAATGCTGGATTTGGACGGGAAAGACAGCTATACCTAGCACTGAATATTGACTGAATACTATTGAAGAAAATGTATAAGAACTAATATTTATCATTCAAACAAAATATTCAGAACCTTTCAAATGCTTCTTTCATCTAATCCAGCATCAATATTCCCATATGGCTTTTATGAAGACAAGTGTAAAGTAAGTATAAAACACTCCATCCTTTGCCTTTCTAGGTGAGGAGTTGAGTCCAAAATTTTGTTTACTTGCTGTGTTTGTATGTTGAAGTAGAAAAGGCCAGTGATAGTTTCTTGCTGACTTTGAGTTGGCTTGCTGAGCTAGTTGAGGAAATGTTTCCTTCTCCAGGAAGGAAGCTTGGGATTGCAATTTGTGATTCTTTATTCTTTTGCTGTCTACCATTGGCATAACCTTGATTAAAATGTCCAAGCAGGAATTTTTTTAAGCAGTGGTCTTCTTTAGGTCTTTAATGCAGTCATGAGCATTATATATTCCAGCATCACTTGTAACATGTTTAATAATGATTCTTGCCTCATTTCTGCATTTTTTTGGCCCAAGAATACTGACAGTCCATTCCCTGCATCTTCTATAACTGCAGTCTTTGGAAAACAATTAATTCATCCTCATGGGATTTGGTGTGAAGAAGTGATGATATGCATACTTTTCAGAATCTCCTTCCAATACCTGTCTATTAAATTTTCTTTCCTACAGAGCTCTTGAAGTTAACAGCTGTCTTATTGTTTATTTGCCTTGATTAGAGTATCCTAGGCAGCTTAACCACATTTAATCAGAGACTGATCCTGTTCACAAGAGGAAAAATGCTGATGAATGAAGACACCTTTCCTGAACTGAATGCTCTGGATAGAATTGAAACCCCCAACACAAGAAGGCAGAAGAAAGAAGTATCAATTGTAAAAGTGGGAGTGAAAAGAGGTGCATATGAAGCCACAAGAAGATAGTATACTCATAATTTTAGGTTTTGTAAGGCATTAAACATTCAACAAAGAGACCTTGGAATCTCTCCAGGTGTTTTGTCACCTGCTTACAAGCAGATCGTGAGAACATGGCACAGGATCTTGTGCATCAACTGCAAGGGGAGGATGAGAAAGATTAGTACAAGTTTGTGTTGATTTGTGCGAGCAAGCAACACACTGTGCTGGTTTTGTTTGTGTGATGCCAAATGTCCTAAGCATGACTGTTCTCATTGCTCAATAAAGTTTTTGAGAATATCATGACTTGCCTAACAAAATTGATGTCATTCCTATTTTCCTGGGATCTATTTGACTTGTATATGAGGTTTAAATTAACTGTTAGCATAGTTTGTTCACTAAATAGCTTAAATAAAAATAACTTTAAAAAAAATCATGGTGCCTTGGCATATGATACTCTGTACAAAATACTGCCTTTTGTATTTTATTCAGATCTAGTTTCTTGGTAGGATATTGTTGTAAATGCTCAAGGTCTATACACTGTCCTCCCATCTTATTTCTCTCCCACACTAATATAATTTAGAAAGCAAGGTGGAGGGGAGGGAAATATGTAAAACATACCTTTTAACATAGGTGATTAGAATACTTGGCTGCCTGCTGTGACAAAGCATGTGGGATTTCAGCTGGTATTTTCCAGCTGCCCAATGAATGCCTTTAAAAGTGCTTCATGAGCCAGAGGTGCACATGACTGATGGGGCTGCCAGGAATTGCAGTTGTGATAGCAACTATTCATGAGAAATGAGGTAGGAGACACTCTCTCACTGAAGTGTCCCACAAACCTTGTGTTGCTAAACACAGAAGTGTCTTATGGTTTTCCTGGTAGCCCTGAATTTCTGTTAGTGAAATATGTGCTGGTGTACCTGCCACTGCATACATACTTTGGGAGGAGTACTCCAGTTTTGCATCAGGATAAAGGTGAAGACTGCTGTTGAAAGTGTGTTTTCATCACCAAAACAGTCTGAGTAGACCTTTTCATTACATCCTATTGTTTCCCTTCTGCCCAGAGTCATAATCTTATTCTGCTGGACCTGTCTTGTGCCAGCAATTCCACCTGGCAGATGGCCACAATCTGGATGACAGCACCAAAGTGGAAGCAAAAAACAAAGAGCAATCCGAGTTTATAAAATTTTGAAATTTGATCCTTGCCTATTTGTCTGCTGTTGGAGTCAGTGCATCTGTATGATGGCTGGGATATCTCAGTATGCAACTATGAAAATAGCGCCTTTTGCATGCAAAATTTTATTGGATTTCTTGGCCAGCTTAGATTGAATGCTGTCTCTTCGAAGCTTGATTTGCTATACAGACTGAGAAGCATTGCTTCCTTACAGGCATTTGTTTGGGTTCCTCTGTAGTGCCTGTTAATTCTCATTCTCTGTCTGAATTAACTGCTTCCCAGATTTTTTATTTTCTGTTATACTCCTAGGAAACCTGAAATTATAAATGGCTGTCATTCAGTTGTAAAAGAATGTGAAAAAATTCCTCTCATCTATTAAGCTCCTTGACTTACAAAGCAATGCCTGAGAATTTAAAAACTTATATAAAACCCAGCAGATTATAGGATGAAAAGCATGACCTGTTTGAATTTTGCATGGATAAAAGGGAATATGCTTAAATTGAATTAGGACAGCTTGGCATCATACTCCCACAGAAGTACTGCTGTCTTAGGAAAGCAGTTAGAAAGTGTAAAGCAAGGATGAAAGGAAGCAATACCAATATAGGATAGATGTCATTTGCTGATAAAAATCCTTTCTGTTAAGGTGTGTTTGCTGTCAGGGACAGCTCTGCATGTGTTTGACATGTTTGCATTATCAAAATTAGGATAGAGATATAAATGTTATTAGTAGAACACTCTGAGCATGAACTTGACCTCAGACTTTCTTCCCTTCCAGCTTTCTTGAAAAGACATAATATTGACACACAGCCCCATGTGCCAAAATTGTAAAATCTAACAGTTTGATTGGGATTTTAGATACCAGTTATTGTTAAGCATTGGTTTGGTTTTTTTTTTTTAAACTATGTATTTTTATTTAAGAAAATAAATGGACATTTTTCTTAGAATAGGATTTTTTTGGTTATATTTAAAACATTGCAATATCACATTTCAAAGTATCTGTAAATCACATTCAGAACTTTCAGTGGGAACCTACAGTACTGAAGTTACAAATAGCTGTATTATTCTGGCATTATTATATGGAATTGCTGTTATGCAGTGTGATCATGTGATAATTGTAGATGGCTCGGGTGACAAATTCTATGACCAAATTTCTATTTAGGGTGACAACATTATGATGAAGTCTAATGCACAGAGCTCTGCAGACCTTCATCTAAAGTAAACAAACTCCTTTTAACAGTTGTAAAAAGGTGGGGCTTTGGGGAAGGTGTTTTATTGTGGTTTTTTTTTTGACAAATTGGTTTCTTTTGTTTTGCAAGGACTTCTGTTGGAACAATTGTTTTATTTTTCAGTAGGAACTTTACAGCTTTACAAGATAGTTAAAAAAATGAACTTAAATGAATTCATTATAAGGTGTTGTCAGTAGTTTTGGCTATCTAATTTTCAACCCAGGTGACAAAATTTTCATCTGTTCATATACTATCATCAGAAAAAGCACTGGTTATTCAGAATTACAACAGTTCATTGTTTGTAATGGTCAAACATGCCAGTCCAATGACACATCATATGAATTTTTGATAGGTGAGTCTAGCATTGCTCCTGTTGAAGGTTTGTAACCTAATGTTTGCATTCAGTTTTACAAAGCTCTCTGACTGCATGGTGGATTTATGCATTCCATTTATATGCAGAAAAACAAATTAATACAGTTTGTGAAAATTTATCAGAAACTATATTTGATAGACATGTGTATTTGTAAACCATTCTAAGAGAAGACATTTAGCAGTAAGAGAAATATCCTACCCTAAGCAATCAAATAAGCTGAATATTGAAAATTTGTACTTGTATTTATTATGTAGCTGCATTATTCATTCATGTCTTTGGGGTAAAAGATGTGGATGCTCAGTTAAATGTTCTGTTATTTTATAAAGGGGACTATAGATATTGTGGTTTCTGAACTGCAGGGTCTGTCCAGGAGTACAGTATCTTGTTTTCTGAAGAGCACTTCATCTGTGCTGTAATTAAAGATGAGGATGTTTCTTCTTCTGGCTGGGGATTTCTTACTTTAACAGTGCAATTACTATTTTTGAACTGAAAAATCACAAGGATATTAATTATTGTTTACACTTACGTATTGAATTGCCTAAACTTCAACCGTACATTAAAAAGGAAGTAATAAATAGCATTGTGAGTGAATGACCATCTTGTCTTGAATGAGGTATTCAAACACTTTTATGGATTGTGTCTATGATTTTTTTCAGGGAAAGGTAAACTATACATGTTCGGCAGTAACGACTGGGGCCAATTAGGACTAGGATCAAAGAACACTGTCAGCAAACCAACATGTGTTAAAGGTGTGTTTGATTTTTCTTTTCTTCTTTTTCTTTCTTTTTTTTTTTCTTTGGCTTTTTGAAAGGACACCCTCATGAAAAGGTACTTCATAGGTTGCAATTCCAAAATAACTGATTCTACCATCTTTACTCATTGCATTGTACCCATTACTGCTCAAGAACACGAAGGTAGCTCAAAAGGATCCCTGACTGATTTTCCATTACTTCAGATTCAGAGTGCTTTTGGATCTGACGATTACTTCAGACACATAGAATCCTGTCATTTTTGAGGGCTCTGGTTTTATGTACTATATTTGTCTTTTCTGACAAACCACATCTTCATTTTTTACTGCAGACAATAATCAGACGCTTGGTCTCTGCATTGTCTATGTTTTAGAAACAAGAGTTCCAACAGCTTGGTGTAACTTCTGTGTCACTACTGTCTTAGCAAGTTTGTAAATGAAAAAAATCTATCAGAAACTTTTCACAAGTACTGCTGCATTTTTAACAAGAAGTGCCCAAGGGGGCATAAATGTTAATACATTTTTATGAGGCAGTAAGATAAATTCCTATGTTCTTTCACGTGTTGGAAAATATGTTTTCATTGCACTGTGCTCTTCTTGATCTTTCCTCGCTGTTTTTATCTTGTCAAACAAAGCTAAGTCAATACTTCTCCCTATTCCCTTACTTATGTCAAGTCAGATCTATCTCATTAACACATTTCTTTTCACCATTAAATGTTTATCTTCACTCTTTCTGCCAGCAGATCGATCTGTTAGCTTATTGTTAAAAACAAATTATCCTGCTTGTTCAAACTCTGTTCTTCCTGATTTAGTTTATTCTACTGTCCTTTATTTGCTCCTGTCTCTATTTCACTTCAGAGGGAGAATGCAGCTACTCTCAGATTCACATCTTCTGTCAGCCATGTGGGAGATTGATTCTTACCTTGGCTTAAATGGATTGGGTTTCAATTTTTGAGTTTGCTGTCAAATTGCAATGGAAAATAAAAGAAAAAGAGAAGATGACAGCAATTCAAACCAGACCTGGCATCCATTGAAAAAAGTCACAAGGGGGTGTATATTTTTTCTCTTGGCAGTAAGCAGCAGGAGGAAGTCCTGGAGCTTTTCCCACTAGCCTTTGGTCATTGCTTGGCTTTGGGAATGGGATTGCAAGGACAGATTTCAGTTTCTGCCTGGATCCAAATGGTTGTGTCTGCATGTTTTCTGAGAAAATAATTTCTGGGACTTGATTAGACACTAATGAAATTGGTTATGAAAAATCACCAGCAACACTGTAAATACAGCATGTCTCATAAAATACAATTGATTAGCCTAAGTGTGAGGAAGATTAGGAAGCCCAGGCTTCTGAAGAGCTGGTTAAGATCATCTCTGAAGTTGAATACAGGGTTTTGGGATATAAAGAGTATTGGAAGAAGCCACTGCTGGAAGTGTTATGGTTCCAGCCTGATGGTCGTGGTAGGTGTTGGATAGGAGAGGCAGGAACCTGAATTTGGGCAATTTAAGTTTGTCTGTGTGATAGACCAGAGGCAGTTCATGCTTAAGTAGAGATTTATTTGGTGACTTGGTAGAAAGGATTTTAATCTGAATGTTGAAGAGCTGATGAAAGCTGATCTGGAAGGACTGAAAAAGGGTTTGTGAAAGGGATGATTGTTGTTGGCTTTGTTATAGACTTGTGCAGTGGAAAAGCAATTAAAGATTTATTATGTAAAAATAATGCTGGTTTTATAGCGTTGTGTAGGGTACATGGACATGACTGAGGGAACATAATTCGTTGTCAATGAACAGTAATTGGAGCAAGGATGGAAAAGGCAGGGAGATTATTTTCCTCTCTTTTTCTGAAATGCAGAGCACCTGTCATAGGAGAAGAGGAACCTCTGTATTCTCTTTCCCACCAAAATAACTCCTGACTCACCTCACATACAGTCCCAATCTCTCAAAGTGAGCAGACTGCAGAGAAGTGCATGCAATGGCATTCTCATTGGTGGTAACTCATCTGAAATTGAGACAGGATGACAGATGCAAAAAATGCAGGGACTAGTCCAGGTAGGGCTGCCCTTTACAATTGAGTTCAGTGATCAGGAAGAGATTAGAACAGAGCAGAAAAGGGATGTGAGCACAATGAAGGCAGGTAGGATGGTAAGACAAAGGAACAGTACGGTTTCAAAGATTTACAACAGTGGGGAAAGTGTAAGAGGGAGCTAAGAATAGTACTGGTATTGGAAACTAAAGACAGATTAAATCACTAATTTTCTCCTGCAGCTTGATATATTCTTTGAGGTATATCCCATAAATAGTAAATTCCAAGGACTGTGGCATTGGGATGAAGTAACCATCATCAAATTAACTTGAGTGATGTAAGTTTTTAAGGTCTGACCTATTTTCTTATCTTGGGAGAATACTGATTTGGTAAGTCGTGTTAGATTCAAATGGGCAATGAATCTTGTAATCATTCTGTTGGTAAAAATGTGAAAAAAAAAGAAATTAGAGCTCCCTCTAGAGCATAAAGCATTTTGTTGTTGAACAAGCTACAAGCTTCTTTGTAACTTTTCCTCCTTTTTGGTTTCATTTCATAGATTTAAAACCAGAAAAACCAAAACTTGCTGTTTGTGGAAGAAATCACACTTTAGTTTACACAGGTATGTAACCTCTATTTCATACATATTAAAGATATGTTTCTTCTTTTGCTTTCATCCCAAATTACATTAGGAACCACAGGAGTATTGAGGAAAGAAAAATAAATGAAAATAGGACTGCTAAAACTTAGGGGTTTGATATCCAGTTCTTAAAGTTTGGAATTTTTTAGAATTATTTCATTTATTCTGAGTCAATGCATTTATAAATTAATGTTATATAGTAGTTTCCTAGAAATACACATACAGGAAAGTTTCTTGCTGGCATTTAAGATGTGGTTAACAATTATGAATATTTCACTTAAGCCCTGTAAAGATATATTATTATTTTTATATGCATCTGTACTCAAATTTATCTTTGAAAAATAATCTTTATTGGTGTAAAGTTATATATATGAATATATACAGTAGAACTGAATGTTTTCAAGTCTTTGAATTTTGTTATATTTTTGGTTAGACAACATAATCTGCTTTCTCAATGACAAGTTGCTTTATTAAGCTATAAATAAATAAACTGTAAATTTAAACTTAAAAATAAATTTGTAGAGAGACAGTATACAGAGAATTTATGAGGGTTCTTGTCATGCTTCTATAATTTATGTAATGGAATAGCCATTTTTGTGGTTGCAATCCTTTAGTTTTCAGTAATGTTACAAAGAGGATTGTTTGATTATTAGCAGGTTTATATATATGAACACCCTGAGCACCGTAAATAAGATTGTTAGAATAAACCAGTACATTTTAATAACAATCGAGTATGCAAGACTGCACAGGGTAAATATTAGTCACCTTTGGCGTACACAGTGGCTAGATGATTTGTGGCCATTTATATAGCAAGGATCATTTATAAATTATATGTCAGTTTATTTATCACATTTCTGCCTGGGTTTGTGTTAATAATAGGCCATATCTGTTTCATCACAGATGAGCACTTCAGATGTGAAACATACTAAAATTAAAAACATAAATCTTAAAGTTCTCTAAAGTTGAAGATACTTGTCATCAGCTTTAACTTCAAGATTCTAAAACAAAACACCTGGTTAATTAAATTGGAAGTTATTTAAATATTAAAATAATTAAAATATTTCTAATAAAAAGCTAACTAAAATGTATTTAATTCACAGCACTCAAAAGTATCAAGTTATTAATCTCTTTAATTTACATACTAATACAGCTTCAGTTTTTCTTGTGTGTGACTTCATTCACCGTTTTCCTCCCGCTTTATCTTGAAATATACATTATTTGTGGAAAGAGCTGCTTCTGGCTGCCAGGGCTATTGGTAGCCATTTTCTCAGAGATTTTGCAGAACTTCCAATCATAATTATTTTTAGATCATTCTCCAGAATAGCGGGGAATGCAGTCTAAATACATGTAAGGCCTTTAGGAAGTTCTGATCCAAGTGTGTGCAGGAAAACCTTGCTAGCTACAACAAAAACTACTTATTTCAGCTGGAGGGTATTCCAGGGCAATAGACCCCCATGTTTTTGTGATGTTTTTTCCGTTGAAAATTAAATTATTTGCTCTGGTTTTTTTATTCTGTGTATTACATGTGCTTTTCTGTATACAGAAAAAGGAAACGTCTATGCTGCTGGAGGAAACAGTGAAGGTCAGTTGGGATTAGGTGACACAGAGGAAAGGACCACATTTCATTTAATTAGTTTTTTTACCAACCAGCACAAGATCAAGCAACTATCAGCTGGATCATACACCTCAGCAGCAGTAACTGGTAAGAGCAACTGCTAATAAAATCTATTTATGTGTGTCCAGCCTGCTGTTCCAGAAAGATGTTTATTCCAGCATTCTGTCTGTATACGTGGGTGCATTTTTGGTCCTCAGTGTCTTCTTTCCTTGGTAACCACAGCCATTTTTTGACAGCCAATTGCCTATTTTAACACAGTCTGGTAAGGGGTGTGTGTCTCATTAACTTCTTACAGTTTTTGTGAAAGCAGACCTTTTCCGTGAGCAATGGCCTGCTGTGGGAGCTCAATCTGAACTAGTTCAGTAGAAATCCTTACAAAGGAGGAACAGTATGAATAGCTTCAAAATGGAAAAAATCTGCAGTTTATTTCCAGGGAAAGCAGCTACAAAACACGAATCTTACGAAAACTAAGCATCTCTAATTCCACTTCTTACTACAACTGTTGTACTCTATTGGTACAGGCTGGACAGCTGTGTCATTCCTTACTAATGAAAGGCTGAGCCTCTCAGCTATTTCTCGGGTGGCAAATTTATACCATCACAACATGCTGAAGTCCACACAGTTACAATACCTCCAGTCATTTCATGGGTGGTCCTTTATTACCCTATAATGCAATTTCTGGAGTCTTGCTATAAAGTTGCTGTTTCTGTACATATTTAGGGTAAGTTATTGAGGTTGTAATTTCAGAACATGAGAGAGATGCTAGCCTGCTTGTTTGGTTTTTGGTTTTTTTGCCAATTGTTGACATGCTCCTGAGATTTTTAGGAAATTTTTGAATTATTGTAGCTCCTAACACCATCTCAGTAGTGCTGTGGATGGTAGTGTTTATTCACAACTTATTTCCCACCAGTAAGAATTATGCATAGAGAAGACCTTGTCTCTTCTAGAAGAATCTAGAGACTTTTCATGTTGTTCACTGCCTTTTTTTTTTTTTGCTGTTACCATTGTTCTTTGTTTTAATAGAAGCTGGTCTCAATAAACTTGGAACAGCTATTGTAGTAGTTTAAGGAAAGCAAAATGAAGCTGAGCTATATAACCACTTGTGAGGAGAACTGAAAGATAAGGCATGAATAAATGGGATGTCTACCAAAGTAAGAACAGAATAAGTTTGAAGAATGAGAAAGGGGTGACTTGCACCTAGAAATGAGATGCTTTAAATTTGCTGTAATATTTTCATAATGACCTCTGGCAACCAAATTGTCTCACACATGCAGTCTTCCTCTTTCTGAAGGAATGGTTTTTTACATAGTACTTTTTCTGTTAGTATTTGTGGTCTGACATCAGTTGATGTGTAAGTTTTCTGTGTCACTTTTGAAAAGCTTAAGGAATACCTTCTTGTTTCTGACTCCTTTGTTCATTGTGTTAGAATATCATTTTGTGTCCCTGAGATCATGACATTCAGCAGTATTATACTCAGAGTTTCTGAAATACTCTTCAGTAAATAGATTAACTTTTAATAAGTTTTTTGTTTTAAGTCTATTAACTATCCATGTCTTCATTTTAGAGGATGGGCAGCTCTTTGTGTGGGGTGATAATTCAGAAGGTCAGATTGGCCTGGCTAATGAAGCCTCTGTCTGTATCCCCTGCAAAGTGGATGTTGGAAAACCCATTTCCTCTGTATCCTGTGGATATTATCACTCTGCCTTGATAACAGGTAAGAGAATGAGAATAAAGATTAGTGGAGACGAGACAGTGGTTTTCAAATAGTTGTTTGAAACTTGATACACCATAGTTAAAAACCACTGTGTGATAGAAAGCCTTCTATGTAGTTTTGTATCACATTGGAAGAAAAAAACCTGCAGTTAATTTTCTTTATTTGCATATGGTTGTGCAAAAGTATATTAGAAAGAATGAAATACCTTATCACAGTTTGTTTTCATAAAGGTTGTGACATATACTGTGGATTAATATTATGGTTTCAAAAATCCAGCTCTTCTTGCGATTATTCTTTATTTTGATGATCAAATAATAGTCTTCATCTTCTCTAGAAATATAAATATTGAACTGAATTGCCTTGTTATGAGAAAAACATCAATCTTATTTGTCAGAAGTGTAAGACTGTCCAAGTTTGTTGTTCTGTCTTAAAATTTAAGTTTTGAAGTCAGTTAAACAGGCAGTACATGGTATGAGAAGCAATGCTATGGTGAGCTGTTGTCTGATCTCCAAACCAGCACACCTCCCTATTGCTTTCCACCTCTCTTCCCAACTCTCCATTGGTTTCTGAAGTGAAAATTCCACTAATTTTTTAATAATGCCAGTATGGATGAATTATCAGCCAGTATTGATGGTATTACGTATGAGCAGCTATTAATTTCTCTCAGCCATATAGATTTACTTTATTAAACTTTACTGTTTGGTCCCCTCAGAGTAATTAAAGATTTCAAAGAATCAATAGTTTTGATTGTAAAGTTTTTAATGGGTACCTAGGAGCTATTCCATCAGATACCTTTCCCAGATTACTTGATAAATGCTACTTTTCCATATACAATATCTATATTACTCTCTGAGAACATGCTGTTAACAGAATGAGAGCTTGCTACGGTGGACAAGTATTAATTAGGTGTTATGCTGGTAGTGTGCAACTTTTATTACAGATGCTTTATTACAGTAAATGAATTCAGTGTCTGGGACTGATCAGGAGCTCAGCACCTGTTAGGAAAAATACAGCTTCCTGAACTCAGAATAAATGGGGGGAAAAAAAGATGCTTACTTCGAGGATGTGGTAGGAATGTGTGCATCTCTGCCTTAGAGCCAAGAGCTGAAGCTGCAGGACTGCAGTGGGATGTCACAAATGCTCTCATTAGTAGAAGGGCTGAGGACAAGCACATAAGGCTAAAGGGGGAACAGTGTGTGCCAAGTACCCTAAGGAAGTGGAAACTTTTAATGGAAGGGGATAAGAAAAAAAGGCTTAGGGTCTCAGCTGGTTAAGAAAAATGGAGCTTCTCAAAATTTTAATAGGAAGATGTACTGGTTTTCACCTGTGAAAATGAGGAATTGTTGAACATGCTACTATTTAAACAGGCCTGAGTATGAGACAGAAAATTTTCATTTTCAGCCTTAATATCTGCAAGTCCTACACGAACTGGGTTCAGCCTATGTCACTGAAGCTACTGACACACACACATGGCCTTCTTTGTGGTGAAAGCATAAATTTTTTTATTACTTTCCTTTGGCCCCTTGCCAACAGTTTTATTTGTCTGATACTTCAGCCACTATAAAAATTTATTACTGGATATCCAAGTGCTTTTGCAGAATTGATTTTCTGTTGCACTACTGCCAGTGTGTATCCACACAGTGTTTAAAAATTAACTTTATATGTTTATTTTGAGTATACCATAGTCACAGGATGTGTTACTTATCAGTTATTAGAATACTGTAGAGTTACTACATTTTGACTTTTTGACATCAAATAATACACTATCTTTAATAATGTAACATGGTTTTGGCATCCAAGACTTGGTAGATGCTGTCAGGCTGAACTGATGAGCATGGCACCATATGAGTCCCTTTATTAATATGTTTCTATTTGACAGTAAGGTGTGCACTGGCTGAGAAAACTGTCGGGATCACAGGCATATCTGTGTTAAAACTGAAAGGTGGCTAATGAGGACACTAGAAAACATAATGTGGACACAGAGTGCCCTCTCCAGGGCAGGATGTTCATTAATAAGAGACTGTTGAATAAAAAGTGGTGAAGTATGGATTCCAACATTTTTTCTTTTTAACTGAAATTCTTATTTCTTTGACATAGCTGTTTTTTAAAATATTTTTAGTAGGCTTTTATCCTAAAGATGTTTAACTGCTGTAAAGCCAAGAACAATGTCTCTTATCTCATAGTCCCAAAAAGATGATTTCACTTTTCTTACATCTACTTTCTAGAAGACCTTCTTTGCAGACAATAATTCAGCTGCTGAACATGTCAGTCACCTGAATGTAGACTCCACTGATGCCAGAGTAGTTGTAGAATAGAAGAACAGAATAAATCCTGAATATTTTTAATTTTAAAAATCCACTTCTGAAATTTAGACTAAGCACATGCACAGGCAATGGCTAACTCAATTCCATGTGGATATTAGGAACTAGTCTGATTACTCAGTTCATATTTGAAAGATGATTGTTTCCTCCCTTTCCTCTTCTTTGCATTCTTCAAAGAGTTCTGCTGAAAAGTTTTCGGTCTTTAGCTTCCAGCTCTCTTCAGGATTTTTTCACAGTGTGCCTCCTTTCCTTCTGTTTTGCAAGCTTGGGACATTGGGTCCCAGTATTAGGGCTATGTCTCAGACAAAGCAACAGGGAAACGAGCTGCTGGGAGAGTGTAGCAACAATTTTGAGCCCTTATACAGATCTTTATTTGACTGTCCTTTAACCACACACTCAGGAGGGGACAATTTTCCAGGCAGCACTAAGCTTGGCAAACTCATTTGTCCACTGAAGGAGATGGAGAGCAGGAAAAGCTGATGTATCTCACCATTGCTCTGGGTTCTACAGCAGAATTAGATTCATGGAGCCAGAAAGGAATTGAATATGTTAGACCTCTTCTAGTGTTTCCCCTTCCTGAATTGTAACTGTAATCAAGGTCAAGACAGATTCTTATTGGGAAGATGTCTTTTCGTAGAGAGCTTTGCAGTTTCCTTGAATTTTTTAAATGTATTTTGTCATTATTTTTAAGGACTGGTTTAATAATCATTCATCCCACAAACACTTCCATGCTCTGAATTTCAATGTTTGATATAATTTTAAGCAATTTGGTCTTGAATAAGTATTTCTTTTCATTTTCATCTTCATTTATTCAGGGAATCACGGAATTATCCAATTCTTTTGTCCACTGATTTTTGTCCCTCAGTTGGCACCAGCCAGATCTCTTATCTACTCTGAAATGCACTTTTTCCTTTGAGGGACATTTTCCAGTCACTTGTCCATTTCCTTGACATGCTTGTGTGATTTAGTTTAGTGATATAGAAAATGTGCCACATTAGGGAAAGCTCAACATGTGGGAGTGTGACTCATTTGAGAGGAGAAAATTAAATAACCAGGTTCTGTTGTGAACAGAATGTCCTTTAAATGCTGGTGTGTTGCACCCAGTACATCATGTCCTCAGCATGCAGATGTACTGCACACATACTGCACTCAAAATTTATCTGGGTTTGACTGGATTCTTTTAATGCTTGGTTGCTATTTTTCATAGTTTTTAGACCACTATTTGCCTTAAAGGGATGTGTAATGTATTCAAAAATTGCTTTGGTAAATGGTTTTATCTTTGTTAGCTGGATTATTAAGTTGAAAAAATGTAATAAACTTGATTAGTTTGGGAAGCTTGGCCATTTGAATCTCTAATCCTATTAATTAGATAGTGATTGGATTAATTTTTTCAGTGCAATAGTGTTTGAAAAGAACTGCTGGTCTCTTCAAAGAGAACTGCCTAAGTAGTTATCTCCCAAGTGCTTTTGGGGTTTTTGAGCTTGTTTCTAGAAATATCTGAGAATATTGAAAAAATACTTACCTTCCAAAAATATAAGGTTCTTTTTGTTGTTTGCTTCCTTTCTGTTTACTTAGAATGCCTATTAAAATCTCTTTTCCTCAGCAGAATGTTTTGGTTACAGAAAACCTCACATTGGTTTTTCTCTTTTTAATTGGCCTACTGTTTTAGAGCAGAAAATTGATGGTGATGCAAATAGCTGCAAAGTATCAGCCTGTTCAGAGTATTTCTGCACATAGATATAAAAACAAAGTCAGAATTAAAACAGAAAATCAAACTGAACAGAAAATGCTGAACATGGTCTATAGGTTGGAAATTAAATGAAATACACCTTTTGCAGCTGAGGTAATTTGCTGGTTCTTAGAAATAACAGCTTGAAATGACTGCAAAAAACTCTTGGAAAAGAAGTGTAGAAGAATGTAAGAAAGCCTTGGGAAGACAAGGTGGAGAGGGAACCTCATCCCTGTCAGTGTCTGCAGGGAGGGCTCAGGGCATGGACCAGGCTCTGCTCCCTGGTGCCCAGCAATGGGACAGGAGCAACAGGCACAAACTGATGCCCAGGAAGTTCCACCTGAACATGAGGAAGAGTTGCTTTCCTGTGCAGGGACCAAGCACTGGAACAAGATATCCAGAGAGAGTGAGAAGTCTCCTTCACTGGAGATATTCCAGAAATGTCTGGAAACATTCTTGTGCCGTGTGCTCAGAGTTGATTCTGCTTGAGCAGGTTGATTTTCCATCAAAATTCCACACAAAAATATTTTCTATTTCAGTTCAGATACTTACAAGCAACTTCAGTTGACTAAAATACTGATTATAGAAGCAATTGCCACCTCTCAGAAGCAGGATGTATATGTTTGGTTTTTTTTTCCCTTGGCCACATTCCTTGCAGGCTAAATTTTGTGATTCTGAACTTGGAGGGGTCTAAAATCTAGCACTTTCATGTCCCATCAAAACAGAACGCTTTGCACAGCTGTTTGGGCATTATACAAATATATTCAGCTATCCCGTAATGTTCATACACTTTTCTGTCTCTATAATTTGTGTGTGCAGCAGTCTTGATAACCCATCCTTACTCCTGAGTACATGCTGGAAACCATGTGCTCTTCTGTATTTTCGCAGGAGATGGTGAGCTCTATACTTTTGGAGAACCAGCAAATGGGAAACTGGGATTATTGCCTGAACAGCTGAAGAACAATAGAGTGCCACAGCCTGTACAGGGAATTATGGAAAAGGTTAATAAGGTTGCTTGTGGTGGAGAACACACAGTGGTGCTGACAGGTATGCAATTTGACTGGCTTTTTTTACAGACTTATAAGTTAAATTCAATTTACTCTGAAGAGTTTACATCCCACTGAAATGCTGGATGCTGTAGTGATCCTAACTGGAGGACCATTATACATCAAGGAGGTAGAAATCCCTGTACCATCCAGCTAAGGCAGGCCTGTGCTGCCCTGCCCACGTCCCTTGGCTACAGGATGACCTTGGCCAGGGGATCGTAACCGAGGTGCTCCAAGGCAGCTCCTGGTTGATACCACTCCTGACACCTCTTGAATGTCCTTGCCTTTATCTGAAACTTCAGCAGCAAATTCCCATGTGAATGTACTTCTTACTCACTATAAAATGCTGAATTTATCAGTATAAATGATGTATAGAGTTGTTTTTTGTAAGAAAATCCTCTAAGAGCTCAAACTGGGGTAACATTCCATGGATGGGATCTGCACAGCATGCTGTGACTGATGGGAGTCCTCTTCAATTCCACACAGCTTGGGATTCCCAGCGTCTGAAGGGACAGAAGCTTATTGATAACCATCTTCTTTTTCTTATAGTCTTACCTCCAATAAACAGCATTTTAAGAGAACTTTACATAGGCTGAGTGCCTTTCTTCCTGGAAATGTAATAAGCCAGGACTGCCTAGTGCAACACAGATGATTGATGTTTCTTTCCTCTAAGGACCTTGAAATTGTAATTGAAGTGTGGGGGGGGTGAATTCTAGGGGAAATCTTCCATTCTGTAGTAAATTTAAATGCACTCAAATGTTTAGGAAGATATGTAGGAAGTCACTTTTCAAGTAGCTTCACTGGATGCCTAAATGGATTAAATATCTCTTGTGATACAGAATTTGCTTCTGCCTTTGAGCAGAATCTTTAGCATAAATATCAAACTAGTAGAGATACATATATATGACATATTGTACAAGTAATGAAAATCAGCAAATACAACTGTTACATGTTAGTTCACAGGGCCACATGTGTAGTACTTGGAAAATGGAGTGTGTTACTGAACTGTTAAATAGTTGTCTGCCAGTGGTGACTTAGCTTTTCCAAGACATGTGTGCAAAGCATTGCCAACCATTTCTTTCCACAACTTCTGTCCTGACCTATAGTGGTGTAGAAAAAGGAAAGGTGAGTTTGACTTCACCCCCACATGGTTCAAAAAATATCAGCTTTATCTTGTAATGAATAATACCTGTAAAACTGTACAGCCTGTAATTATTTTCCTGCAAATATGCAAAAGCTATAAAAACAAGTTGGATGCATAGATATCAGTCCTGTATAAATCTGTGTTCTGAAGACTCAATATAGCTGTCTCTTGTTAATCTTCTGATGTGCCTTCAAGGTTATTTAGCCAAACTTTCTAAAATATAAACTGAAAATGTAACTGAGGGAGATTGTAAGTAATGTGATATGATGGTGTACTGCAAGCCATTGGAAAGAGAAACGGTGGAAGTGAAATGCCAGAAAGGATTATGTGTGAATGATTCAAGTTGCAAGGTTCTGGGTAGGTTAAAATTCCTTTGGGAAAATGATGAAGAGAAAATAGCAGTTGCCAATCCAGGAAATAATGCAACAATTTGTCTGCCTTTCAATGTCTTTGTCTCCCTTCTTCCACCAACACACAGTCTTACCCTGGCAGTGTTCTATGTCATAAAATAAATTTCTTAATGTGAAATCAGGTTATCATTATTAGTGAAAAAACTGCTATAAATTTAGAGCCAACAAATGTGTAAGTCATAGCATTATTTTATGGGTTATAAAGTGAAGTTCTGTAGAAAGAATTTGATTATCATTATTGATTATTTTTTAACCATAAGGCTGAATTCAACCTGTAGATATTTTGTTTTAATGGCATTTCATGTGATAAAAAATCATTATAACTAATGAGTGTAACAGATTTAGAAGAAAGATACAGACCTGGATGCCATCATCATTATAGTGAAATCTATACAAGAGTTAGAACAAAGAGGCAAATATAAATGCTGTAGAAAAAATGAAGATAATACTGTAATAAGTATGTATGTATGTATGTATGTGGGACTTACTTGCTTATGGAAATAGATTTTGTAGTAGAAGATAAATAAGAAATTCAGTGCTGACTGAGCTGGCAGCTGATGATGAAAGTGTTGAGTGCCAGGTGATCTAGTTGAGTCACAAAAAAGGGAAAATAATATCCCCCAACAAAATACATTTCCTAAAGATTAATAGATGTGATAAGCATGAAAAGTCAAATAGATTTTTTTTTTAATATGATTCAGCTGTTATTAAATAGGTTACAGCTGTGAACTTCTGACTAAAACACTTCGAATGAAAGAGTAGAGGATAGTGGAAATATTGTCTCAAATGAAAGATACTTAGTCAGAAGTGTTGACATAGAGGAATTTTTCTGACTCAAAGTGAAATTCGTGGGAAAAAATTGTGAAAGAGATAGATATGGATACTAATAATTTTAAGTGAGAGTGTCATACATATACATTGTTGGCTTCACACCAGAAACTTCCCTTGAAATCAGTCCTGAATTGCATCTTGAGGTAAAGTGGTGTGACCAGAAATTGAGAATTCTGATGATGTATCTTTAAAGAGGAGCAGAAACATTTATACCTCTTTTAAGCTCATTTTCATAAATTAAGAAAGTAGTATAATTTTGAAGAAATTCTGAAGTTCATGTGCCATCCTCCCTGAAAATGGGTGCTGCTCGCCCTTACTAACACAATCTATACTGATGGGGTTTTCATCCTTTCAGGATCTTTCCAGTTTTTGAGAATGTGACATTTCCGTCTCAAGAAACAAGAATTGAGTGTCTGACTCCTGAATATTCCCCTGCTTCATTTATCTCATTTAACATGGCAATAGTACAGGAGAAAATGTATAGAGAAACTGTTGCATATCTTGGCTCATTTCTTGACATCATTTCTACTTAGGGTTTATCAAATTAGAAGAAAGCATAATTCAGTTATCTTACAGAGTACAAGGCAAGTTTCTTCCTGACTCTCATGTGTAATTAGTCTATTCCAAAGCACTTCATTTGATTTCTTTTTTATGACTGTTATCTATTCTATTGGCAATTTTGTATGGTTAGAACCACTGTTTTCTGAGTTATTAAATCAAGGTACTGTTTGGATTCCCTCCAACAAGTATTAGAGTAAAAGGTAGAAAGTATATATTAAAATAATCTTTGGAATTTTTTTTCTCTGAAATTCCAAAATGGGAAACTCAATTATTTTTCCCAGAGAACAAGAATTAAATTGTTGAGGGCAGTGATTTAGAAAAAAATCCATTTTTTAAAAAGATTGGTTTTAGAAATGTTGAGTATGATAATGGAAACCATCTTTACAAGCTCTGTTGTTACCTCTGCCTTTAATATTTGCAATTGTTCTAGAGAACAAACAGAATTGCATTCAGAAATTCCATCATGCATAAGCTGGGTAGCACAGATCTATTCACTTCATGGCAGTCAGTAAGCCAGTCCAAGAAGATCCAAACCTCATCCCAGATGAATTCTCTCAGAGACTGGAAAAAATGCACTGACTACCCCCAATGCTTGCAGATACTTCCTGCTGCAAATGAAAGCTGTTGGTGTCATCACTTTCAAATGAAACATGGGAAAGCAGCAATTACAATTTGTGTACTTTTTTCAATAAGGTGTTTTTAAAGGTAGAAGAATAATAAATGTGAATCTAGAAACTGGAGAAGAAACAGATGATTTGGAGTGGCCTTAATATCTTCCATTTTTTTCCAGATGACGACAGATCCTCTGGGAATAATTTTTTCTATAGAAGGATATATTACTTCCTTTCATTCTGCGAAAGGAAGAAAAGCAAAGATAACTCTTCAAAGGAAAAAAGTGAAACAGACCTTTGAGAACAGAATGTTTGACATAAGAACATTAGTGCATTAGTATGTAAAATGTTGGATTTTTCATCTTCTGTCTCAAGGTCTCTTAAAAAGAAAAGAAATCCAAGGCACCCTTTTGAAAGAGGACAAAAAGAATGTAAAAGCTCTACCTTTTCCTGACAGAACTCGTGATTTAGACCATATAGGATTATCTAGATTTCTCAAACCATTCTTAAGTCTGTATACTATTTATACTGAAATCCCTAAATCCAGTTACTGACTCTGGTAATACTGAATATTGTGTTGACAGATGATTTTTTTACTGTAACATTATTCAACATAAGCTGTTTAAAAATAAAACTATTGTAAGAGTGAATAATTCATTGGCATAATAGTTATAGTATTAGTAATAATAATAATGTTTGAATGAAATTAATCTATGTGGAAAGGCCGCCAAGATGATTAGAGGGATACAGTACCTCTCCTGTGAGGAAAGGCTGAGAGAATTGGGGTTGTTCAGGCTGGAAAAGAGAAGCCTCTGGGCTGATCTAGTTGCAACCTTCCAGTACTTGAATGGAGCTTACAGGAAAGATGGAGAGGGACTATTTACAGGAGCCTGGAGTGACAGGACAAAGGGGGAATGGCTTCAAACTGACAGAGAGTAGGTTTGGATTGGATATTAGGAAAATATTCTTTCCTGTGGGGGTGGTGAGGCCCTGGCACAGGTTGCCCAGAGGTGCTGTGAATGCCTCATCCCTGGAAGTGTTCAAGGCCAGGCTGGATGGGGCTCTGAGCAACCTGGGATAATGAAAAGTGTCCCTACCCAAAGCAAGGGGGTGGAACCGAAACCATTCTATGATTCTATGTTTCTATGATATAAGCATACCTGTCTGTTTCCTTTTTAGTTCTTTTAGTTCCTTTTTAGAGGATTTTTTAACTTCATCTATAGCTTAAACACATAGCAGGAAATACAAGATTGTGAAAAACTTTCTTGGAGCTCACACAGTTCTCTCAGCAAATGGCATGTTTAAGAAAAATAATGAAATCTATATAGATTTTGCCTAGGACTATTTTGTTGGTAGTGCAAATGGTCATGGAGAGTATAAAAGATGCTTGCAAAGGAGGAAAATAATGGTTTCAGGGAAATATCCCTATTCTTCCAAAAAAGGAAATGTAAAGAAGAAGCTCTTCTAGCACTCAGGTGTTGGAGGTCACTTGGACCAGCAAAGCCATTGTTTTCTGTGCAAGCTCTGAAACCATTTCTCTTCATCCTTCAAGGGCCCTCTCATGGGCTGCTGTGTGTTCAGAATGATGAAATTCACCCCTGTTGCTTTATCAGTAAGTGTGTGAGGTTGCTTTTCCATACACTTCTCTTTCCATGCATTTATGAAGACAGATTGGAGGAAATAACTCATTTCTACTAACGGAGGTTGTTAGTGAGGTTTGACCTCTCACTTCTGCCTGCACCAGACTTGTGAATCATTTAAGAAAGGTGCAAGGTTTTTTGTTCCTAATAATTGACTAAGAAGCAAATTTAGGAGGAGCAAAATTTAGGTGCCTCTGGTCTATAAGGGCAGCAGAAGAAATTATTATTCATATAAAGGCACTCTAACCTGGCTTGGGATTGGCCTTTTTTCTCATTTTCAGTAGAAACAGAGGAAAGAAAAAATACCCCGCACTTCTAAAATTAGCATTTGAGAACACCTTCCTCTCAACACAAATGCAGAAGACATTGCATGTTTCATGCTAGGATTAAAGAAAAAACCTCAAAGTTCATGTGAAGTGATTATCTTAATCAGATAAAGCCATGTAATTACAAGATCTGCCAATTTCCAAATAATTGTTAAAACAAGTGCAGTACTTCTAAACAGGGTTTATGGAATCAGCCATCCTGAGAAAGCAGTTTACTAAAATGAAGATGAGCCTTTTGTTTGCTTAGAAAAAGCTCCTGTCTTTCAGGTGTAGTTTCTTGATTCTTATGAAGAAAGTCTAAATATTACAGGAAAATTCTTCTTGTTTTACTTTTCAAAGCTCCCTTGAAGGTATTGCTTTCTTGCACTAAAATTTCCACCAGAGGGAGCTTTACTATTACATTTAGTTAAAAAACAGGTTTACACAATATTCTGTATCTAGAATTTTAAAAAAAATATGAGACAATTTTTTTTTTTATGGTATGAATTCATTACATCCTAGTATGGAACAATTTTAAAGGAACAGAAAGGGGAAAGCCTTTTCTAGAAAGAGTATTTCCATAAATAGTGTTACACTATTTCATCATGGTTCCTTTGAAATTGAAAAGTTCTTTTTACTTAATGTGCAGTATTTTTTTTTTTTTGTTCTTCACAATCTTTTCCATTTTTCATAATAATTTTTCAAGTACTTTAAGTAGAATTTCTCACACTTTTCCTTTGTTGCCTACATGCAAAAGAGAAAGGGGCAGGGAATGAAATTCTGGGAAAACTCCTTTTTTCCCAAAAAGCTTCTGTGTTCAAGCATGACCTCATCAAGATTTCCAAGCTTCACAATCTTCCCCTGTTGTGACGGAGTGCCAGGGATGGACACACCAAGAATCTTTATTGCTTTGGAGAAGCTCTTGCTCTTTTTCCTGGCACAGACAGTCCATTAAACAGACAAAATATAAATGTGGAAAGATGATTATTCTGTCACAAGATAACACAACTATAGTGTTCTCTGTATTTATTGCAGTCCTGATTTGGTAGCTGAACAGAATACTGAAACCTATTCTGTTACTGTTCCAGTCTCTTCATACATACAAATCAGTAGTGGTTTAAAGAGGTCTTGTCTATTAAATTTAGGGTCATGCAATGTACATGGAGGTAATGAGAAATTAAGACAAGGCTATTGCGAAAATGTATATACATATATATGTAAATACTGTGGTGTTGAATTGATTGCAATCTGTAAATTTTCACATTTTTTTGTTAACTGTGGTTTGTGTACGCATGATCAGTGGATTATTTTGCAGTTATCTTAGAAAATATATGGCATGTTGAACCATTTAAAATTCTTTTCTGTCTATATTTTAGTGCTTTGATTCCTGGATTTTTTAAAATTTTTTTGTCTATACTTTAAAGCTTCAATTCTTCAGTTTTTTTATTTTGTTATATGTTATTAATTAATAAATGTAATTAATTAGTTGGTACATTTTTTAATTGGTTAAACATTACTTTTTAGGATGTTTATGTCAGTGGCCTTCCATTTGGCTAATAGAACGTAGGTTATATAAATAAATAAATAAATAAATAAACACATATGAGCATAATTGCTGTTAACTTTTCCTGTATAATTTCAGAGACAGATGTTTATACTTTTGGACTTGGACAATACGGGCAGCTGGGACATGGGACGTTTGTGTTTGAAAGTTCAGTACCGAAGTCTGTGAAACCCTTGAAGAGGCATAAAATACGTAACATTTCATGTGGGGAAAATCACACTGCTGTGATAGCAGGTATGGGAGGGCAAATGTCTGGCACCACTTCTGGCAACTCTCTATTTTACTGTAAAACTTTCCTTATAAAGTGAGCAGTAGCAGACATAGCATTACTGGTGTAAAGGTGAAATCAGACAGTGAGAAAGCTGGATTCAATAAGAATTTCTGACTCACAGCCATGCCATGCATAAGTCTGTATCTCCAGGGGAATTATAACCTCTTTATCATGCCTTGCTAACAAAGATTCTTATTTAGGAGCCTTTGTTTTTCTGTCCAGTTTAAATCCTGTTATTTTGTTGGGGTGGGTTTTTTATGAATTTTCTAGACTAACATCTCAATACTTTGTCTGAAAACATGTGTATTATTTAATCATATTCATCTCTTGAAGAACTAAAAATAATTGTTCAGGTTTTGCTTTTGAAAGGGAAATATTCCTTTCTTTCATAGCCTGTTACTTTGTAATGGTTCTGTCCTGGTTTTGCATTGAACTTTGTTTTAACATCCTTTTTATTCCCACATGCAGAGAATGGCCTCATGTTTACTTTTGGAGATGGACGACATGGCAAGTTAGGATTTGGAGAAGAGAGCTTTACAAATCTGTTTGATCCTACTCTGTGTTATAATTTCTTGAAGTTCACGGTCCTTTTGGTAACGCTTTTCTTCATTTTTCTCAGACATCAAAATATTTATCTTTTTATGAGCCATATTATTGAGAGCTGAAATCTCATTATAGAATTTTTTCTTTCTATAACAATTAATTAGTGGACAACACAAACTGAAGGAAAAAGGAAATTACATATGCTTAGCACAGTGTTCATTTAGTTTAGAATGTCTGTGGCTTGGACTACACAATCAGATTGCTTTTTAGGGTTTTACCCTTGTGCTAAGGTGTTTTGGTCTGTAGAGCTGTGGTAGTTCTACAGACCAAATAATATGAATATTATGCATTATTTATTGCTCTAAATAATATGAATTATTTATTGCTCTTAGATGGTTGGAAATATGGGGAAATTTATATCTTTTCTGTAAACATCAGTGAGTCATCTTTTCAATTTTGACAATTTTTGTACAGTGGGATATTTTTAAACCTTAAAAAAAATTGAGGTGATGGATTTTTCTTCTCCAAACTGGACAAGAAAGCAGAAACAGTCTTTTCTTTTGAGAATTGTGCAAGGGAAGTTTTTTCATTTGCTTCTTGAGGTGTAAAGAAATAAATGTCACAGAGTTGTCAGCATCAAAGATGCTAACATGACTCAGGATTGAACAAAATTTGGGACAAAAGTTTATTGATCACTTCTGTTTGTGTACTGGAATTAGAGGTGAAGGAAGTTTTATTGGAAGCAATGAGTGTTTAAAACCTTTTAAAAGGTTTGAAACCTTTGATCTTTATGTAATAATAGTGTGTCTATTGGAGGGTGTAGGATTTGCTTTATATTTTGTGGAATTTGTGATAAAACATCTAGGTTTGAGTCCCTGAAACTATCAATATTGCTCTCATTTGACTTGTATCACAATAATTAGCTGAAGTCTTTTGAAAGTATCAAAAATTTGATAGACCTGTCCTTTGTTGTGTTCAATACAAATATACTGTATTTAACTGAGGGGAAGTGAACACAGATCACCAGTCATTAATAAACATAATCAAGTACTTTTATCTTGCTGATGCAATTAGGAAGTAAATTTGAAGCCATTTGATATGTTTTGCTATGTTTTTTCTTACAATCTAAGCCCCTAGAGATGATTGTAAGAAAATTACATCGTTGATACTGGCAAATGAAGTAATCAGAGCTTTTTTTGAGCTGTAGGTTGCTTGTGGTGGCTGTCACATGCTGGTTTTTGCTGCTCCGAGACCTAAAGGATCTGAAGTCCTCTTGGAAGATTTATATGAGCCTCGTTTGACTGCTATTATCCCTAAAATGAGTGGGGACTTCGTACTAGCAAACACTTTGCAATTATCAGCAGCACGAATACGACGTCGAGAGAGGGTAAGTTCAGAGCTGGTTAGAGTTGCCATACTCCTTTCAGGAAACAAAATCACTTTTAAGGCTAAAATCACAGCATTTGCCAAGCAGTTAAATATATCTTCTTAAGCTAAGTGTTTAATTTTAATGCATAATATGAAAAACATATATTTGATCTGGTCCCAAAAATTGATGCAGGAGAAAAAATTTAGGGATTAGTCAGATTTTGCTTATTTGTTTCTGTGAAAGAGATTCAAATAGAGTTTGCAATTTTTTTGTTCTAAAATGTAGAACCTGTTCCTTTGCATTTTGTAAACTATCTTAGAAATGTTTTTTTAAAAATAGTAAGAACCTGACTCTTTTGCTGTTCCCTCTGAGTCCTTGAATATATTAAACAATTTGATAGTTTATAAAATATCAAAGGAGAATATTAGATGTAGCTACTTAAAATATTACTTTCTGCTCTTTTATCTCCACTTCACATTCAATGTGATTGCCTTAAACAGTACAATGAGTTCGTTCATTTCACTTACCTGTCTGAGAACTAACTCTACCAAAACCTGAATTTATTCTGTAAAAATGTATTGATGTTGTTGATTAAGTACCTTGATGTTACTTGAGAGACTAGTGTTTCATTTTAAATGAAAAAAGGAAGAGTTGTTTTTCTCCTTTGTTTATATTTTAGGATTGCTTGAAATCATTGCATAGAAATGATCTTAAAAATCGTTTCTTGCCCAATTTTTAGACTGTAAATAATTAAAATATTAAAGATATTTGTTTCTGCTTATTAAGTTGTGACATTGTATCATCAGCTAAAATTAAATACCACTGCTAAGTGTGACAGATGGGTTACATTTTGTTCTTCTACCCTTTTTCTCAATCTATTGTTTTTAATCTTCTAAAGGAAAGGTCACCAGAACAGTTTCTTAGAATGGCACAAACTCTGCCTCCAATGGGGGAAAGCTTCTTAAAATCTTCCTTGCCTGTGACAAGCAATACCAGCCCATTCTGTTTTTCTACAACAAATCTTCCTAAATCTAAGTCCGTGGAGGATGGAGACCAAGGAAAAGGTGAAGTGTCCCCACTTCTTACTGCTGTTTTCTGATAAGAATGGTTTGACTCTCATAATTCATAACAAATGCTCCATTTGAATGTGAAAGAAGGTTTAGGTTCACTCTTACCTCAGGAGGGTCTGGCAGCATGCAGACCTGAAAGCTGAGAAATGCAGACAAAAAATTGCCTCACACTATTCATGTTTGCAAAACAAGTTTAAAGATTTAGAGGAGGCTTGAAGGAAAGAAAAACAACTTCGAAATTGTATCTGTAGTTCCTTAAACCTTTAGAAATAAGATTTCACAAAAATGCTGTAAGAACAATAACCGCTTACTTAATTTTCACCCAAAAAAAGAAAAGAAGGACTTACAGAAAAAAAAGTTAGGAAATGTCTTAAAAACATAGGAAGGCCTACAATGGAACTTGGATAAGAGAAGATAAGAAAAGAGGTCTACTAATTCTTACAGGACCTTCTTCCCTTGGAAATGCAAAAATACTCTTTGCTTTCTGTTACCTAAGATAATGAGGATTTATAATATTCTAGCTAATGCAAAAGCCTAAACCATATGAACCATAAATACGACACTGGACTTTTGCACAGATTCTCTAGAGCAGTTCTGGACTCATCTGAGTTCTTGGGCATGTGTGATTTCCTGGGAAGAACAATGCTGAAGAGTGCAGAATGCAGTGCTTCTGTGCAAAAGTTAGCTCAGATTTATTGGACAGACAAATCTAATTTGAAAGCAATTAATTCATAGAATGAAAAGGATTATTTGTAAAGCTGCCAGTGTGTCCATTAGCATTTCTGGTTCCAGGAAAGCAATGCAGTGAAATTTGAATTTTTCCTTCAGAGTCTTTTTAGGCCTAAAACCTCAGGTTTTGTGCTGTACAAAGTGGTCATAGACCGGATGAACTTAATGATACAGGAACATTTTTATGATGCTGCATGGGAGTTTAACTGTACATGACTGCAGCTAATTTGGTCTAATTGTTACCCTATTATTAAAGAGATTATCCAAAGGAATCTTTGTCCCATGTAATATTTAGGCTTTGAAAGCCTGCAGGAATGTCAGAGATCTACAGTGCACTGAGTCCAGATTTACTGAGCTACCTCTATTGTTAATACTGATGAAAGGAGATGGAAATGTTTCTGTTGTCTTACGCTGAGGGAATGAAGAATCTGAGGACTTCAGTTCCACGTCAGTAAAATAGAAATAATCCCTATTTTATAAGACTGAGGGGTTCTGTTTGCTACATAGTGCTTGTTCCTATGACATTTGTTTATTTGCCCCTATTTTACCTTGTAGAAAAAAATCATCAAAAAGATAAACCTGATGAAGTCCCTGCAGAACAAGATTCAGATAATGAAAATATTGACAGAAACCTTGGAGATACAACTGACATCCTAAATATGGTAATGTATTCCGATAATGAATCTATAATTCAGTAATTTTTATTCAGGGGAAGACACTGTGTTTCAGTTTCTAATACAGAATTCCTGACTAGCCCAAAACATTGTATGTGACACCAAGAAGTACTGACATATTGTTAAATGAGCATGCATTTCATATCATCATTATCCAGTGCTAAAATACATTTTAATTTTCCAAGTAATATTATGATATGAGATTGAAGCAGTGCAAGTAGTGCCGTGCCTCCCCACACTTTAGCTCTGGAAATCAGAAAGAAAAGAAAAAGGATACTGGATACCACATGGTGATCTCTATCTCTGACCTTGCTTTTAATGATTTCCAATAGAGAATTGCAGGAAATGAAGCAGAAGGGCATCTTTTCCTGTTTTGAGAAGAGTTTTTTTAGTACAGGTGGATCATATTAAAGGGAAGACCAAAATCCAGACGTTTTGATTATTTGGTGATCTCCCAGCTTGTTCTTACATATTTCTTTCATTTAAAAAACATGTTCACCTTATCACTTGTACACCTTTCCAAAACATTTTGCTCTCTCAGCAGAAAGGACATGTCCTTGCTTTAATGCAACCATTGTTATGTTGGAGGGATTGCACATTTCACAGGAATTATTATTTGTTTGTATTTAAAAGTATTTAGTAATTTAACAGTCTGTTTGTGCATGCCATTTATGTAACAGTTATAAAACTTAATTTTGATTTACAAGAAAAAGTGTTTTCAGATCCAATGAACAGCATGGCCTTCATTAATTTACTGGACCATTGTTTATATATTGCACAATTTATGTGCTAGAGTTTCTTCTTCTTTTTGGTTTTATACCTATTGTGAATCAATTTTAAATCATTTTACAAATTCTTAAACATAGATTTGAAAAAAGACCATCAGGCAAACTTGTCAAAATACAGAATAAATGATAGCTCTTCTTGAATCTGAATGGAAACAGTCTGTTACAGAATAGTTTTTTCAATTTTTCTAGACTGTGGCAACATACATCTTATTGACACATGTGACAAGAAGAGGAAAAACCTTTAATGTCATATTGATGATAAAAATTAATGGGAGTCTGAAACCAGAACTGTCCATGCTCACTGTGTTGAAAAAAAGTATGGTGGTTAAACCATGAGCAGTTAACAATCAGCGGCAGAGGACAGTATTTTGTCATTTGGAATTTATGGCAAGGGATGAGCAAAATCTCATTCCACATTCCCACCTAGTAGCATTCTATATTGGCTTTTGGCATTTTGCTTTGTGTAGAAGAGATAAATGCATTCGATTCCAAGGAAAATTTCTGCCCTGTAATGTTTCTTTGAAGATGTTGTTTCAAGGCTGTGGTACCAAACTGGATGTTGAGTTGTGGGTTGTGATGCTAAGGGAGTAAGGCTGTGTTTGCAACTTCACAGTGAGTGGAAGGTGGATCTCCAGTGTGCCTGTGCGCTGTGAGAAAGGCCAGGGTAGCATTCAGTCCCTACAGACAGTTTAGGTGCTGACATCTGTTCACCACTCTCTTTACAAGCAGTAGATGAAGGAGTGGAAGTGAAATAGGTGAGCTGAATGATCATGCAGGTTTGGCTCAACCTGACTGTGCAATAATATTAAAATGTTCATGAAACAGCTCTGTTTAGTAGAACTGGGCTTTAATGCTGCTTTCCCTAGTAACTATATTAATTTTTTTTAATAGAGGTCTTATATTTTGCAGACACATGCAATGAAGTTGAATCACGGTGACTGGACCTTAAAATTATCACCACTCCAAAAACAGAAGGTACTGTAACAAATTATATACTTGTACACTTATAGTGATATTTAAAAATCTGCAATTCTTGTATTATCCTAGTACATCATTGTTTTGCTCTGAGTTTTTAAAAAGCCAGTCAGTTTTTATAGACTTCCTCTTGCTAATTTTCTGATTATCCATGACCTAAAATTCTAAGAAACTGACTGAAGTCAAAGAGAATTTGGGCAAGCACCTAGAACTCCACATATCCAGTGTAGTTTGAGATGAGTATATAATATTTCACCAGTTTAAGAAGCAAGAGACTATCATATACTCATTGTAACTTCAAGTGATAACATACATTTCTACTGGTTTTCTGATAGGAAAATATTTTGGGACGCAGTGTAAATAAAGATATTCACCATGGAGCATATTTAAAAGAGCAATAAGACTGGTTTTAATGATGAAATTAAAATGCTTTGTATTGCCTTCCTATTTCATTCCTAAAGCGATCCCAGCTTTTCAGCATTTTGTTAAACTTAACTAAAATTTTATTTTAGATTTTAAAAGTTGTTCTGCAGAATTTGTTAAATAAGTGTAGAATTTAAAGCAGAAACAAAGCAGATTTTCAAACTTCTAAGAAAGGGCACTCACATAGCAGTGAGTGCATAAGAAGATTTCCAAAGCAGCAGAGTGTAAGAGAACTGCACTAATTTCCTTCTGCTTGCACAGCCTCATGCATTGCACCTGCTCTGGTTTATGGGATGTAGTAGTGGCTGCACAGTTCTTACTGCATTCCCTTGGAGAGTGAGGAAGGTGTAGCACTACACTGATCATTAACAGAATGTTACATTCCCCTGATATGTGCACTTGTAAATTCATTTCATGTGAAATATTCTACTTTTTATGCTGTCTCTTAATCCCCTGCCACAAATTGTTTCTTTTCTTGTTCAGAGGCTTTTGTAACCTTTTTCTTTCGCTGTCATTTGTCTTTAATGCTTTTTTTCTTTCTTTTTAATTTTCTGCTTCTCATGTGGAATAGAAGAACAATAAAAATGTGACACTGAAAAGAGATGGTAAGGGTGGGCTGAAAAACAAGGATTCTGATTTCAGAAAGAAGGGCTCAAAATTAGAGTCTGGCTCTTCACAAAAGCAGTCCTCACTTTCAGAGTCACCTGGACAAGGTTTAGAAAAGAGTAGTGCCTTTGTAGGGAAGCCTGTGGCCAAAAAAAGTACAAAGAAAGGTAAATCTGAGCATGGACAACGTGATAGTACTTTGAAAAGCGGTGTTCAAGAAAATACTGGGGACAAAAGTGTATTAGTGAAAAGGGAAAAAGAATATGTGGAAAATCCTGAATTTTTCAGAGAGGATGCAACTTTTAATCTTCCCACTGAAAGTCAAATTCTGACTGAAAAAATAAATTCTTCCAATAAAAAGCCAAAAGCTGTTAAATCTAAGCAATCCCTTAAAATAGAGGTACTTCCTTCTGCCCCCAGGGATCAGCCCCAGACTGATTCTTTAATGGTACAAAAATACAGTTCTGTTAAAAAGCAAGGGAGCCAAGAAACAACAGAAAGTCAAAACAAAATAAAGGATGGTGTTGAAAAATCTGACAAGGGTGAAAGAAAATGCATCACAGGAGAAGAAAGTAATGCAGAACAGAGGGAGCTTAAAAAAAAGCATCAGTTTTTGAAGCAAGCATCTGTAACTTCGTCATCTTCAACTGAGGAAAGTACTAATGGTCTCGAAAAATACATACTTAAGGAAGAGGTGTATCATGAACACAGAGTGGTCCTCAGGGAAAGGAGAACAGTGGAAAAAGTGACACATTTGGATTTAGAAAAAGACAGTGAGATTGAGGAGATGCAAACTCCAAACAATGAGAAAGAATGTGTAGAACAGACTGGTTTAAAAAGCCTGAAGGAGGAAGAAACAAGCTCTGATGCTAAATCTGATAAAGACAAGGCATTAGAAATTAAGAATGAGGAGGAATCTGATCAGGAGCAGGAGAGTGAAGGCAATGAAAAGGATGAAGACAAGAAATTAGAAATTAAGAATGAGGACGAATCTGATCAGGAGGAGGAGAGTGAAGGCAGTGAAAAGGCTGAAGACAAGGCATTAGAAATAAAGAATGAGGAGGAATCTGATCAGGAGGAGAGTGAAGGCAGTGAAAAGGCTGAGGACAAGGCATTAGAAATAAAGAATGAGGAGGAATCTGATCAGGAGGAGAGTGAAGGCAGTGAAAAGGCTGAAGACAAGGCATTAGAAATTAATAATGAGGAGGAATCTGATCAGGAGCAGGAGAGTGAAGGCAGTGAAAAGGCTGAAAGTGTAAAAGAAAAACTTGATGAAACAATTGACAGTGAAGGTAAACTAGGGGAGGAAGAAGAAGAAGAGAGTGATGTTAAAAAAGATAGAGAAGTTTCAGTAGAAAAAGATGAAGAGGAAAAAGATAATGAGGAAGAAAATGAAAGAGAGGAATCACAGGCTGAAAGAGACAGTGAGAATGAGGCTGCAGAAGAGACTGAGGAGATAAATAAGCAAGATGGCAAAGATCAGGGAGATGAGCAAGGCAGGTTAATGGAGGAAGAAGAAATGGTGAGCGAGGGAGAAAAGGAGGATGTGGAGGAGAAGTATGAGAAAGAGGAAGGCACTGAAAAAGAAAAGGAGGAACAGGTTAGAAGTGAGGGAAGAGATGAGAGTGAGGAAGGAGGGGAAGATAGAGAGGGAGAGGAAGAAAAAGAGGTAGAGGCAGAAGAGGAAGGAGAAGATGAAAAGGAAGATGAAGAAAACAGAGAAAGGGAGAGTGAAAAAGACAAAGAGGGTGAAGAGGAGGAGTTAAGAGAATCATTGGCAGAGAGGGAAGAAGAGGCACCTGAAGAAGATCAGGAAGAAGAAGATGCAAATATGGGAACTAAGGAAGTGCAGGAGGATGGAGTGGAAGAAGAAGAGGGGGAAGATGAAGGGGAAGAGGAGAGAGAAGATGAGGAGAAAGAGGAAGGAATAGAGGCAGAAGCAGAAGGGGAGGAGGAGGAAGAAGATGAAAAAGAAGAAGAGGAGGGGGAAAATGAAGAGGAAGGGGAAGATAAAGAAGAGGGAGAGAGAGTGGAAGAAGATGAGGGACTAGGGGAGGAAGAAGAGAGTGTTGGAGAGGATGAGGGAGAAGAGGGAGTGGAAGAAGAAGAGGAAGATGAAGAGGAAGATGAAGAGGAAGAAGGAGCGGAAGAAGAGGGAGATGAGGAAGAAGGAGAGGAAGAAGAAGAGGTAGAGGAGGGAGAAGAGGGAGGGCAGGAAGAAGAAGAAGAGGAAGAAGGAGAAGGGGAAGAGGGGGAAGAAGAAGAAGGGGAAGAGGGTGAGGAGGAAAAAGAAGAGGAAGAGGGGGAAGAAGAAAAAGGGGAAGAGGGTGAGGAAGAAGAAGAAGAAGGGGAAAAGGGAGAGGGGGAAGAAGGAGAAGAGGAGGAAGGGGATGTAGGAGAGGAGGAAGAAGAGGATGAGGGAGAAGAAGATGAAGGTGAGGAGGAAGAAGGAGAGGAAGAGGAAAAAGCAAAAGATAAGAAGAAAACTTATAGTAGTAAACTTCCTCAAAAGAAAAGCAAACCCAGGAAGCCGGGAAAGACAGAAAGGACTGCTTTACCAAACAGCTCTAAACAAAACACAAAGTCCAAACGTCATGTAGCAAATGGTTTACATAATTCAGAGCAATTTTGGAACAATGTGCTACCTCATTATTTAACATTAAAGTAGCATAGACTACTGGAGATGCATTTTAAGCCTACTCAGGAAACTTTGGAACTATGGCAGATTGATTTTTATTGCTTAAAAGAAAATTTTCATGGATTCAAAGCATATTATTATGCATATACTTTAAGTGCCAATTTCTTAAAAAATACTGAAGAAAATGTTTATATTTAGAAAGCTTTTATGAGAGAAATCTTTCTTTGTTAATACAATCATTTTCACAATCATGTTTATTATGTATGACATCTAAAAAATAATTGCTGAGGAGGTAAACTGTGTTTGCCTCTTAATTAAAGTGTAATGTCATTCTGACAAAATGAATTATACATTGTAACAGTGTAATCTTCTTTGCCTTTGAATCAGCAATCCATCAATTTTAGTTGCAGGACAGTTTACTTGATAATGTGCCTTACATGATAGGAGTTTCAGTAAATTAGCAAATGTACTATTTTTAAATTATGGCATCACTCCATAATTTATTCCCCCTGCTTTTATTCTGTTCATACATTGGTGAAATGTTCAAGTACTTAAATTTCAAAAAGAATAAATGGCTAAATTTATGTGGGTCAGTGGATGGGAGGTAAATGGAAATGCAGGCCTGGGTAAGTGATGGCCTGGGATCTTCCAAAGGCCTTAACGTTGACTTCTTATTTTGATGTCAGCACACAATTCTGTGCAAATAGATACACACTATTCTCAGAATCTGGCCAAGATTACATTAGAGTTCAGGGATATCACACTTGATGATTAGATATAATTAAGGATTTGAAATATACATCTGTAAAACATTTTTGTTTGTCTATACTGTGCAATACACAAAAGATTCTATATCTGCCTACGAAAGACTACATCGCATTAGTCCTCTAAGGCACTCAGAGAGGGAAATAGATGTTGTTGTTGTGTGAAACACATATACATTTTCAGGATCAAAGCCAAAGCTTCTCCCCATTGGAGGAGATTTATGGTTTTCCCTCCTGAAAAATTGTATCTGTAAACTCCAGAAAGACATAAACCAAGAAGCCAGATGGAATAGTAAAGAAAGTGGCAAGAAAGTCTGAATTCTTTTTTGAAAAGACAAAGTTAATAATTTTGGAGTTAACCTTAAAATACACAATCAAATCTTGCAAATTATTTTTGTAAGATAATGCATCACACTTTCAACCATTAGGGACTAAACTGGCAACTGAAGAGATAGGGACTCATCATGCAGCATTGTTACTTGAATATTATGCTAATGGGTGGTCTGAGAAATTTTTGTAAACAGATCTCAATATTGACATTCTCTAGAAAATAGTTATTTAAATCCTATTTGAAAATGCAGACAGAAGAAGAAAGAAATCAAAATGAGTAAATGTCATTCAATAAAAATGTTAATGGAATCAATACTTAAGTTAAGATTATGAAATTTTAATGTTGTTTTGTAAGATACATATTAAATTATATTTGACAAGATGCCTCCAGGATTTCTTTTCCAAAAAGCCTGCAGTAAATTGGTAGTTTGCCAGTAAATTCTAGTCCAGGTCCATCCTTCCTGCCTTCCTCACCCCTTCCATATACTGCATTTGAAGGTAAGATCACTTCAGCAATGTGCCCTGCCTAACTGTAGCAATAAATTAGCCCAGTGACTGTATTTTGCCCCTGTGAAATTTGTTTCAAACTTTGGAATTCTCTGGAACACATTGTTTTGACATCAGCATGTGTCTTTGGAAAAGAGTAAGTATCCCCATAGTCTGTCAGAGAATATTTTATCCATTAAATGCCCTTCCCAAGAAGTCTGATTTCCCAAGAAATCAGTTCTCTCTAACAACAGGGTCATCAGATGTTTTGCCAAAGTGCTGTGTTATCACTGAACTGCTGTGATAACTAAGTGGAGCTATGATGTGTTATCTTTCTTACAAAATATTAGGATGTTATAGTGATTAGACTTGGAGTAATAGTGAAAAGTATTTTCATAAGCCTAAAACTGGATTTCTTGGATATGACATCTACTTCTTAGTGCTTCTAGAATTCATCTATGGAAGAAAACTGCTGTGCAAAAACGAACAACCCTGTTATTTCTAGTGAAAAATATTTCCTAGAGAGAGGCAAAAAAAAAGTGAGAATATTTTAAAGCAAGTGATTTCCAATTCCACAAAGGAATGGCCTTTCATTTACTGTTTGGTTGCAGCATTTAATCTAAAATCTTGGGCAAATGGGGACCATTTGCTGTTTCTCTCTTAACATATGCTGATAGCATAAAGCTTTCCAAGAGAGTGAAGGAAGCCAACTTATGGGCATCTCCTCTTTGTTTTGTCTGGATGAAAATTCATTGATTTGAGAACTGATTTATGTAGTTTTGTGGATCATTCCTGTGGTAGGGGAAAAGCAGAGCTTTACTCCAGCACTTCCAAGGGTTTTCCACAGATTCATTACATAAATTGTGCTCTGTGCCAACGTTTCTGGGCTTTGAGGGAACTTTGGAACTCCATTAGCCTAATGAGTGGAATTTTATTTAGTTTGACTCGTACTGGTTTATAAAGTTTGCTACTTGTGGTTTTGTGAAAATTCAGTAAATCCTTGGTATTTATTATGGCATACAAAAATATTTATATGCAGTACTGAAGCAACATGGCAGAAATAGTCCTGAACCAGTTTTTAATAAAAAACTGCAGTATAGGAAGAAAACAACAGACAATTGCCTAGACCAAAGATCTATCCATCTTTTTTCTACCAGTGGCTACTGGTGAGTGCCTGGGAAAAAGAAAAGTTAGAATATTAGCACAAACATGTAGTGTTACTTCTCCCCTGTAATCATTCAGTAAAATTAATATATTCAGCATATTCAGTCATCTGTGGTTCAGCAGATATATGTATTACATTTAACATCCATTTTCTTCACATGAATTTCTTTGCATTAATTTTTGACCTGTTTAGAATCCAATACATGTTTTGGAAAATAATTCTTAGATTTCTTTACACATTGTTTGGAGAAGCAACTCTTTTTATTTGCATCTGTCTTTTGGTACCATCATTTGATGTCTTTGTATTCTTGTATTAGAAAGAAAAGCATTTATTCCCTCTTCATGATTTATTCCCTGATGATTGTCACATGGAAAAACTGTTCTGCTCTGTGGTTTAAATCAAGAATAAGTGGTTTATTGATTTATTAATTACAGTTAACCAGCAATCAACCAGCTACATGTTTAATGCAAGAGCAGCAATACAGCAAACACTGGACATCCATAAAGTGTTAATAAGCACCTGTGAATTTCTCAGCAGCCCCTGCAGCTCATCTCAGAAGTTTTGATCCCCTTGTACAATCTCGCAGACACATTCACAGAATTACAGACTCATCTGTTGCCTTTTACCTGTGGCACTTTCAGAGGGGTAGGGTGTAGGTCCCTCACAGCTCTGCTTACAGCTGAGGGTGCTCTGGGTCACTTTGGAATATTCCAGAGCACAGCTCTTCTCTTATGCCTGCAAAATGTCAGCAGGTAAGTTTCTCCATTATAGCTGAACATATCAAACCATTTATTCAGACAGTAGATCTCTTAGCATAATTGATGCTGAATAGCAAAAATCTCCTTCTCCAGATTACATGAAACGTCTGGGTTTCACTCATCATTTTTTATTCCAGTTTTTTATCTGGATAAGTACATAGATATTCTTTAGAACAAGGCCTTTCAGAATCATGCAGGAAAGGATATGTAGTCTTTGTTTTCATTGCTCTTAGGGCTTTTTCCCTCCTAGTTTTTCTGACCTTTAGGAATTTTTTAAGATAAATTTCAGCTTACTTTCTCCCAAGATGACACTACCTTCTAGATCTTGTCTCTCATATAACATTAAGGGAAACAGAATCAAACTCAAAAATAGCAGGATCTTCAGATCTGTAAAAAGGCCAAAAAAGTCAAGGTAAATGTAAAGGTGTAATTTTTCAACTAATTTCTAATTGTGGTAGTGTTTAGTACTGTGGCATTCTATGAGCAAGTGAGCAAATACTTTTCTTGCACAAATGGCAAACTCACAGTATTGTCCCTAGTGAAGTTCTGAGCATGTTTGGGATCTGAAGTCACTCACTGTAATATTTTTATACACTTGCTCCTGTTTTAATGGAGACAGGAGAGGTTAACTTTTTGCATATAGAAAGGATTTTGGAGAGACAGCTTTGGCATCAGAAAATTGCATTGCAGAGACAAACAGAGGTTTTATTTTTCTATTGCCAAAAGAAGAAGCAAGTACACTTAATCACTCTCTTTTTTAAAGGATTTATGATGGTGCCTGTTGGTTTTTTGCTTGGGAAACTCATGCAATAATAATTTAAACAAATATTAATACTGTTATCTCAAAACCCCATGCTTAGTTATGAACATAATTCTTATCAGAGCCCTGAAATGTCTAATGTAAAGATATTTACCATTCTGGTTTTCTTATTTCTCCAGCATTGAGAAACCAGAAATTGCTCTTTCAGTCTGTGGTGGGTTACAGGGTAATCTGCTGGAATGTCCCAGTTCAACATTAAGGGTTTAGAATGTCATAATTTGTCATGACTACTGCACATTGCACACAGAGACACATTTATGGTTTGTGTGAAATATAAAGTATTTGTGCTGTCATATGGAGAGTGTGAGAGAGAGGAACAAAGGTAGCCCTAGAAAGAATTTAACATTAAACTTAATATTATCTTCACCTTTTCTGTAAGGATATAGATCGCAGTAGTATTTGAAGAGTAATATTTTAAACTCCCTGTGGACCAATGTTAGTACAAGAGCCTGTGCTGTGCTGTTCAACTGGAAAGTGAACAATAAATACCAACCTAAAAGGAGCTTGGGATTGTGAGGCACCCTGACAGAGCCTGGCTTTCTTACAGGAAGTATAAAATACTTCACTTTTATTCTATCCAGCATCTATCCAATGCACAAGACTACTTTCATAAGTAGAAACACAGCAGCAGAGCTGCAGCAAAATTTAACCTCTTTCACTGGGCACTTCATTATCATCTGTGAGGAGAAAAGGAACAAAGCAAACCTAATTGTGTCCCATATCAAGGGTACAGAAAGAAGTCACGCTCTGCTTTAAAGCCAACCTTGCAGTGGCTGATGGAGAACTTCCTCAAGCACTGGCGTGGAGAATTCCATAGGGAAGCTGGTGGCACTTTTATTACTAAGTTGGGTGGGCCTTGAAAAATCTGTGAAATGAGAATGGGCTTACAGATTACTGATGGTTGTGTAAAAATTGCCACTTTTACATCAGAGTATTTTGAAATGGGGGCTCTCCCCTGAGGCCCAGTCTTGCAGGCTGTGGAGATTTTAGCAGTGACTTAGGGAGCAACCCTTTGAGGAATGTACAGAGTCAGAGAATCTTAAAGAACCTGCCTGCCTTCTCTGGTGCTTTGGAAAATTTGCCTTTACCAGTATTTTTAGCAAAGCAATGAATAAAAACCAGCATGATTAAGGCAGGATTTCAATGCAAAGCCCAGGATTTGGGAGGTACATGCAGTACTCTAAGCTATGTGCAGAATAAAAGCTGAAAGTAGTGACTGTCCTCATTCACTTGAAAATATGTGGGAGCTGCATGACGAACTCCAGACAGTAAAACTTTTTCTATAGGATTTGGAAAATATGCACAATCTGCATCCAAGTGTGGGCCAATACTCCCAAGTAATTTTTTTCTCTGTGTCTGTTAGCATTAAGAATTCATTTTATGTAGCATAATACCTTCCAGAGACACAATAAGTTTTTCAGATAACACTAACATATTCTGATTCGAAGTAGCTTATTATATTTGTCCTGTTTTGTTTAAGTATCTAGGAGTTATACTGAATATTAGAGGGTATTTATGTTACTGTGTAAAATACCTCATAGGAGATTACACTTGATGTAAACAGTCTCAAACTTGTTTTATGTATTCACAAAACACCTTAAAAATTCTATGGAAGTTTTTTTTTTTTCGCCTTTTTGCTTGGAAATTTATGTTTTTTATTTGCTCTCCAAAGAAAGAAAACTTTTATGAGACGGTAACAGTTTTGTATATGAAAGCTGTAGCACGTCTGAACTAATTCAGATGTTGATTTGTCTTAGGGAATAAAGAAAAAATGAGTTCTGAATTGCTGGGAGGAGAAACCTTTAGATAACTATTGAAAAACTGGAAGTGCAAATACTTTTTCAGAATGTAGTTTTATATTATCATTTTATACATTGGTAAGTAGTTCTCCAAAGAAGAAACCAGAGGTATATCTTTCTCCATGTACCTACAGCAGCAAGCTGGTGAACCCCAGAATAATTACACCAAAGCCAAATAACACCAAATAATCTTTAAGAGAATGCCCTCAAACATTTCTGGCTA
Source organism: Origma solitaria (assembly GCA_013397895.1). Lineage (NCBI taxonomy): Eukaryota > Metazoa > Chordata > Aves > Passeriformes > Acanthizidae > Origma > Origma solitaria. The sequence continues at coordinate 2,690,213 of VZRL01012168.1, read as the reverse complement.
CTCTGTGTAATAAATGTCATTATGCAGTCTCAGGATGACACCTAAAGCCTTGGTTGATAAACGTAATCCGATTAATCCTCTTAATGCAAAGTATGTGCACTGCCAGCCTGTGACAATAGTGCATGGGTCTGTGGAGACTTCTAGGTCATTGTGTTTGGCTGTTAGTAAATTAAATATGTTGTGAAGCAAAATATGGGCAGGAAAAAACTTAAAGGAAAATGAGTTTGTTCAATCAGTCTCTATTGTCATTTTCGGCTGTGTATTCACTGTTTTATCTGAGTGATGCCATCCTGTTGGAGGGCACTGTTGTGGTAATTGGTCATCACATGTCCAGGGTAATCAGTGTATCACTGCGTGGCAGCTGCTACTTCAATATGCTTTTTTCCATCATATTTACAAGAAGGCATAACTAACTTCAAAGTTTAATTTTTGACATTTAGCAGTGGAAACTCCTGCCTGACATAAAGCTGGTTTCCAGTGGTCTCAGTGTCTGCAGTGTGCCTGAAATTAAAAGTGCAGCATTGCCTTAGTATTCCAGGATACTCACAAAACAGCAGCATTAAGGGAGCGTAATAAGTATCAGGAAACCCATGTTAAGTGCTCTTAACATAAAATTGTGTAATTAGGAAACCAATGTAACCTGGCAGAAGCCTAGATGGTAACTTCTAGACAAGTTAGGTGGCAGACTCAGCTTTTTTCTGGAAATTCTTCTAAGGATATTTAGCTGAGCTTTTCTGTTTGTCTCCGTGACAATACACAAGGAAAGCCTAGTTTGGCTGCCTTATTTCTTGTACAAGGAAGGATAAGCTGCTAAATCTCTCCTTTGAGTACTCATGTCTTTGAATTTTGTCAGTCTTTAAACTGGACAGCTTTCTTTAATAATCATTAAAGTGAAGGATATTTCTCTAAGGCTTAGAGTAGCTGAGCTAACAACTTCTCTATATTACTAGCTACAAAATGAAAGCCAGTTCAAATACCTGATGACAAGTGGCTAACACTATGTGCATTTTAAGGTGTTAAGCTGTCTCTGTAACTGCTGAGTAAGAAACTACAAGGTATGAATCTTAGCTTTGCTAAGAGTTTTGTCAGGCATTATTTCCAGTCACTTCACATCAGATACCTTGACATCCTGATCAATATCAAGAAAATGTTGCATGCCTACCCATCCATGTACCTCCAACCCACAAAGGGTAAATTGAGTTGTTCAGTTTTGGAGATTTTTCTCTCATCTGTATGTAAGATCGTGGTTGATGTTGTTACTTTCAATGCTGTTTTAGTAAAATATTAACCCAATGCATTTTCCCAGCATGGACAGTTCAGGAGTGACATTGACGTGCACTAGGTTTTTGGAGAGCAGAATGACAGCTAGCATAGGTTATGATTCCTCCACCTATTCCTCTTCAGCCCTGCATCAAAGCAGGAAGATAGTCTGTAGAAATGTTTTGTATTCGTCTTTACTAGTGCTCTATAAAGGGAGCACTGTTCAGTCCCATATGAAGCATTATGCCCATTGCCCAACCTCCTTAGACCTAATACCCATCTACTCAGAGCCTGCTACTTCGTAGGGTATATAGGTTATACACTACCATAGGGTATTTATACCATCCACTTGTCCTATAGACCTGGAAGAGGGCCAGGGCAATGCTTTTGTGCAGCTCAGGCTGATGAGCTGGGCAGGTAATGGGAGAAATGTGTTCCTTAAATGATTAAAAACTCTGCTAAACAATTGCTGGTCTATGGCTTCTTGGCAGAACACCACGCAGGTAGAAACATGGAGATACCTACCTCATTCTCAACTCAATTTAATAATCTTCTCTGTGGATTTTTAACAGTTTCCAAGGCAACTGGAAACAGAAACATCTCTGTAAACCAGAGCCTCCCAGAACTCTCTACTTGAAGTGGTACACATAGTAATTACAGCTTTCTCTTCATCACTGAGTTTTCACTAGATTTTTAAAAGATCTGCAACTAAATTTGTCTCATCAGTGGCTTTGAGATTTTTTTCCCTAGAAACATAAAATGGTGGTGGCAAACATTATTTTGACTTCTTGAGGCGATGTGGAAAGATACCATAAACCTGCCCTTCTGAAATGCTAATTAGAAGCAGCCCATCTGCCAGAGCTTTTTCCATGAACTAAGCAGGAGGGGTCCACAATGAAATGGTTACAGAAATACAGAGAAACCTAGTTTGCAGCTGTCATTTGAGCAAGATCTACCATGAGATATGTTTCAGTCTTCAGTGAGACTCTTCTAGCCAGAGCATGACACCAGGTGAGACAATACAAAACAGAGTGCAATTTTTTCCCTCTCTCCTGTAGATATAAGACTGTATTTTCATAGAGCATTCCGGAAAGCAATATCTTTATTCTGTATTAATCTGCTCGAAGAAAGGCCAGCTGCAGCCGTTTCAGCAAAAGACAGTTATACCCACTGAGTTATACCCACTAAGGCAATACTTTTGCCAAAACCAGTGCAAGCAAAGTAATTTGTCCCCTAAAGCTTGGAAACAGCAAATTTATCCTTAAGCCTGTCTTGTTATGAAGGTCTGGATTTAGAGGAAAACCAGAATAAATGCATGAAAAAAAAATTAAGCAAAGAAGACAGCTCTACAAAAATATGTGTACTGTGTTAAATCTGCAAGGTTGTATTTTCTAGACTGCTGTTCTGCTGTACTGATATTTTATATTAGAGGTATGAAATGTTTAAGGCTGTTTCACAGTACAGACCACTGTTTTGTCCTTGAAGAAACTGGAACCTCAAGCTTAAATGAACCCAGTTTGAAATATTTTATGCTTTCTACTGCTTTTAACTTTCTGTGTGTGACCTTGGCCAAGTTTAGAGGTATTGAAAGTATTCTTGCAGCATCATCTTTCTATGAAAAGAGAATTTAGAGTAAAATAAGAAAATAAACCCCCTAAAGCATGGTGAAAGAGAATAATGAAGATATGTGTATGTAATATATGCATATAACATATATATATAATACATATATATACACATATATGTGCTTTAATTAATAGCCTACATTCTTAGATTAGTAAATTCTTCAGGTATTATTTTTAATGGTTAAATGATTCATCTTTTAACGTAAAAGCATATCTGTAATATGACATTCTCAGATCATTCACTACCATTGGCAAAATCTCCAAAACACGCCTATAAATGGGCAAGCAGAAGTAGCAATAATAGAACAGTGCAATCAGCGTTAGGATGCAAAATGTGCTATTTTAGGAGCTGAACAGATGAGGTGACAGCCAGAGCCACCTGTGAAAAGCTGCCAATGCAGTAAATGGAAACAGGGTCAGTCTGGGAAGCTGTTGAGTTAAACAACAGTAGGTGCCTTCCTCAGAATAAAAGGAGTGTCTCTCTCCTCCACCTTTGTTATTGTGGATGAGGAGCATGGCTCAGTTGCTGAAACAAATTAATCTAGCGTGATTTTAGGTGCTGTAGGCTGTGAGCCAGGGTCCAGAATGATTCAGGTCTCCCTAAGTCCCGTGTAAGGATGTCTCAGATTCCTGGGATACCCGAGTCACACTTAGCAAAGGAGTTCCACCAAAGATCTCTGTGCTCCAACCTCTGGAAATGTTCAGTGGTGGTCTCCTCCTGAGCCGCAAGTTACCTTCTAATGACCATGAGGACAGTTGTGGAGACAACAGGCAAAAATCCAAAGAAGTAGGAGGGAGTAGGGAAAACAAAAGGTAGGAGCCACCGTTTGGACCCAGGCGTAGGAAGGTGCTCAATGTAAGACTCATTCCTCGGCCACACTTCCTAAAGAGTGTGCAGATACTTCTCACCAGTTACCATCGGGACATTGGCTGCAGAAATGTTCTCCTTCCAGGCAGGAATGAGGCTTCACTTGATTTGACCTTGGAAGCTCTTGGTTTAGGGCCTTACATTTGTGCAATAGGAAGGAGGCTGTTTCTTATTTAAATATTGTATTTTGTGTTTTTGTAAGTACATACTGGCATAATAATGACAGTCAGATTGAAGGGAGTAAGAAGGATATAATTGGTTCATTTTTGCACACATTTTACAAAAATAACATTTGTGCCTTTAAATATTTATTTTATAATGCCCGTGGCCATTTTATTTTACTATATTGACAGTTTATCTTAGGCTGAAAATAAATTCAAATTATAATGTCTGTATTGAATCACATGAATCAAAACGTATCTGGTATTTCTTCATTAATTTTCTTGGGAAATAGATAGGAATTATTTTTTTGGTGTTGGAATTACTACTGCTTTTGTCAATTATAAATATTTCAAACATTTAAAAGAAGTATTTTCTTTCCAAAAAGCAGTTTGTTTTCATTGCTTTTCCTTTAAGGAGGCACACGGTGGCAAAACATAAAAGTCAGCTGCACTCCTAATGTTCCCTGGAGGTCAGGTTTTTTTAAAATATATTAAAATTAGCAAACCTTGCTTGAGGTCTCCTGTGTCTGTTCTTATTCTATGTACTCCTTAGAACATTTCCTTTTGAGTTTTCTTGTTCTTAGTCAAATTCTGATGTGTGATAACTGGTGTAGGATGAGGATCATGATCATTGTAGTTTGAGTTTCAAAATTATGTTTTGGCAATTTTATCAAAGGAACAAAACTTCTCTGGAGATGAAGAGATAGATGATGAGGATGAAGAAGACGAAACAGAAGAGGAAGAAGAAAAAATAGAAGAGGAGAAGCATAGTAAAACACCTGAGGGAGAGAAAAGCAGTAATAGCACTGTGGAAACTGGAGAGGTAAAAGCATTTACTCCTGTTAAGTCATTGGTCTCTGAAAGAATTTGGTTCTATAACTAACTTCAATATAATTTTGAAACTTCAATGTAAGTTTGAATATAAGGTGTAGCTATCCTGTAAAATGGAAAGTTGTTATTTGGGGTGGTTTTGGTAGAGGGAGGAATACATGTAGCTGTTAATAGTTAAACATCTTTTTTTAAAAACTATTTTGAAAGAGAATTTTTTTTGTTTTTTTTTAATCTATAGACAGAGGAGACTACTCAGAAAGAGACCATCATTCAGCAGGGTAAGAATACAATTCCTAAGAACTGGACATTCTAAAGACAGATAAAACTTTACTGAACAATATTATAAAAATACTGGGCAACACAGTTCTTGTTGGTAGTTGGTAGGCAGTTCTTGAGAGGTGATGAAATTTGAGAGGCAAACCCCCATCATTAATTGTTAATGATTTGAAAGAAATAAATACTTTTCCCAATTATGTATTGGAGAAGTCCATGAGAAGGACCTTCTCTTGGCAAGACTGAATCTTACTAAGAGCAGTTCTGGTTGTGCAGTGCCAAAGTCATGGTAATTTTATTATCTCTCAGACAACTTCTTTAGGTGCCCCATGCCTCACTTCAATCAAGAAGCTTCTCAGAATTCTTCCTCATCTTTTTCAGCTGACATTTCCTCATTCAAAGAGATTATTTTAGTTGAAATTTGGTAATTATTGAACACTGTTCAGGATGCTGAAGATGTAAGTCTAGATGCTCCTTGTAGTTTTGATAGCAGTTTATGTGAACTGTATATTCCTTTAGAAAAGAAGGGGAACATGAAGTTGGTTGCCCTGTATGTGTAAGACTTCTTTTAATTTAGAAATTTTGGAATAACCTAGAATGGTTCTCTTGAAAGAACAGTGTGATATGAAACAGACCACAGCCTTTACAATGAAGAAGCTATGCCATTTATTTTCAATGTTATAATGGAAATAGTTTGTACAGAAGGGATGCTTAAATATTTTTCCATTATCCAGTCATCTGGAAGTTTTGATATTAAGTTCTAAACTTACATGATTTATACAGGGAGTATAGGAAAATTTAAACACAGGAACATCAACTGAGATGGAAAGTTTTTCCTTTCCCAGAATTGTTTCTATGGAATAAAATTCATGCTGAACTGTAACTCCTGCCCTAAAAGTCAGCTTTCCCAAATTAGAATATACTTTCAAATAAGTGTGCAAGACCTTGTCTTCTGTCAGCAAGAGGAAACTGTGAGTGTCAAGTAAAAAATATTTTATATATTGTCACTGCCATAAGTCTTCTGTTCTTGAAAATTGAGCATCTGGAGAGTAATATCGGGGCATTATATGGAGAGATTTAAAAATAAAAATAGTCTTGTCAGGCTGGGCATCCAGTTAAACTAAATATTCTGATTGCTTCTTAAGTTTTATTTAGTAATTTCTACTTCAGAAATAATTTGAAGAGCAATTTTTTCTGTTTCTCTGTGATTTTTTTCTGATTTGCGTGAATCAGAAGGAAGTTAATATAAATGTTTCTATTACTGTAGAGAAAGAAAGCACTGACAATCACACTGTGAACAATTCTTCAGAGAACACTGATGACCAAAACACTGGAGGAACTGTGGGGAGAAAAAAGGTTTGTGGCCTGATGTTTCTTTCTAGCTTTGCCAGGGACCAAGAAGGCAGTGGGCAGTTATTAAAGCAAATACCTCAATTGACATGATCTGCATAGATAATTAAACTGCTGAGAAACCTGTTCCTTCTGTTTAAGACTTGATTTTAATTTTTGGTAAAATAACTTAAAGTTGTCCAAATAACAGAAAAGAAAGAGATAAATCCCATTATCACCTCTTGATGGATGGCATGTCCATAAAAGAGAGATTGTTTATCACATCTCATACTGTTGAGGTTGAAAACTTAGGACTTGATTCCTATGGGACATTGTCTAAAAATATTTTCCCCCCCATTTGTCTCTGAAAGCAGCAGCTGAGCTCCTTGACCTTGCACCTATTTCTAACATGGACTGACTTTGTGGTCATATCTCTCTATATAGGTGTATAAGCATGTTGAGGAGTAAATATGGAATTTCTTAGAGGTTTAGGATGCAGAGGCTGCTGCAGAGGCTGCTGAGGTTCCTGTTGAACAAAGTCCCTAAGCAGCAGTTAACTTTGAACATGTGTGTAGTCTCACTGAGCACGAGCACTGTCATTAATGGCAGTACACACATTTATCAGGAGGCATAGTAAGCACTCGCTGCTCTGGGACTTTATTTTTGGACCTTGCCTCAGGCTTAGTTGAAAGAAACCCAAATAACTGCACCACTTGCAACATTTTGCACCAACTGTACAGTGTGTAATTTGACAAAATGCAATCACTTTACCTTTTCCCAGGTGTTATTTTGCCCATATTTCAAATATTGCAAATGTTTCTTGTTAACATTTTTCATCATTTTGTTTTGGAAAAAAGTATTTATTTTACCAAGGAGAAATTTGCCAACCTCATTTGACCTTGGTATTTGTGCTTTTTTATCTTGAATTTCACTGCTAACTGTTTCAGTCATATCATTTACCTGTTTTTTTCACTTCAGTTTTCCCTGTTTAAGCGAAAGCCACTGACAGGCCAGAAGAATGTATGTAGCAGTAAGGAAGACAGATCTGAAAACACATTGCAGAGTGAAGAAAAAGAAAAGGAAGGTCTATCTGGTGAAGACAGTAAGGATGAGAATCAGAATCATACACTGGAGAATTCCAGTGAAACTGTGACTAACCAGGACAGAAGGATGAAAGTTAATACGTGTATATTGCTCTAACACTGTTGTAATATGTAAGGATGTGACAGTCCTAAAGCACATAGTGCAATTTTTACTTGAAAACAGTTACGACTTGAGATGTTAATGGCTGCTTTTTTTGATTGATTTGATTGCTGTAATTTTAAATAGGCAGATGATTTTTTTTTAATTTATTGGTAATTTTAATAATTCAAAAGGATATGCTTATCAGCACCTTGCTGGAATTCTGTGGCCTTACCTGTTGGTGTTCTAAAGCAAATTATGGGGGGTTTTATGTGAAAAGTTGAATACAGGCATTTTATGGTTTTTGCTAAATAATTTTATTCTGTTTCAGTCTATGGAGTACCACTTTCAGCATGATACTCTTGCAAAATTGCAATATTTGATTTAAGATATTATTTGTTAAGAATGTTGAGGGTACTCAGTTACTTAGAAATATGTATATTTCTTTCTGTTTTGACTTAAAAAAATAGCAGTAAAACTTTCAAATTAACATGTAGGCCATCATGGAAGAAGTTAACGTAAGAATGTGCCTAATTTCATGTATGGCAGCAGTCCCAGTGGAAACAGTGCCTAAGAGCACTGTAAGTCTAGAAGTGTCCTGCCAAACTGGGACAGGGAGAAAGCTTTTTTTCCTGAGAGGTGCTGAAAACCTTCTCTCCTGCTGAAATTGGCATAAGCTGATGGGCCTCTCCTCACTGAATCAGGCTCAGTGAAAACTGGACACCCTCGCTCTTGTTTCACTTGGATTCTAATCCTTTATTCTGTGAACATCCACACCTTTGTGAGTGAAGCTTTTCTTACAGGAAAATAATGTAACCAGAGTTACTGTGGCATATAGTGGTATGACAAACTGATCATTATGGGGTAAATATTCATTTTTCTATTCATGATTCTCTCAGGCAGCCTGGCTTTTCTTCAGATGGAGACTTAGCAGGAGGAGCCAAAAATTGATACAAATAAAAACTGCTTAACTCCAATGTAGAATTAAGAAGCAGGAGTTCTTTATTCAGCCAGATGCACGAGGGCATTTCTCCTCCAAAATATCATGCAGGCAGAGTGCAAAGATACTCCTGTTTATATACTATTTTTTACATAGATAGTCATTGTTTTTCCCAGAACAAACATGCATATGATAAATCATTTCCCTGAAATCATTAACATATTTCCCTTCCCCTTTACGTGTGTTCTGCTGTCCTGGAGGTCTCTTGGTGGTCCCTGGTGGTCAGTTACCCCAAAACCATCCCTGACCACCCAGTGAACTGGTAAAAGTTGGCCCAACTGGGCTGGTTGCTTTCCACTTCTTCCTTCATATTTTCCCACTTTCAGAGTTGCTTAAATTTTATATAATATGGACAGAAGTGTCCAGAGTTGATTTTGTCCTAGCAGTTGGTTCACCTGAATGCTTTGTCCTTGTAAGTATGGCCCAGATTCTTTCACGGGGTCTCCTCTGTGCTACAATAATCACCACTAAAAACCTGGATGCTTGGGTCATCCTTTGCCAGGGTTAATTAGGATCCTTTTGTTTCTTTTATTTTTCTTTGGGTTACTCCTGGCTTCTGCAGTGAACCTTACATGAGGCGGGTTTTTTTCCATTATATTTATATGTTTTCTTATTTTTCTGAATGCACATGTGGTTTCTGTTCTATTTGGATGCTGTTGAGAAGAGTCAAGGGGAAAAGGAGGAATAAAGTAAATGATGTCCTCATTAATTTAAATAGCTTTAATTATTTTTTGAGGGGGGATCAGTCACAGAAATTGTTACTGTAAGGACAATTTCTTTTTTTAAAGGAGAACTAATTTAGTGAGAATTATTACTTTAAAATGGGAATTATCCTCAAATCTAATGCTACAGAAATTTATGCAATGAACTTTAAAATGCTGTATGTCTGAGCAGTTTCAAGGACTTGTACATTTATCTTGTCCATACACTTTGTTCAACAAGAAACAGAAAGAAATTAATTAATTTCAATGTCTTTTTTATATGTCTTCGTTTTTAATAAAAAAGATTAAACAAATAAAACAATTTACATGTGCATGTGTATTAATTTATAGTGTTTTTTAACAAGTTCACAATTCTTATGGTAAAACTGCAAAGATGTTTTATTACTGAAATGTTTTCATAAATTGATGAGTAGCAAAAAGCTCTAGAAACATTTATAGTACATCTTTCTCTGTTTTTTTCTTACTTTCCCAGAGATTAAGTGTATCAACTTAAGTCTTTATTTCTAATTTTTATAGTCCCGCCATACAACTGAGACTGTGCTTTAGAATTGTTGTTTTCTAAAATTTCACCACTGAACCTATCACTAGGTGGAGTTTGTGCTCTTTGAAGGTGTAACCAGCCCCGGGAGCCAGAAATTCTCCTCCTCATGGCCCCTGAAGTTAAAGATACACATTCTGTATCAAATTTTCTGTTTCAAAATTCTTAGAAAACTTTACGTTTTCTGGCATAATGCTTTCGACATTAAAGTACTCTGGTATCTTGGCATATTTATATTGTGTATTTTAGAAGCTTTAGGGTATGTGTATATCTAAAAATATAAAGATTAAAAAAATACAATTACTTACTTCTCAGTGTATACATAGATGGACAATGTCAAATTCTGATACATAAATGTCTAGATATACCTGTCTGATCTAAACTGAATTGCTATTAGTGCATCCTGCATACACAGATACACATGTATGTGCACTGAGACATATATGTGTACATTTATAGACAAAGATACATGTGTATATAGATATGTAGATATATGCATATGTGTATATGCATATGGATAATCAAACGTGTGCCTGACCTCCTGAAATTTCCATTTAATCCACAGATTTGCATATACAAATTTACTGATTTCCAGAAGCACAGGATTCATTTATGCCGCTGTCTGTCCAATGCACGTTTGTGGTGATTGAAACAAAAAAAGAGAGAATGTGCTGTTTAGACAGTATTTTATATGCCCAAAGTTAATAATCATAATCATAATTAACTTTGTGCAAATTTTTCCTTTTTCTTCCAGGAAATACTTGTATAATATGCAAAATACATCCAGTCTTTGTCCCTGAGGAATATTTTAAGTCATGCTGCTGTCATTAGGATAGTTGAAGTAAACTGAATTCGTATCATGATGGCAAAACACTGTAAGTCCTGATAATCAAGAATGCAGAAGCTAATCTTGCATGACTATTGAAAGACTAAGTATAGGTCCACTTAAAATATACTCATGTACTCAAACTACCTTATCTCTTTAAAATACAAATGTAAATATAAATATGAATACGAATATAATATAAAAATATAAATATAAATATAAATATAAATATAAATATAAATATAAATATAAATATAAATATAAATATAAATACACTATGTCCAAATTGCCTCAGAGTGCTTTTAGGAGCTATATTATTTACACTACTCACTACTTAGAGGAGTTTATAACATTTTAACACCCTGTTATGTTTAAATTCCTTTAAGGACCTAAATAATGTTTTGATTAAGTGTAATGAGACCATCATCAGTGGTGAGAATTGGAGATATTTGTGCTTTGGTAGTAGGTCCGCTTTGCTCAGTATCTCATACTGATGAGCTCTCAAAGTTCGCACCTTTTTGCCTTTCAAGACTGTTTTGGAATTACATTTTATTCATGCTGTGTAATTACTACTTTCTTTTTCAGGACCAGATTGTAATGACTCAGCAAAAGCATTGCAAAATCTAAATCTGGCTAAACTGTAGATCTTTTATTTACACAAAGAAGTCTTTTATTTTCGAGACCATTCTCATTTGATGTCAAAACAGTTTAGACACAGCTGTTTCCAATCACACTCATCAAAAACTGAAGAGATAATAAAAAACTGAAGGGATGTTAATAGCATTAAAAAATAAAAAAACCCAGAGATTTTGTTCTTCAGTGTATCTATTAAACATGAAGCCATGTATTTGCTGTTTTACCAGATACGGATGCATCAGTCAGTGTCTAACCGGGAATGCAATATTGTCTTCCCCCCAAAATTTTCTGTTTTGCTGGCTGCCTAAAACACACAACCCCTTTCAGATGGAATGGGCAAAGGCAACTTGTGCTCTCCAAGACTTGCTACATGTGTACACCACGTATGTGCTCTCTGTGCGCCTCACCCAGACTTTATGTTGGAATTTTCCATAGCGAGGCTTTTGGCAGTGAAGAAATTGAGGGGAAGTCACTCTCACCATCTCCTTTGTGCCATTGCCGGGAGGAAGAGCATGAGGCCACCATTGACTGGGAACACCCAAGGAGATTTCTTCAGGTCACTGGTGTAGGGAGCAGGTAAGTGCTCAGGGGTGGGGCACGCAGCCAGAGAGTGCTGCCCTGAAGAACATTTCATGTCCCTAAAATATGCTATTTCTGCTATGAAAGCAGTATCTTCTTTTGTATTTTTGACAAGGAGTGTGCCATTAAGGTTTAGCTGTGACCTCAGAAGGAAAATTCTTAGGATATAACTTAAGTATATCACTTCACCATAGAAATCATGATCATCATCTGTTATTTAGGATTCCAAGGCAAGAATTTCCATTTATGTACATCTTCCTGACATTTTAAACCAATTCTCTCTTCTTGTATGATGGCCTCTACTGTTTCTTTCCTGTCTTTCTTATAGAAACAAGAATATATCACTTAAAAATGCAAAATGAGTGAAGTGCCTTTGACAGGCAGGCTATGTGCAGGGGAGATGCCTTTTGAAAACTGCACTGAGTGAAGTATCAACTCTGTGTGAAGGGATGATCTTGGACAAGCATTGGGCTTTCATGGGCCAGCACTGGGGCTCCACAGCCACGTGCTGACAGCAGCAGCAGGGTAAGAGGGAGGAATTTTGTCCATCATTTCGCAGACAGCGCCCTACGTGACACACATCCACCCCCCTCCTTCTGCCCATGTCTTCCTCCAAGTATTTTTTGCCTTTTTTTCACTCTTGACACCTTCACCACAGCAGCACCTACAGAAGATCTGTTCTGCCTTGCCTGTTATATTCAGAGGTCAATCCCAATCTTTGCTTCCATTTCAGCCTCCCTCTCCCAGATTCCTTGTCAGAGCTTCTGAAATGTCCCAACCCTGGAGTGCACCCACAGCCCCCAGCAAGCACCCAGAGTGGCCCTGAGTGGGATCCTAAAGGGACTACTGTCCTAGCAAAGCTCATAAGCAACAGGCTGACATTCAGAGGGAAAAATTTGGCCACAGGTGCTGGCAGTGACCAGCAGCTGGAAGGAGGGTCTAGTAACAGCAAATGTTGAGTGACAAATGAGTATTTCTAAGTGTTGCTTCCACTAAACATCATGAGAAAGTAATAATAAGCTCCAATAATTCTAGGAAATTGTACAGAAGAAAGGCATTATTATGATTACTATTTTATTTTAAGACTGTCTCTATTTCTGCAGATATTTACAAGAGTAATTCTAAGTATCAGAGCATTTGCATTGTCAGGCGAATCACTGCGCTAAAATTGTGTGGTTTGGATTTGGCCCCAGTTTGTCATCCTCTTATGACTAATTAGACCTTAGTCGGGGATTCCAAAACTTCATTACACACAGCTGGATTGTTTGGGTATTGTTTTTATTTCCTTATCATTCTTCTACTTTTGGAGAAAATTTATTAGATTTTAAACATTATTAAATTTGATTTTAATTAATTTCTCCTCTTCAAAAACTGTATTTTTATTATCACTGTAACTGCAGTTGTTACAGCTATTCTGGTACAGAGTAATCAAATTATACTTGTGAACTGCTATTTAAAAAGGCAGGAAAGATAAATTATGTCATTATATTAACACTTTGATAAAACAAGATTTTTTTAAAGTCTCAAAAAGCACTTAACTTTGCTTAGGGTCTTATTTTTTTATTCAACCAAGATATTTCCACACTTTTCAGTCCTCTATTTGTCCTTGATTTCAGTCTTGAAAATTTTCTTTTACCTCTGAACAGTCAAAACCTGAATTTTCCATGAAAAGCAGATTGGTTAATTCTTGTGTACTGCCAGGAGCTCCATATAACCACAAACATAAATATTTGGAATTTTTTCTATGAAAACTGAAAGCCGACCTGGGAGGAAAAAAAGGACTGTGCTTTCAAATTCAATTTATGTGACATTTGGTTAATTCATTCATAGCTCCACATGCTTTCTCCTATTAAAAGGTCCCTTAAGAAAACTACAAAAATCTAATTTGTATTAGGAATTCAATTTTTTTTAAAGTTGCCTTAAATTTGCGTTTCAAGCCCCAGTCTCTTGGGTGATTTCGCATTGCTGTCATTCTAACAAAGACACAGAATGAGCGTTACACTGCACAGAGAAACTCCAGAGCAAACTGGAATCTGGATGAATGCACACCTTGGTACAGGCGTTTTTCCAAGGCTCATTTCAAACAGCCCACAAAGGAGGCATTCCCAGTGCTACTTACGCTCGCATTTGCACCTAAATTTGAGCTGTAAGTTGCAGACTGTGTTAGCTCTTAAATCTCTTGCCTTTCTCAGGGCAGGTGGGACACTCCAGGAGCTGGATGTCAGGAAAAGCAGCACCACAGGCACACTCGCTTGCAGTGCCCACAGCAAGAACCCTGTGAGTGGATAGCCAAGACACAGAAAATAAACACTCTGCAAACACCTGTGGTTATGTTGTTTGAACAGACAGAATTGCACGTGCACCATCAGGAGCAGCAGGAGAGCAGTGTGAAATCTCTCTGATTTCAGGGAATTACATGGGATTCTTGCCTGTTCTAACCCGGACACCACAGCTGCAGTGAGCCCATGGCACCTACTATGGATGCCTTCACCTCTCATGATGAGGAGACAACCAGGCAAGGAGGATTTGTCACCACAGTCACCAAATTTCTGCACTGTGGCAATGCAGCTTGAAATGGCTCAAAAAGGCTGCCCAGGAGAGAGGCTGTGACCTATGGGGCAGGGTGGCGATGGGAGAGGCGATGGAGAAGCTGCAGCTGCATTCACACTTCTGCTAGCAGTGGCTTTTGTACAATGCTCTCACACCAGTACAGACCTCACACCCCTGGAGATACCTAAATGAAGGCCAGTATTTTGGAAATGGGCAGCTACAAGGACAATATACAAAGGGGACGCAAGAGATACCTGACCCCTTAAGATCTGCTTCAGGTACCTTTATTGTTCCAACACGCTGCAATGCGGAACTCTTACGGAAGGCTTGCAGCACAGATAAATTGCAGAAATTATCACTATTTACTACAGATTTCTAACCTTTTACTTTATCTTTTCTATGCCAATAATAACAGAATAAAGCACTGTTTTTCCTGATATTCTACTTTAGAGTAATGTTAGTATTTTAATCTCTTCACATGTAGAAATCTAAGCATTCCTTAGGCTGTTAAACTGCAATTGCTCTGATGATACTGACATTGTTCCTATCTTTTTTTCCTTTTTTAGCAAACAAGGTGGTCAAAACAGACTATTGAACTCAAGCATACTCAGACTGCACCCACACTGGGGAGAGCAACTTGAAGAACAGTTTGTGCTGAGGCCCCAGTGCCCACCCAAACCCGTCAGGTATTTTACACAAGAGGGGCTCTAGCCTGGCCCCAGGGGTGCAGGAGGTGCACTCACTCCTCTGCACATTTCAGTCTCAGACACCAAATGTAGTGGATCGGAGTGGGAAGGCATCCAGGGGCACTCCTGATCCAAAGGAAAACTCAGATGAGAAGAAAAAGCTTTGGAGAAAGTTCCCAAACACAGCACCCACACAGATTTTTATTCCAATTGCCAGCAAGATTGCATTTTTCTTAGGCCACTTTTGTGTAACCAGCCTCAAAGTGTGGTGAAATTGGCACTTCTTCTTCAGTTTTCATTCCCCTTGAGATGACTCTCCTCCCCTGGCAATTCGGTATCCCTTTTTTTTAAAGAAGTATTCATTTCCTGACTAGATCGTATTTCCCAATTTGCCCATGAAACAGTGCAGAATGTGGGAGAGACCCTCAGAACCCCCTGGGCTCGCTCCCCCATGCTACCCCAGCACAGAAACTCTGGCTGGGGCCAGGGCTTTTGTCACACCTTCACCAGTTTAGAGTGCATGTTAAATACTCATGGTAGGAAGTGCAAAAAGAAACAAACCCCAAATCTACCTGTAGTCAAGCTGCAGGGTTGACAGATGTCAAACTTAAATCAAAAGTGTTGGAACATATGATGCTCTGCCTGAAGCCTCCACTTCTGTACGCTTGGAGTGACTGGGGAACTTGCGTTCATCTGAAAGGCAGAAAAAAAACCACTCGTCTTTGTGGTTATGGAACAAAGCCTGAAAACGTAACTCCGCAACACCCTGGCAGCTCAAAAAGTTCATGAGAAATGTGATGACTCTGAACTTTTTTTCTTCACTCTCATGACTTAAGGATTTTTTTTTTTAAACATTTAAGGCTGGCCATCTGCAAACTGCTGAGCAACTGCTGGAGTTCATCTTGAGAAGTTTCCTTCTCCTGAAGTGTTTCCTTGCACTGCTGGCTGGAAAACTCCAGGCCTGTGTGGGCAGGCTCTGCCGCCTGGGATGGCATGGCATGGCATGGCATGGCATGGCATGGCATGGCATGGCATGGCATGTGGGCTGGTAGCAGGATGCTGTCCCAGAGAGGTCCCACTGTGCCAGAGAAGGGACTGGAGGGATGGGGGGCCATTCTCCCCAGAAACCCTCGTTCACCAGGAGCATCCCCGCCTCCCTCCCTACCTTGGAGGGGACAGATGGGAAGACACTGGTGCCAGACAGACACACTATCCCAGCCAGCTCGGTGCCCTGCCTGAGGCAGGCCTGGCACTGCAGGTCAGGGCTCATGGCACCGAGCAGGGACTCCTCAGCTGGGCTGCATCAACAGCAGCGTGGGCACAGCTCCAGGGAGGGGATTCTCCACCCCTGTTCTGCTCTGGTGAGACCTCACCTTGACTAATGCATGCAGCTCTGGGGTCCCAGCCCAGGAAGGACATTGACCTGTTGGAGCAAGTCCAGATGAGGCCATCACGTTACCCAGAGGGATGGAGCACCTCTCTTATGAGGAAAGGCTGAGGGAATTTGGATTGGTGAGGCTGGAAGAGAAGGCTTTGGGGCAGCCTAAGTGCAGCCCTGTAGCACCGGACAGGAGCTTACAAGGAACACGGGCAGGGACTGTTTACAAGAACATGTAGTGACAAGGACAAGGGGGAGGGGGTCAAACTGAGAGAGAGTAGGTTTAAATTAGGAATTTAGAAGAAATTCTTTACTGTGAAGGTGGTGAGGCACTGGAACAGATTGTTGTGGATGCCCCATCCCTGAAAGTGTTCAAAGCCAGGTTGGATGGGGCTCTGAGCAACCTTTGAAGGTGTCCCCGCCCACGACAGGGGAGCTAGGACTGCATGATCCTTGTGGTCCCTTCCAATACACACCATTCTGATTCTATGATTCTGTGACCTCTCTCCGGGCCAGGGCAGCACCGGGCGGTTCGCAAGGCCAGGCCGGAGGGCAGCGGGCGGCAGGAGCCCTTGAGGGACCCTCCCGGCACAGGAGACACCAGAATCGCACAGGATCCCAAGCGCCCGAGAGCCTTCCCGGGAGGCGAGGCGGGGCCGGGGCAGCGGGAGGAGGAGACTCCGGCGGGAGCCGCTCGGAGAATGTCCCCGTCGCACGCCTCCTCCTCCTGCTCCTGCCCCTTGGCCGCAGCCCCGGGCCGGGCAGAGGCGCCGTGCGGAGCATGGGGAGCTGCTGGCTGCGCCTCGCCGCGCTGCTCGCCCTGGGCGCCCGGGCCAGCCTGGAGTACGAGGGTAGGGCAGGGCAGGGCAGGGGAGGAAGGGGCGGCGGGGCCGGGGCAGAGCCGGGCCGGGGAGCGGGGCCGGGCCGGGGGCGCTGCGCGAAATTCTGGGNGGGCCCGTCCCGCCGCTGCCTCCCGCCCGCAGCGCTTTGTGCCCCGCTCTGGGGCTGCTCCAGCCCGCGGCTCCTCCCGGGGTGACCGTCAGCGCGGATGGAGCCGCATCCTCGGTGTGGAGTGCCGGGTTATTAATGGAGTGGGTGCGATGAAAGCTTCCAGCCGTGCCGGGTTTAAACACGGCGAGTGGCAGCCCGGCGCGTTCGCACACCGAGTGTCACATCGGCACCTCCGTGCGCCACCCTGGCACTCTGGGACAGGGCTGGGAGGGGGTGACAGCCGCTCAAAGCTGCTGAAGGAGAGAGGCTCTGTGTTGTCCTTACGTGTGAAGTGTAAGTCCGACAGTCCAGCCCTGCCTCTGGGACCGTGGCACTTGGGAGCCTTTCAGCAGTGTTTGGTGCCTGGGTGAGACTGTGCACACAGCAACCTAATCTCAGTTTTCAGTGTGAAAAACGAGTGGGTGAACCTGACTGGGTTTTTAGGCATCTAGTAAGTTTAAAAAAATGTATGCTGGTGGTATTTCACTTCCAAAGTTTGCACTTCCTTTAGCAAAATTTGAAATGAGCTCAAGTTTAGGTTCCATTTCCATGCAAAAGGAAAAAGGGCTATGTAGGTCTGTCTGTTCTAAAGAAGCTGTGTCTTGTCAGATAAAACGCTTCTGATTTGGCAGACGCTGCACGCAAAGCCAGTGTAAACTGGCATGCTCTGGTGGTGGTTTAACAGGTGTAGTCAGAGAGAATTTGTGGTCAGAACAGAGCGTTCCAAATAAGTGGGTATGGCTTTAAACTGGTGGGTTAAAAGGGAAGAGTGGCAGTGAACAGGTGAGCAAGGTGTCTAATACAACTCAGCTGCATGTTGGCAATACCCATCTTTGGTTTCCTGGAGCTGTCCCTACTTAAAACAGTTCTGCCCATGGAAGGGCATAAAATGGCATAATGGTGGTATTTGTGAGTTGAGGTTTAGGTTTCCTTATTTTCGTTGGCAGGCTCTAAGTGGCTTTTTTCCAACACGAAAGATGTTGGAACACACGTTTATGCTCTTTCTTTACCAAACACTAAGGTATTGGACACATCAGTTGCTAAATCAACAAAGACGACAGAAGTTTCTGTCCTGGAATTTCACTGAAGATTATTGTACTGCCAAAGTCTCTTTATTTTCTTAGGAAGATGAGTGAATGCTTTACTTTGCGGTTCATGTGAATGTTAGTCTTCAAGTAGTTTACAGAGGATGCTAATATCCTATCCTCTGTTTTCCTAAAAGACCAAATGTAACCTCTCTAATCTCAAAAGTCTAATTTTTGCATGTAATCTTCAAGTTGGCTGTACAAAAGCCTGCTTGTTTCGTCTTTCACTCATTTGAAAGTCCAATTTCCCCCTTATAGTGTCAAAGGCTCCAAAGAGCTTAAATCATCATCAGCTGTAATTGTAAACCCTAATATAAAGTTAATGTTTTATGTTACTTTTCTTCTCTTTGTTTTTAGTAGAGAAATGTGATATTCTTTCAGATCATTATTCCCAGTATGAAATCTAGTGAAACTGTAAATAGATATTTTCTCTAATGATACTGTGTTGGTATGTAACTGCACATTAGGTACAGAATTCCAATAAGTAAACTAAAATAGACTTTAAAAAAAAATAATTTCTATAGCACGTGTGTTTGCGGCCCTCTTGATTATACAGACACAAGCTTATTGAGCCCTTTCCAAGATGTTGACACTGGACTACTTTGTAGAGAAAGCCAAACAATCTGTTTTGGATTAATGCAAAATGCTTGTATTCAATAGTAGATTGTTCTTTAAACATCAGAAATAGTATAAGCAGCTCTTGAATTCATAATTTGGTAACACTGAAGTTTTTGGTGTAGGACATCTGTGCTCCGCAACCCAAAGACTATGTTGAACACCACACTAAATGGAAGCAACTTCCATACCCTAAGAGTTCTGCTGTCAATTTTTGATGGCAGGCGAATAGAAATTAAGCCAGTATTCCACCTGTGAAAATGTAATTGTATTAACTATCTGCTTGGCATAAGAAAGGAAACTGAAAAATATCCAAATAATTAAAATTCTTAAAATACTTAAAAGCCTTTGAAGCAGCAGCTGCTTTAACTGTAACTGCGTTTTCAAATGTTGAAAGGATGCCATGGTATTCTCATGTTGGTACATTCAAAGCTAATGAGGCACTGACAATCTCTCCGGTGGCACTCCTCAGAGAAAACTGCTTTCTCTTCAAGAACAGTTTAGAGATGCACCTTTTGGAAGTTAAAGCAAGCATAAAACCTTTTCCCTGAGGACTGAAGAGGGAGATGTGATCTTTGAGCTCTTCAGGGACTTTTTCTGTGGTGTTGGGGAAGGTGCAGCTGTCCGTATGTACATATATACATACGGAGATCACTTGTCAGTACTTCTGTTCTGTGAAAATGAAATCAAGTGGCACTGTATGATGTAAGGCTGTGGTACTTGTGTCTTACACTTCGGGTAGGTGAAAAGGAAAGCTAATCTAGGATAGAATGAATGGGAACTGTGCATTGCAACATGGTATTGGTATGAAGGGGCCATGAACCTTGAGAGAGATGCCATTAAAATCACTTAAAGACCACGCAGTATTATGGACCTATTTTCAAAAGCTCTATGAGATGGAATTTGAAGGAAAAAAAAAAAAGTAAAAAAAAAGTGTGTGTGTGTGTGTGTATATATATATATATATATAGTATGCTTATAACCTATGTGTATATATATGGATTAAATATGAGTAGATGGAAGTCAGGTGGTTGTGGAAAGGGTAGGTCTTCTCAAAGCTGTGTTTCAGATCAAGGGGTGCATCTGTGGGTGAGACTTCTGAGTGCTTCAGCTCTTCAGAGAGAGGCAGTCCTTGCCCAATAGAGTTTATACCATACATAAAGGACACGAGGACAAAAGTGAAGGAAGAAACTATTTAAGATTGCTTAAAGTCAAATGGCAGGCTTTAAAAAATCTGGCGTCATAAAAATTTAATTCCTACTTGTAGCTCCTCTCCATCAGACCAAGCTGCAAAATGGTCAAGAAACAATCTCCAGGGCTCTGAGCAGCTGGTGCTCTGCAGTGCCAAGGGTGGGGCCTGTTGTGTCAGCTGAGACTTCTTTTGTTGTTTTTCTTTTAAACACAGCTTGCTGGCTGGCTGTCAGTCCTGGGTGACAATTTGTACGTA
The DNA here is from genome assembly GCA_013397895.1 of Origma solitaria. Lineage (NCBI taxonomy): Eukaryota > Metazoa > Chordata > Aves > Passeriformes > Acanthizidae > Origma > Origma solitaria. The sequence continues at coordinate 2,669,632 of VZRL01012168.1, read as the reverse complement.
CATGATCCACAGGAGCTGCGGGCACCACTCGCGACCTGTGGTGGGCACAAACCTGGGTGTGTTTTGTGCTGGCCAAATACAGCACAAAAACCAGTACGTGAATACTCTAAGGAAAGGTGTCCCTGTCCACAGCAGGGAGGTTGGAACTAGATGAGCTTTAAGGTCGCCTCCAATCCAAGCTACTCTGTGATTCTGTGATGTTCTGAATACAGGCAGGTAAGTGTGTTCTAAGGCATAGCTTTATCCACAGTTGTGCTTTGGATGGGCTGGCTCTGTCTAAACAAGCTCCAGTTATCTGGATAGTTGCATATGAATAAAGACTTCCAGCAGGAGAGAAGCCTAATAGAAATTACATTCTCAGGTGACCTCAGGCATAACAGATACGCCATGTTTAAATCAATAATGTTAACTCATCTCCTGACACTGCTTACATATATTCCTGTGTGAAGTGGACCGTTTTTATGCACTGTAGTAATTCCCTGCTGAAAACTCCTTGCGGCTTTTCTAAGCATTACCATTTGTGTCTGAGTGGTCCTTAAATAATCAGGTCATTGCACCCTCCATGCTCAGCCTGCTCAGTCTTCAGCAGCACCTGGGGGCTTTGGTGCAACTGAAATCTCCAGGGTGACATCACATACACAGAGAGTGAAATTAAGGAAATTTTTGATGAGTTGTTGAGCTATCCTTTCTCTCACAGTGAAATACACCTCAGCAGAAAGCGCAGACTAACTGCATGGAATGGCTTGGGTAGGTAAGTCTGGGCAAGCATTACAGGTGGTACAGGAGGTACAAATGAGCCATCAATGACACAGGCACAGGTCCCCAGTCCACCATTGTGACTGCGTGGAGTGGAAAGCAATGAAGAGGCAATAAAAACTCCCATTCCTCCCTCCCTGCACCCCCATCACACTACTAATTTTTTGTCCAAAAAGCATATCAATAATCTAATACTTCATGAAATTCTAGTATGTAGTGCATTGTAATACAGACTGGAATTTAATATTGTCAGTCTTTCTTGGTACTTAAGTGAAACTTGTGAAAGTATAAGTGTTTTCTCCCTAACTGGGATATCAAGTTACATATTCCTCTAAATACTTGACTAAGTCTTTTTCGGCTTCCAATGGCCGTATTTTGGTTGTTTTGGGTTTTTTTCTTTGAATTTGCTGTTTGAAGTTATGTTATATGTTAAAAATTACAATGTGTTCATATTCACCCATTTCACAAGGCATTCACTTAAATTTTTTAAATTCAGTAAATGAACATCGCAGCACACAGGACATGGCTGGATGGCACTTCTCTGCTGCTGTTTCTAACTATTGATTGTATTTAAAGCGCACTGTTAAGTTTGTTCAAACTGAAAATTTGTGCCGCAGTACCTTAAAATGGCTCCAAATTACAGCTTTTAAATTTAACTATTTTGATCTTTCCTGTAACTTGAAATAGCCACTTCAGATCTCTGCCAGAGTTTGAAACCACTTTGACTTGTCATTTGGCATATCTTCACATGAAGAGAGAAAGAAATTTTGTGTTTGAGAGACCCAAAGGAAAAAATTATGCTTCTCCAAGTTAATACATATTGCAAGATCAGCTTTGCCAATATTTTCCTTAGATTTGCCTGAACAATCTTGATGAGACTTTGTCATGCCTGAGGAAATAAATACTGTCTTTGGCATGTGCATAACACACAGAAATGTGGATGGTGTAGTTACATAGAGAGCAAAGCTCTGTCAAGTGCAGCATCAGGATGATAAGAAATCCTTCCCCAACCCACCATTACCTCTAAATAATGTTTCTTGGCAGCTGCAGGGATTTTCCCTGAGAGAAATGCCTAAATTACACTCCTTCATTTCTCTGAAGGTGGAGGGAAATGCATTTAGCATGGGAGCAGGTTAAGAGCTCGCTACCAGCTTGCAAAAGTGAGTCTGTCCAAATACCCTGGTGCTGGACTATTGTTAAAATGAGACTTTTCTGCTGAAAGGCTTATTTGGGGAGAAAGCATTGCTGGTGGGTTTTCGCATATTTCATGAACAGAACTTAAAGGCCTGGCTGGCCAGCCCTTATCATCAACTCTTGATTTTATTTTTAGTGCTGTTTTTGTGCTTTTCCTTTAGCACTTAGCAGACCTTGCAAAAGCAGCTACTTTGCCTTCCTTCATCCTTTCATCCTTCTCAACATTATCTCTTAATTTCGTTGCTTTTGGTAGTTGTGCGTTCCCTCCAGGAAAGCATAAGGCAGCTGTGGCCTGTTGGACTCTCTGTTCTCCCTGTGGTGGTCCTTGGCTTCCTCCTACCCATCCCTGCTGCCTTATTCCTGGCATTCAAGCCCTTGGGCAGGACCCCTTGTCTCAATCTCTGTTCCGGTGCTGACACAGCAGGGCCCAGGTCTGGACCCTGGCCAGGACTCCTGGCCATGTCTGCAGTGTGGGGGAGGTTTCCAAAATAGCTTTCTCCCAAACCTGTTTTGCATTGCTGGAAGCATCGCCCTTCTCTCACCCAGGCAGCAGTTTTCAACTTTTTGCTACTCTCCTGCTTGTGTATTTTAACCCCTGGACTTTGAGGTGGGCTGCCCAGCTGTCATGCCTTACCCTGGCTCCCTGGGTGGTGATTTCCCATGGGATCACATTTCTCTGGGGAGGGGGAAGCCTGCTAGCGAGGCCACATCAGGACATAACTCACATAAGTTTTTCTAGGATGTTCTCCTGTGCCCTCGTGGACTATTTGATGTGAAATAAGCACTGAGGGTGGGACTCATCTTGCTGCTCTGGATGGTGCTGTCTCTTCCAGCTGGCCTTCTTCACGTCTTCACTGCCCTGGTTTTGGCTGTCGAACATTGGCTCTGTATTTGGAAGAGCTGCTCTCCTCTCCTGGCAGCATGCAGGGCAAATTACAGGCTGGGAGAGGGAAACACCTCCAGCCATGTCAGAGTGCTGAGCTTCTGCCAGCCTGTGTAGCTCAAGCTGGGGGCGGCTGGATGTTTTTGGCAAAGGTTTTTACCATTTGAGCAGATAGAGTTTGTATAACTTCATGCCTTTTGCTTGCTCAGTGAAAATATGTCTTCAACTGAGGACAGATGACATCAGTGGGGTTCAGGTGGGCTGCTCTGAGAGATTAAGTTTTGCTGCCTGATGCATAGACCTGAAAAAAAAAAGGAGAATGCTTGAAATTATGCATATTTTGGGTTGTTCTTGTGGGACACTAGTAGGTTATTATGAACTGTTTTCAAAGAGAGAAAAGAAGACCCACAGCTGAAACATGCAGGATGTGTATCATAATGATTCTTGATTGCATTCACTTGTTTGAAACTGGTGAATAAATACCTCCATATATGTGTATACATCTTTGATTTGTATAGTCTTTGATTTCTGATGTGCAGCTGTGTCCTTCAGGGAGACACAGAAGAAACTTCTGCAGCTTTGCAGTAAGATATATAACATTAAATTTTATGTTAGTGCTACCACTTTCATCAGGTCTTTGCAGTGCATAAAAAGATGCATGTGGGAGAGAACTGCACATGTGCAATTTGGATGATTTAGAATTTTCATAAGTTAGTCTTGTTTTGAAGATTCTGAAATTAGTGTGGTGTTGATGTAGAAGGAAACCCTTTCTTTCCTGTTGTGTAAAATTTAAAATTTGTCACAACTCTCAACAGCCAGATTTTCTTATAATTTGAGCACCATGATTAAAGACATCTGATTTTTTTTCTTCCCTACTTCTCTCCCTCTTGTTCTTTTGAGGAAATGCCATTGTTATTTAGGGTACTGGGTTTAGATGTGTTGCACATCCATTCACTAATAGCATTGCAGTTTGAAAGTAGTCATGTATTCAGGCTTCTGCAGCCATGCCTTGTCGTGCTGCATGGTTTACCCAAAGCCTACACTTAACCAGTGTGGGCTGGCAACGTGAGTCACTCAGTAAAGTCTGTCTCCTTTTAGGCTCTATCATGAGAGTTTTAACCTGGTTAGGTCTGCAGTCCATCCTGGCGTCCCTCAGAGGTCTTTTGTCAGGCTTCCTGATGCTGACTGGCCAGGCTGGGCAAGATGCTGCTTTCAGCTCCTGCCTCAGTTAAATTATGAGCCTATGCCTGTTCAAGTTTTCTTTGGAGTTGTCAACTTCAGGGCAATGCACTCAAATATAATCACTTGATTCGAGTATGCCTGTCTTGAGTTCATCTACCGTGGCTTTCTAGTTATACTGTGTAACTTGTTAGTAAAAGAGGCCAAGATTAACATGCTGCTATACAGCTGTTCCTGGAGATTAAAATCGTGTTGGCGTGCAGACATTCCGTGCTCTAAACTGCCCAGGGACAAATATCAGAAACAGTATGCCTGGCACTGAGTTATAGTCCTAGTGAAATGTATAAATAAGAAAACCAACCTGATAAATAATATAGAGGTCTTTCCCATACTTTCCTGGGAAAGGAGTGGATGTGAGTGCCCTGTGCTGAAAGCAGGTACCTTTCCTATTACTGTAGTAAGAAAAAAAGGGTTTACTTGCTGAAGATGTTTCTTGTGAAGGCATCCAACTGGTAGTTTGCTTCAGCTTTGTACCACTGATTTCTTTTTTGTCACATTAAGGCAGCTGTTTGGCCTGTGACTGCATCCACTTTGAAATATGGTTTGTGCAGAGAGCGTTGACTGAAAAGATTAATTTATGTATCAGCTGCAGTTATTGTCACTGCAAGTGCAGTGCATCATATCAAATAACACCATCTGTGTGCATTTAGTTATGGGAGGGCTACAGGTGGCTTTTGTGTCTCTTTGGACCTGAAAAGGGGTGACCTGCATCTGGTTGTAGCTCTGGGCATTTCTGTGTCCTCTTCTGGCTTGTCTTTCCACTCTTCTGGCTTGTCTTTCCACTGCTGTCTTTTCTGCTTCAATTATTCTGCATGTGCATCCATTTTGGTGAGTGTTGGGAACCACATTTTGAGTTTCTCATTGGTACTTGACATTTATTATAATGAGATAGGAAATACATGTCTGGAAGAAACAGGAGATAACCAAAACTGGAAACTTGCCTTGACTTGGAGTTTAAGGAAATTTCCAGTCAAATACATCAAATCCTGAGTAGTTCTGTAATAAGGGAAGGCAGCTTTTGTAGGAATGCCAGCAGTGCTGTTGGTGTATCATTCATACCTCTTGGTTTCACCAGCACACGGGAAGCTTGCAATAGTTGACTGACATCTTGTCATCTTTTTGGAAACTGGAACACCTGAATTGTGTTTTAGCTCTGTTTTTAGCAGAAATGTTTCTGACTGGGGATTCTGTACCTCTCTCTAACTGAATGTCAAAACCAAGAATATTAAACTGTACCTTTAGATGTCTCCAAGGCATTTCAGACCTCTTGGATACCAGTAACAGCTCAAGACATGCACTGCAGCATTTTAAGTTCTTTTGTTTTATTCTTGTCCAAAACCATTCTTTTGCAAAGTTTTTGTCTGCCAGTTTGTAGGCAAATCTTTAAGATGTGTAATATTTATAAAATCACTCAGACATTTTAGCAATAACATACATTAAAAGCCATAAATATTTCGTGTGCAATACAAGGCAACTTCTAACTCGTCAGAAAGATAATATTGATTTATAGCTCATTTCCTTATTGGAAGAGTAAACTGGTTTGCAAAAACCGATCAGTCCAAAGGAATTGGAAGTAAGTCCTCCATCTCAGAAAATATTTCCCTATTTGTAAGCCCATCACAAGGAGAATGAGGGTTAAATTTATTTGCAGTAGGTACCTGTTATCTCTAAAGCACAATCCTGGTCTCTCATTACTCTTCTGCCATTAATAAAGCTTCTCTTACTACACAAGGACCATGAGAAGGTGGGACAGGGAACAGAAAAAATCAAGCTTGTAGTACGTGACACAGGAGAATATTAATAATGGATTTTGTGGTGTAGAGCTTGATGGTGCTCAGGGTCCAGTTCACAGGAAGCCATGCTCTCTAAAATGTTCTTGGCCTTTGTTGTATGAAGGCACCATGGCAAGTGGGACTGAAAATGGCTACAGAAGTGCACAAAGGGAGAACATAAGACTTCATGGCTGCAAAGATGAGTAATTTAAATAAAGTTTAACTGGCAAGTCCTATGCACCAGTTTTGTTGAATAAACTCCCTTCCCTTCCTCCCAAGCCCTTTTCAGAGCTGATGTGTGCAATTCATGTTTTGTATTATAAGCAGTTCTTTTTAAACCATCCTATTCATTTCCTAGTCACCTCTCATTTCCACTGTGGAAAGAGCTGTGAGGAATCCCTGCCATTGCAGTGAGGTACTTTCTGTGTGCGTGAGCAGGGGAGGGGAAAGCTTGGCAGGCACCATGGTGCACAGCAGCTCACAAGTTCAGACAGGACTGCAGCTCTTTTGGGCTTTTACTTGTCAGCCACCTGCAATGAGAGCACTCCAGCCCTGCAACAGGCTCCTGAAAAATCCTGACAGCTGGAGCAAGCTCACATCAGGCAGCTGGCTGATGGACTGCTCCTGCTAACAGCTCCTTGCCAAGGCAGCGGGTTGTCGAGGGATGGTTGAAACAAGCTGTACGATATCTGTTTTTTCCTTGAAATGATTTCTGTTCTCAGAGTGAGTTGGGTGAGGGAGCTGGAACCAGGGAGCTTATTGTCAGGTGTTGCTGGAGGTTACGCTTGGCCTGGTTTCTTCCTGGCAAATGTTGATTTTGTGTCAGGTTGCTGTTGAACCCTTACAAATAAGAGCCTGTGACTGCAGAGGGGCAGAATGGTGAGAGGCAAGTGACTGGGGAGCTGCCATGTAGAGCTTGTTTCACCCTTTGCCTTCTGCCAGGACTTCCTGCTAAACATAACATCCTATTTTCCTCGATGTAACGAGGCCAGTACAGGTCTGCAATAATAACAGCAAGGGAGCGATGCTGATTGTCTTTTGCACACAAGACACACACACTGTGAAACTGACTGTACAGTATGTTTCTAATTTTATGTGTTATAAATATTAGAGTTCCATAAGAAGGGAAACTTTAAATCATGGAAAGGAATCAACAAAACTCAGAAGCACATTTGTAGGAAGGCAAGTGTGTGGATCCTTTGGTAATTATTTGGTGTGTCTGCAATTGAAATCCATATCAAATCTTTGAGCATTTTTAATAGCATGTGATCTGATTGGCAAGGGAGAGAGGTGAGAACATTACATCTAGGAACTTGAGCATATGATTTTATGTTTGTGTCTGGGTGGTCCAAATCATTATGGCTTTTTTGCAAAACCTCTCAGCTGAAGTGGTTATTTTTCTATGAAATATCATACCTGGTTGAGATACATAGGAAACTGTCAAATTGATATTTTTCAATTATTTAAAAAAAAAAAAAAAAGGAGGGGGATTCAAATTTCTCCTTTCTACACAGAAGACTTCAGGGTTAGGTCTGTTCTGGTTCTGTGAGAGCTGGTAGTGGGACAGGGATCTCCCCCAGCAGCCCAGAAGCAGTGAGCAGAGCTGGGACAGGGATCAGCTCCGGCTGCAGGGACAGGGCACCCCAAGGCCAAGCCCTTTCAGGGCTGGAGCTGGTGTGAGCCTATGGGTAGTGATGTCTCACATATTTGGGTAAAATGCCACATTATTTACAGTGTATTAACTCTCAGTAACAATTTAGGCAGTGGTTTCATTTTTCTGTGAGAACTGTTACTAGCTTTGTACCCTTTCTGTGGATTTGTTTCCCCCAGTGTGTTTGACATGCTCTCTTTTTACGTCCGTATCTCTGGTCCACATGGCAGACTTGCACGTTATCAGTCTGCTTTTAATGGTAATGCCTGAAATCTCTTAAGTCAGTTTCTCAGACTTTGATGCTGTTGTGAGGAGGAAACAGTGAGAAATCCTGCCATTCTGAGGCAAACAACTGATCTTTGGTGTATATCTTCAATATCTTTGACTAACGTAATATTTTGATGCTCAGAAGACACTTGGTGTAACCAGAACACCAACAAATCTATACATCTGTTATTTAAGAATATCTGTTCTGTTACAAGATTCTCTTGCTTGGTTTAGTTTTTTTCTGAGAGCCTTTAGTTGTCATCTTCAGTATGTTTATGAAACTTGAGCATTTTTTCAGTACTAAACTGATTTTGTGGACAACTAAAATTCATAGAACTGGCTATTAAAGGATAATATCCTAATTATGTTAAGTGAACCTTGACCTCAGTAATTTGAGGCTGTCTGCCAGCTTTGCTTGCTGCAGCTGGTCATTCCTGCCAGATGTTGTTCATCAATCCTTACATATCAGCCCTCCCTTAACGAAAGGGACCCACGGTGAGGCCATCCTTAGGTAACGTAGCTGCAGCAAATACAACATAAATTCACATTTCCCTGCTTAGCCCTGCAGCCTCCCAGCATGCTCTGTCCTGATGTCAGGAGGCTGGGGATGCACCTGCCTCTGCATTTCCAGAAGCTGAAGGAAACAGGGCATCATCATCCTTCTTGCTGAAGACCATGGTGCTCGCCATACCTTTTGTAAAACCTACAGGTTTGCCATGTACATGTTCCTCTTCTTTCCAAACGGGTTTCTTTCAGGGTGCCATTTTAGGTGCTTCAGTCACCTCTACTGTTTCTGGTAGTGGCAGCGGATTTTCCATAGCTCTTTTCCCTCTCCTGAAGGAGCAGGGTGTAATTCTGGAAATATGGCCTCAGTGTGTTGAGGTCATTAAGTTTGTTTAAGTTATTATATTGGTACTGCCAGGTCTCCTTTTGCCTTAAACGAGCAGTTAGGGTTCCAAAGGTGGAGGAAATTGAATATTGTTTTGATTTCTTTTTATTTGCTTACTTTCTAGTTTGGGGCACTTGAAGTTTCTGAGCATTGTCTACAGCTACATATATATACATGCGTATATACATATATATATATATATATACACACTATGTTTCCTTATATATAAATATGTAAAGAATCATAGAATATCCTGAATTGGAGAGGACCTACTAGGATCATCAAAGTTCAACTCCTGGCTCTGCACATGACAGCCCAAAGAATCACACCTGAGAGCATTGTCCAAGTTCTTCCTGAGCTTTGCCATCTGGTGCTGTGACCACTGCCCTGGGGAGCTGTTCCAGTGCCCAAACACCCTATGGAGGAAGAACCTTTTCCTGATATCCAACCTAACCCTCCCCTGACACAGCTTCAGGCCATTCCCTCGGCTCCTGTCACTGTCACCACAGAGCAGAGATCAGTGCCTGTCCCTCCTCTTCCCCTCACAAGGAAGTTTTAACTGCAGTGAGGTCTCCCCTCAGTCTCCTCCAGGCGGAACAGACCGAGTGCCCTCAGCCATTCCTCACACAGCTTCCCCTCGAGGCCCTTCTCCATCTTTGTAGCCTCCTTTGGACACTTTCTAATAGCTTCATATCGCTTTTATATTGTGGTGCCCCAAACAGTGTGTATCATTAGTGAAACTGGATCTTCTAAGCCAGTATCTTCTCAAATGACCTTGGTAACCACTCTTTCAGAAGGAAATTTGTTTACCCTCTTGATTCTGATGGAAGTGAGAACATCCTCCTGATGGGGATTTGCCACTGACATGAATATTAATGAAAAAAGAGCAAGGGTTTGGAGGGACTGTCTCAAATGTTCCTTTAAAATCTAATCAGCATTATTTTATGCTGGCTTTGTGAAAAGAACTTTTGACTCTACCTTAGGATATGATTAACATTGATTATTTTAAACAAAATGAGTAAGCCACTTCTCATAAATTGGTTTATACAACTTCTGTGCTTTCGGCTATATTAAATGCTGTTTGTTGTGAGGCTGTTTTTAATGCGATTCTTTGTAAAAAAATTAAATTCCTATCTCCTGAGGCTTGACAGCAATTCTTTACTTTTTCCTTCAATTATTAGTTTGCTATTAAATTTGAAGTTCCTTTACATATTTTTTTTTATTTTGGGTTTCACCTGTTTTTCTCTTGTCTTTGCTCAGTTTTTGACCTCTTGACTGCCCTACTTCCCCTGGAGTTTTTCCTTCAGCTGTTCCTCACTGATGTAATGCCTGTTTTTTCTGCTTTATGCTACCCTTGCAAAGCACTAGTAAAGCATGAGTAGTCCTGGAGTCCTTAAAGTCCCTATTTTCTTCAAAGAAGGGTGCTCGCTGCTAGCTTAGGGTTTATAGTATTTCTGTGTTGCTTCTGACACTCTGTGATTCCACTTACTAAAGAGCAGGAGGAGATCACAGTCAGTAACATCACATTTTTCCACTCCCCTTCTGTTTTCTAGGAATTTCTTGGAGAGTTTCCTATGGATTACAGGCAGCTCTTGATGCTAGTTTTCAAGTGTTGGTGTAGTGTCTGACACTTGAAGCTGAGATTTTTTTCACACGGAGCCTTTCTTTTAGTCTCCTTGTAAAATCTCAAAAACCGTTTTAAAATGCCAGAGCTTCAGAAATAATATGTGCCTCAAGGACAAAAACCCTCAGTGTATCTGGTACTGTAGTATTAAAAGTCAGAAACTGAGATGTGCCAGTTTCCAGTGTCAGCATTTAAAAAAAAATTGAAAAAAGTCTTCCATCTGCCACCAGTTCAGAATAGATCAGGATTAGTTTTCAGTCTCCTCCTTTGGAAAGTTATCCCAAAGTCCCCTGGAACTTGTCATTAAGGAGACTTTCAACCTAAATGGTCTTTACTTAATGAAACATTTACTAGTAGTTCTACCTCTTTTCAGTCCCTTGTTGGCCAGGTCATCTCCTGATTTTCTGTCTTTTTAATGTGCTCCTAAAGTGTAGGCCTATGTTGAAGACTCTAAATATTTTAAGGGAAAAAACCCCATACTGAAGTATGTTCATAGGAATTATTTCTCTGTATCTTGGCTTTGCCGTCTTGCAGCCTTTTGTGCATTGTCATGGTTAGGAATGGTACCCTCCAATTTAGTGACCCAGCCCCACCCAAGACTCTCCCAAACCAGATGCCACTTGCTCACTCCCCCCTCTTCCCCTCCTTCTTCCTGCCCCAGGGAAGGGGTTGAGAATTGCAGGCACAAAAAGGTGAAAATTACAGATTGAGAGAAAAACAATTTACTGGAAATGGCAATGAGATAAGGAAGCAAACAGTAACAGCAGCAATATTAATTTAAAAAGTATGCAAAAAGAAGGTGATTTGCATGGAAAAATGCTCACTGTGGACCCTGACAATGAACAAGGGCTGATGGATTCCCTACCCTGCCATGCTTTTTTCCACCCAAAGTCAATCTGTCCTTCCCAGAAGTGAGAGTCCCCTACTTCTGACGCTAGTGATGATGTGTGTGGTATGGAATAACAACCAAGACACCCACACTGCTCCAGGCTCTGACCCCTTATGGCCACTGCAAAACACAGCCTTTGGAGAGCCTCCTGTAGTTTGTCAGACACAGAGTGCCAATTCTTCTATATAAAGACATTCTTCTATATCCCTGGACAACCCCACGGCTGCTGTAAATATTGAAGGCCTAGCCAGAGTTTAAGCATAGCAGGAAAGCCCAGACACATCTGTGTTCAGGATAACAAATATATTTTGTAGTATGCAGCTATATAGCTGGGTTTTGTGTAGATGTTATGCAGTGTTTACCTTCCTTAAACCTATCGATTAAAGAATGTACATTTTATTCAGCTGAATTCATTTGCATTTTAGTGTTCATGACACTTTTCATCCTTTTTCTGGTAATGGCCTGTGACAGTTTCTGATCATAAAGAGAGATGCTGCCACTAATTTTTTTTAGCATTGTTTATTGAAGAATGCCTTAAGAAAAAATCAAACTTTGAATTCCTCATGGCCTGAACAGAGGAAACATTTTTGTCCAGCCTCCTCCCTGTTAGTCTCCTGCTGGCATAACTAGGTGCCTCTCCAAATGATCAGTGACTTCTTTTGTTTGGCTGTCTTTTTGGAGTTTTTATTTTATTTTGCTGTATTTCACTTTATTGAAAGATCCTTATTCAGGGGGAGCCTTTAAAAGGAGGAAAGAAGCTTTTGGGCCTTGACAGCTTAAAAAATCATGGAAGCTAACCTCTTCCTTTTTCTCTGCACCCAGTTATTTAAAACTTTGATTGGGCAATGACCCAAAACAAGCAAAAACCAACTCACTGGTGAGGCTGAAAATCAGTATTACTTGAGGGCACTATTCATGTATGTAATGTTCAGATTTTCCCCTTTGAGCCAAGCTCCCAGCTTGAGCCCATCTTCTTGATGAATCATTGTGGCGCCTTGGGGCTCATAGTGCTCGGCAACCAAGGGAACATGGCTTACATGGGAAACATGGAACAACACAGGAGATGACTGATATTTCTCCTGAAGTTATACCACTATCAACTCCCAAGTGTATCTTTATTGGCCTGTTCAGCTGCTTTTTTTCCCCCACAGTAATCAACACTTAATTTCAATAGCAGAGGCATTTCATCCATCTATTTCACTTTTTTTGGTCTAGATTTTATTGAATTTTCTGTTGAAAACCCAATATTTAGATATATATACATTTGATAATTTTAAATTAAATCCTCACTTTCCATTGAATTGCTCAAAATGTCACATCACAAGAGCAATTCAGGGCAAACCAAAATACCCAGAATTAGGATTCTGGAATTTTCTTTAGAATTTCCAGAATTAGTATTCTATAGATGTCTCATTTGTTTTCATTGAATATAAGGACACAATTTTCATGAAGGGTGTTTTTTTTTTTTAATACCTTCAAGTGAATAGTATTTAAAAAACAACTGCCCAAGACCTTTGGGTATGCAAGCAGCATTTGAACATACTGCTTATTCTAACACTAAACACATGATTACAGTAAAAACAAATGCATTTGCAATGGAGCAAAGTATCCAGGAGCAGCCTGGGACTGCACTAAGGTTCCTGGATCGTATGGATGTGTTGGCAAAGGGGTTTGTAGCTCCTTGTTATGTCTGCCAGCTTTCCTTTGACTGCAGCTGTGTTACAGGACTTCTGCCTGCATTGAGTCAGAGCCACTTGAGCCACTTCCACTTTTATTGCCAATCTGGAGTGGGAAAATTAAACCAAAATCAGTGGTGGAAAGTGTTTTGCTTTGGTTTTCCTGTATCTAAGATATCTACATGTGTCCATAAAAGGAAGCAGAGTCCAGTAGCATTTTTACAGAGCTCTTCTGGACTAGCACTAACTTGTGTATCCATGCAGTTTCCATCCCACCACTGTTTTTTCTGGGAATAAACTGCATGGGCATGGCTACCTGCTTCTGGACATGGGACTTCATTGAAGTGAAGGAAACACCTTGAGCCAGGAGGAGTAGTGCTTTTTTTTGTTGCACAGTATTTGCCAACACGTGAAACAAGTTTTATTTTGTTAGTTGCCTTCTATGCAAATCAGTCGTTTTCTCAACATGTGATTAATCTGTTTGGAAACACTTTCATGGCTTGATGTCACCTGCACTGTTTCTTCATAGTCACATTGGGTCACAGATAGCAAAGGAGGAGGAAGGAGATTATCTTTTGGGAAAAGAACTCATGGCTACATTTTCCTAATCAGATTCATGATTTCTGTGTAATTGGGTGGTTTTATTTCATAAAGCATAAGTTACTTCTGGCAGAGAAACTTCAGGCATCTCTGACCTCTTTTGAGCTTGGTAATTCTGAAGTTTTCTGTTCTGCATTTCAGTTGTGCTTTGATTATGACTTTGAAAGAACTGTTCTTTGATGGAGTCTTGTATGAGGCATCTCTCTTGAAGCAAGTCAAAACCTGTGTGTTAAAACACGGTGTTTGCATCTTAATCAATACTGAGACGCAATGAATTAATCCTGTGTACAGCCCTGAGGGGATCTTCTTGGTAAAGGATTACTTTCTGTGCCTGAAAAACTGTACACCTGCAAGGAACAGAAGCACAACAGTGGACTGGAGCTTGTGGCTCTGCATGGAAGCTCAAATCTGTGCTATACATCTGCGTATTTCCATAAATACAAATAGGGAAATTCCTAAACATCTCTGGAAGTTGATCATTTGGGCTACTAAACTGCATACAGGATTATTAACTTGGCTGGCATTCAGGAACATGCCATGATTGTCTGGATATCCTCTGCTTCTCAGTTAAGCACAGCTCTTGCACAATACAAAATGGTTGTGTTTTAGTGCTTTAAGGTCCATTCCAACTCCAACCCAAACCATTCTGTGATTATAGGTTTTCTAAAACAAAATAATCTTTTTATATATATAGATATATAGATAGATAATATTTTTAAGCTTCACAGACCAGATGCAGCAAAACACCTGAATGTGCAGGCAGTTTTTAAACACATACTGAGATCCCACCAAAGCAAATGGCTTTTAGACATGAGTTTTGCAGAACTCTAGGGTGTAATGTTCAGGCAGTAAAGAATGAGATGAAAAACCCAGCTTTCCATTTTAAGTACCATCATAAAGTGAGTACAAGTATTTTTATGCACAAAATGTGACCATAGTGACCATTTTGTGCCTTTTCTGCCCCCTTATGTGCTTCTTCCAGACTTCTGAGGTCTTAAGGTGATGTTAGCCCTGCCGTACTCCAAGAAGCTCTTCAGTTTGCTGCAGTAGAGCTAAGGTTTTAAATTCACATATTTGATATGGCACGTATTTGATATGGCTTCAGGTACTGTGGAATGTAAAACTCGGAGGCGAAACACTGGAGGAACTAAATCCAGATGTTGCAGACTTACTGGTGGAAACTGGTCATTCTCTTCTTACACATGCTTAAACTGATGAATTTTTTGAATATGGGAGGAATTCCCAAGCAATTTTCTTTGTTTTGAAGGATAGGTCAAATGTGAAAGGAACTTTTTCTTTCCTCCCAGTATCAAAACTAACCAGTGGCTGCAGACTACAAAACATGCTGCCTAGTTTCATTTAATTTGTGTTGTTTTTGTGTGGACAAGACACAATGTCATTATAGTTTTGAGGTGGTTTTTGTTTGGTTTTAATTTTGTTCTCTTTTTTTCTTTGTTATTCGGTGAAATCTGCCATGCAGCTGAAATTGGCAATTATCACTGTATTTTTAGGGGGGGGTTTCTGTTCTCCATTTCCTGCCAGTGTTCAAAAAGTTGGAAATACAGCGATCTTTGCACTACAGGCTGGGGGCAGAGTGGCTGGAAAGGGGCCCCGAGGAAAGGGAGCTGAAGGTGCTGGTCAGCAGTGGCTGAACATGAGCTCAGGTGTGTCTCAGTGGCCAAGGAGGCCAATGACATCCTGGCCTATATCAGCAACAGGGTAGCCAGCAGGACCAGGGCAGTGATTGTCCACCTGTGCTGGGCACTGGTGAGGCCACAGCTCCAATCCTGTGTCCAGTTCTGGGCCCCTCAATTCGGGAAGGACACTGAGGTGCTGGAGCGTGTCCGGAGAAGGGAACGGAGCTGGGGAAGGGTCTGGAGCAGAAATCCTGTGAGGGGGCAGGGGTTAGCTTGGAATAAAGGAGGCTCAGTGGGCACCTTATCGCTCTCTTCAACTCCCTGAAAGGAGGGTGTAGCAAAATGAGGGTTGGTCTCTTCCACCAGGCAACCAATGATGAGAGGACATAGTCTTAAGCTGCACCAGGGCAGGGATATTAGAAAGAATTTTTTTCGCAGAAAGGGTGATTTAGACATTGGCACGGGCTTCCCAGGGAGGTAGCGAAGTTGCTGTCCCTGAAGCTGTTTAAGGAAAGAGCGGACATGGCACTTCCCTGAAGCTGTTTAAGGAAAGAGCGGACATGGCACTCTGTGGTCTAGTTGACATGGTGGTGTTCGGTCATAGGTTGGACTTGATGATCTCTGAGGTCCTTTCCAATCTAATCGATCTGTGATCCTATGGCAACACACCTGGACAGACACAGTCCCGGCCTGCTCGATACCCTGGTTGGGGTGGGGCCGGTGCAGCAAGTTTGGGCTCACGGCACCGGGCGGGGACCCCACACAGCCCCCGGGCCAGGGCAGCACCGGGCGGGGACCCCACACAGCCCCCGGGCCAGGGCAGCACCGGGCGGGGACCCCACACAGCCCCCGGGCCAGGGCAGCACCGGGCGGGGACCCCACACAGCCCCCGGGCCAGGGCAGCACCGGGCGGGGACCCCACACAGCCCCCGGGCCAGGGCAGCACCGGGCGGGGACCCCACACAGCCCCCGGGCCAGGGCAGCACCGGGCGGGGACCCCACACAGCCCCCGGGCCAGGGCAGCACCGGGCGGGGACCCCACACAGCCCCCGGGCCAGGGCAGCACCGGGCGGGGACCCCACACAGCCCCCGGGCCAGGGCAGCACCGGGCGGGGACCCCACACAGCCCCCGGGCCAGGGCAGCACCGGGCGGGGACCCCACACAGCCCCCGGGCCAGGGCAGCACCGGGCGGGGACCCCACACAGCCCCCGGGCCAGGGCAGCACCGGGCGGGGACCCCACACAGCCCCCGGGCCAGGGCAGCACCGGGCGGGGACCCCACACAGCCCCCGGGCCAGGGCAGCACCGGGCGGTTCGCAAGGCCAGGCCGGAGGGCAGCGGGCGGCAGGAGCCCTTGAGGGACCCTCCCGGCACAGGAGACACCAGAATCGCACAGGATCCCAAGCGCCCGAGAGCCTTCCCGGGAGGCGAGGCGGGGCCGGGGCAGCGGGAGGAGGAGACTCCGGCGGGAGCCGCTCGGAGAATGTCCCCGTCGCACGCCTCCTCCTCCTGCTCCTGCCCCTTGGCCGCAGCCCCGGGCCGGGCAGAGGCGCCGTGCGGAGCATGGGGAGCTGCTGGCTGCGCCTCGCCGCGCTGCTCGCCCTGGGCGCCCGGGCCAGCCTGGAGTACGAGGGTAGGGCAGGGCAGGGCAGGGGAGGAAGGGGCGGCGGGGCCGGGGCAGAGCCGGGCCGGGGAGCGGGGCCGGGCCGGGGGCGCTGCGCGAAATTCTGGGGTGGAAATGACAGCACCGAGCTCTGCTTTTCCCCACGAATTGTGTTCTCCGCCCTTTTCCGTGACAGAAATTTGCAGTGGCATAAGGTCAGACTTTCTCAGAGTCTCCCTTCAAGGTTCTTACCAGCAGTATTAGAAGCCAAATTATCCGTTAGTTTAGCAGCATAAAAAGTACACTAAGGTAGAGAAAGTGATGAGTTATCACCCCTTTTTCCTGACACTCTTTTGCATTGTCAAGTGCTCATTGGGGTAAGATCAGTTTACAGAAGCTGAAGATACGGGCTTATACCCCAAAAAAAGATTGTTGTACAATGATTTTCCAATACGTCTCTTTTTAATACTCCACTAAACCATGTCTCTAAGTACCACATATTGGTATCTTCTGAATACCTGCAAGGATACTGACTCAGCCACTTCCCTGGGCAGCCTGTTCCAATGCTTTTCACAACCCTTTCAATGAAGAAATTTTTCCTAATGGCCATTTTACACACCCCCAGCCCAAGCTGAGGCTGTTTCCTCTCATCCCGTTGGTTATTACCTGGGAGAAGAGACCAACCTCACCTGGCTACAGCATCCTTTCAGGTAGTTATAGAGAGTGATGAACCTCCTTTTCACCAGGATAAACACCCCCAGCTCCCTCAGCAATTCCTTATAGGACTTGTGTTCCAGAACTTGTTCTGTTTCAGGGCAGTAAACTAAAAAGTTTCAGGTTGGTTTCATGAACCATACCATTGTCTGTATCTTCCTTTAAACTGATCAGACTCAAAGAGGTAAGTAATTCGTATATCAGTCCTGGGAAAGGAAATGTGCGTCGTTGTTCTGCCTCTTATGGGTCACATTCCTTCTTTTTCTCACTTCTAAAGGATGTATAGCACAATAGCATATGAAGCATTGTTCATGTACACACCCATGTATGCAGTGCCTGGCTTGGCAGTGTGTTCTTGTGCCCTAACTTTGCCATCAGACCTGCACGTGAGAACCTTTGCAGTGGGGAGGGAATTTTATTTTGTGAATAAAGAAATTTTTTTTTTCCTGACATAATCAGAACAATGTAAGTTCATAGATTAATCTTAAAATGAAGTTGTTATTTCACGCATTTTGCAGAACATCTGGTGGAACAAAGTCCACAGCTGTTTTTTTCAGGAACCTGCTTTACCCTGAACCGTGGTAATTTTAGCACTTCCAACACAGAACAATACTTTGTCCTTACGTGGCTTGATAGCGAATTTTGAATGTATGTGAAGCAGAAACACTTTGATTTGTGGCTGAGAAAACAGAGATGAAATGGTGACACCTCTCTTGTGGCTCCCCAAGTCAAACGTGTTGTGGTTATTAATAAAACGTTTGTAAGGAAAGAGACCTGACTCAGTTCTCGTTTTGAGCTAGAAAATGAGCTGGAAATGGGAGGTGTCAAGCTCAATAAACAGAGCAGAGCAAAAGTAGTGAATAACTCTTTAAGGCCGGTTTTTCATACAGTTTCAAAAGCACTTAATAGTTTCTTGTCTGAGGAAAGGTAATGCATAAGAGCTCACATCATTCTAAGATTTACTGATTTTAGATGCTAAAGTCATTGCACACTAAAATTTGGACAATTATTAGTGATAACACTGAGGTAACAGTTTTATAACTCTCAAAGTGATTAATTAGCTAAGAGTATCCCAATTTCTGACAGAAAAATTGATGCTTAGAGAGTTATTCATTTACATATGAAAGTCTTCCTGAATCCCTCGGGGATCACAGCTTGTTCTTTATCTGTACAGTCAGATTTCAAGTGCAAGAAAGTTTTTTTAATATTCAGAAGTTTCTCAGATGTCAGTGTTTAGACATCAAAAATTGAACCTCAGCAATAAATACAAAAAATCCAGAGAAATTATTCTAAGTGATAGAAAGACTTTGTTCTATATAAATCCTTCAATTTCAGAGGAGAAGCTGTTTGGAAATTCACTTCATCAGGTCCCAGCTCAAACTGGTGAAGGGATTCCCAGTGATCCAGTGCTGGGGCTGGTGCTGTGGAAGGTGCTCCCATGAACAGCTGCAGATACATGGGTTGGATTTTCTTGAGTCTGGTAGAGTAAGAAATCAAGTTTCACCATTTTCTGGGCAAATTATTTTGGGGATTTTTTTTTAGTAAGGAAAGCAGTCTGTTGACAGAAATCAAACTCCTGGGTTTGATTTCTGCAGAGCAATTGTGAGCTTTGCACATGAAATCACTAGCTTATTAAGGTGCCTGAATTACATAATTTTGCCTAACTTTAAGCAGCAGCTTGGAGAGACCGTGGTCTCAGGTGTTAACAAATGACGATGAAATAATTCCAAATGCTGTAACTTGAGATACCATGTGGGAAGCTCCTGTGGCCCCCAGGTACCTGCCTATTGCATGCAAAGTTTTTAGAAGAATTTTTCAGTAGGGGGAGTTTGTGTGAGCCCTTCTTTGTAGAAAAGATTGGTGTAGAATTTAGACTGGACTTCATGCTCTGCAGTTGCTACTTTTGAGTAAGTGTTGTTTAGGGAATTTTGAAGGCTTTCTTGCCAACTATTCTGTTTTATTGATGGATTATTTGAGTAGTAGTGCTCCAAATGATTTCTGATTTATAGAAGGCAGCTTCTATCTTTATTTTAAGTTTTCAGCCAATGAGCAGGGTTTTAAGAGTATGTAGCTATACTGTCCTTTATTTGAACAACTCCAGAAGAATGCTTGAAACCAAACCATGTTTTTGATTTGAGTGTAACTTGTGTTTGCAGGTAATGCACCGTGATGTCATGTTCTTGGTGTGAGGATCATAAAGGCTGTTAAAGAGGGTTGTACTTGAGTTACTTACATTTTAGTTCTTCCATTTGGCCTGATGGCTGTTAACAGCCACTGACACTATAGAACCACTTTATAGTGAAACCTCTAGTGTGGCCCTTCACCTGTGCGTGCTCTTCTCTCTCTGCTCAGTGGATCAGCTACATGGTGGGTGGGCTCTCCATAACAGAGGAGCTGTGACTTGACACTTGCAACTTAACATGGCACAGCATTGCTCGAGGAGCACTGAGAGAAATGTACTATTTCATTTGATTGTCAGATCAATTTGCCCCTTCCAAATTCACTATAAAGTGGGTCTGCTATGACTCTGAGCTTCAGAGAAGCCCATGCTGATGACATTGCATAGATTATTGCATCCTAATCTTGCATGTCTTTTCTCAAAGCTTTCTTTTATTTTTAATTTTATTTCCTTTCTTGCTGCAGTTTTTTTTCTCTTATTTTTTATTGTAGGATCGGGATATTCACCCCTTGAAGATGATGAGGATGTTTATGCACGCAGTAGATATAAAGGTGAATGCTTTGCTTATATGCTAAAGAGGATCAACTGGTTGCTGACAGAAAGCTTCATTCTTTTTCCTATTCATGGATTATAAAATCTTGGTGATCCTTCTCCATGGTTTTTCTCATGAATATTTAGATCACGATTTAATTTCTGCTGTTTTTAACAATGGAAATTAGACCAAGTACTGATCAGAACTCTTTCATGCACCCGAGTAAGTAACTTTTGACTTGCCTTTGCTCCTGGGAGATCAGGTTGTTGCATCATGAAAATCAGGAAGGGCTTCTCTTTCTTCATACATGCTAACAAAGCCATCAATGATAAGCTTACTCAGAACCTGGGCTTACTGATGGTAATGTGTAGAAGTATATGGAAGAGAACTTGATTTTCATTACTTTTTTCTTTCCATAAAATTGCTTTCATATTAGGCTAACCTGCTACCAGAAGTGCCAAGTGAAGTGTGTGTAACAAATGAATGTGTACATTCCAAAACCATATTACATAGCTGGATGAGTGAACAGACTGGCATGTTTATAAAGGAAATTCAGGTTTTCTTCCTTATTCTGGAAGACTTTGCCATTCAGCAAGAGTGAGAAGGTTTTTGCCACTACCAGTAAATCTTCCGTTTGCTCTGTCTGTTTTCTTAAAGATCTGCTTCTGTCTCAATACTGCTCTCTTCTGCCAAAATCCCTCAGAAGCCTAGATGTTAAAGAAAGCTGGCATTTGATTTCTCACTTTAAATGGTAACTGTTTATTTTTAGTAAATTAATCTATGCACATGCTAGAGTTGTCATCATTTTGATTACTTGAAAATACTAGTCATTGGTGTCTTGTTGTACATTATTGATTCTCTGCAAAGAATCAATGGCCATATGAGAGGTAAGTCATAAAATAATTCAAACATTTATGAACAGCCAAGGGGAAAGCACAGCTGTTATGGCTGTGTTGCTGTTTTCATAAATGTCTCATCTTCCTCCTAGTAAAATATTTAAGTATAAAATTTTGCTTTCAAACATGTGCACAAATAGTTTTCTAAAGCTTTCAAACGTGCACAAATAGTTCTCTAAAGTTTTATTTAGTTTAAGTAATTTTTCTTTGCCTTTCAAGATGTGATTCTCTGCAGACACATAGAAAAAGAATTCAGATATCATGGAGATAAATCAATGCCAACTCATGCCAGGGCAGGCAAGTAGTTAAAATGTGGATTTTGTATAAATTCCTTTTGTATGGTGATCCAAAATGGATTATACTCATGTCAGCCAAAATGTCACCAGGATAAGTGAAACATAATGACTCGTTCACACAGATACTAAAAACTGCCCCAAGTTTGGAAGGACTACTGCCAAATGTTGAGGAACAGACAATGTGAATCTAAGAGTATAAAGCATGGGAGCAGAAAAGGCTGACTCTTCATTAGCATACTTCTTTATGTTGGTTTGGGGGGAAAGGGGCTGGAGAAAGACAAAGCAAGGAAAAATGGGCTGTGTAGCAATCTTCAGAGCTTCTCCTCAGATGTGCAGTCCAGCATTTTGGGTGTGGCCCATTGCTTGGCAAATAAAACCTACCAGTAACAGGAATTAAATGGATTTTCTTAATTGATGTTCGCATATGTAAGCAGCGCTGTTTTTTAAATTTGCGCACATGTGCAAGCGAGCACACAAATTCATCCTTTTTGACATTTGCAAACAAAACATTGCAGTTTACTGGGAGGGGTGAAAATCGACCTCCTACTAGACCCTTTTGTCTTCATCTGGATGTTTTCCCACTTGTTCAGCTTTCCAGAGAAACATTGCCAAGATTTTCTGTGCCTACAGCATTTTTAAGGAGTTTTTCCCTTCCTCCCTGGTGAACCATCAGCTCAGTTGTTGGTGTAGGAGCAAGCAACAGTACTGCTGGTCACTTTGCGTGCTGCCTGTGAAGCAAGGGCTCAGCTGAGGCTGGTGGTTAAACAGGACCAAGGGTGGGGGGAGATGATGCTCCAGAAAATGCTCTCCTTCCTGCCACTTGGCATCTCTGATCGTATTTCGTGAGGAACAGTTTCCTGAATGCAGCAATTCCTGTGTTCATCACAGCTCCAGTGCCTCTGCTCTGGTGATCCTCATTCCTAATACATTTTCTCAGATACTGTAATGACCAAGCAGTAGCCCTAGCTCTAAAGACAACACTGGGGCTTCAACCATTTCTGTTTGTTACCTGTTTTCCAGTGGTTTCAAACACAATCGGGATTGAATGTCTGAAATGTTTTACTACTAAGTGATAATTCAGGCTATTGTACTTCTGAGGAACTTTTCTTGTTCTTCCTAGTTTGCCCTGAGGTGCAAACTTTCTACAAAAAACCAGCATATAGATCCTGGTATCTAAAAACTCAAATTTCTTTTGGGTGAACAGACCGTGGTATAGATGGTGAAGTTCCAGGAAAGGTGTCTGGGAAACCTGTAGCTTTTATAATCCCCAAAGCCTTCAGGAACATGGCTGATCTTGCCTTTACAAGTGCTCCATTAGCTGCTTACCCTTGGAAAACCAGTATGTGCCTTCAGTTAAAAAGAAACAAACTTTGATCTAAAACTTTGTTGTTATCATTTGATGTGCTTTTCAAGTTAGCTGGGGTTTTTATGCAGTATCAGTTGGTCTAAACCCCGATATTTGTAAACCCTGCCTCACCCACTTTCTTCTAATCAGAAGCAGTTCTAAAGTAAGCATTATAATGTTTTAAAGCAAACAGATGTTCCTCCTAAGATCTTCACGTTACTTGCATCCAAAAGCACATTTGTTTTTTTCTTTCTGGCAAAATCGTTTGGTCCAGTATAGGATGCATCTCTAGGAGCCCTTGCTCCTCTCTAGGAGCCTTGCTTTGTTTCTCTCTGTAAACCACTGTAGCTGCAGCAACACTACAGGAAGGGCTTTTTCAGTATTGTGTTTGTGCATTAAACTGCATTTGTTAGCTGTTAGCCACCTTTTTTTTTTTTTTTTTTAATATATGGGCAGCTGTTTACTCAAGTATATTTGTACAACCACAAAATTTTGGAGGAAAACAGGCAATTTGCAATATCTGAAATTCTTTGCCCTCTTTTATTTTATTATTGTTAGCCTCTTGATCATGTTGCAAAGCATATTTGTCTTAACACCCTTTACAAAGGAAATCAGTGATGTGCATTTGGAGTTTATATATGTGGAAAACTTGAGCCATAAAAATCTTGAAATGATAATGCTGAAGGATTATGTAACTGGCTGTGGTGAAAACTCAGCCCAGATGAGGTTTCATCCCCCTCATTCTGCCCATTCAGTCAGTGTTGTCTCAGTAACTTCAGGTGTGAGCCCTTCTGCAGAAAAACTTAGGCCTAATTCTTAGTTAAGGAGATCCTGCACACTCGAGCGTGTAAATAAATTGAAGTTTAAGGTCTCAGGGCATGGGAAGAACAAACGGGATGGAAAAGCTAGGAGGCTTGGGGATGAAACCACTGAAGGGGAAATGATGGGAAAGCTCAGGAGTTGGAGGATTTCTTCAGAAGGTGAATGAGACAGAGGCTGTGAATCCAAGATGTGTGGCTTCTCCCAGGGAGTGGTCAGAGGTGATGCCTGGGACTGCTTCAATGGCACTGGGGTAGCAGTTAAGGGGGCACCACTCATTATTTCAGCAGTAGATGATTGACTTCCGTTCCCACTGCCTCACATCCCTCATTTGTTGTCTCAGTTTTAATTTGGTTTGCAGCAAGCATGAAAAATGGGAACCACTGTGATACAGCCCCTCAGCAAAGTAGCCCAAGTTAGTTGGTGTGGAGATTTTTAAAATGTGTTTTGGGACCTGTGGGATAGAGATTAGGGTGAAGGACAGGAAACAGTTCTAAAAAAAAATCAAACCCCGAACCAAAATCCACTCTCCACCAAAACACTGCATAATTGTAAATAGCAGAGGGTGTATTTGACATTCAGAAAGCAGGCTTTTAGGTGGGAAGAACAGCTGGGATGATTGTGTGGCTGAGCCAAAAAGCTGAACTGAACTCTACCCCTAAGCTGAGTGGTGCTGTTAGACTGGCCTGCCTGTGTCCTGTGCCTCAGTTACTGTGCGTTTGGTGACACTGGGAATAATGTCACTTACACATCTTTGTTAAGGGTTTTCACAAGTATTGGTGAAAGACAAAAATAAGCATATGACACTAAACTGCTTTAGAAACAGACTAGCCTAGAGGAATGTGTCCTTGGTCTAGACTAAAGATTGCTAATTAGTCTCTGATTTTAGTCTGCAGATGCTATTTGTTTTGACTCAGAACCAGCACTGCAAAGTACAGATGTAAAGTGTAGTTTCCACTGGGAAAGTGTAAATATGTCCTAGAGACATTGTATGTTGAATACAAATATTCCAAGTATGAGAAGTGCTGTATTGATTTTTGTTTATTTTTGTGTGGAGCTGATCCAGCTAGTATAGGAAAATGTTCTTAATTACTGTGGGAATTAAGACCTAGAAGTGAACATCTGCCAAAGATCATCTAGAATTTTTCTTAGTATCATTTGTGACTTTGTGAATATGAAGGCTAAAATTAATGTGTTTTGTTTTTTCCCTCTTTCTTGCAAAATTCAAAAGTTTTTTCATGCCACTCCCTCATGTCACACATTGTCACACAGGATTTCAGGACCTGTCAGCTTTCTCTTTTTGCTTTGCAATCCCTCCCTTCATCCTTCTCTCCTCTCCCAATATGTCCTTTTCAAATCTTGGAGCTGAGAGAGGCAGGCTTAGTCACTTCTTGTGTAACAAATGAGAAACTGCCCATTTTCTTGTTCCACCCTATTGTCAGAGTTAAACAAAGGATGTGAAACTTTGGGAAGAGAAGTCTCTACTTGATACTGTGCCCATCAGCATCACAGGGTGGTGTTAAATCCTCACAAGGTGGTGGTACCCACAGCCAGAATATTTTACAGCATAGTACTGGCCAGTTAATAAAGGTTCAGTTTGAGCAGGTTCAGCTTGACATATTGGCAATATGATTTCTGTAAGTGACATCCATTCTAATTGTGGGAGAACTTGAACCATCACTGAGTTTTGCCAGGCACAGATGATTACGGAAGCAGAAGGTTATTTTTTTTTAAATGAGCACTAAGAGAGCTATATGAGGAAAGCTGACAACTGCAGCTAGACCCAGGTGTTCCTAATGCAAACTTCTCTTATCAAAGAGTGGGTTAGATGTGTCTGCTTAAAAACAAGAGGGAAAAACGGCCTAGTTGTCATCAAACTGCCCACATGGTGGCACACTTATTCCATGGACAAAAAGTGTAGTAAAACCCCACCTGCCCTCCCAACCCCTCCAGTCTAATGGCTGCAATCTTTAATGTTTGTCATAAGAAAAGCTGCTAGTCTTTAAAGGGCTGACCTTCTCACGGGTAAGTGCACCTCTGCAGTGTTCTCCACTTTGAGGATTGGTGGCTTTTTTAATAAGAGCTTTTTTCCATTTCTTCGTGACCTTGATTAAACAAAATGGTTTTATATTTGTATCTGAATTTTTACATTTTTCTAATTACTGTTGTGTGGGGTTTTTTTCTTCTTTGTGCCAGAAACACCGTGGTGCTCCCCCATTAAAGTGAAACATGGTTATGCAAACTGCAGGACACCTCAAGGGGAATATTACAAGAATGTATTGGGCACAAGGTGTGATATTCGCTGTCAAAAAGGCTACGAACTGCATGGCCCTCACCAGCTAATTTGTCAGTCAAGCAAACGCTGGTCTGGGAAGGTGCTGTGCAAACGTAAGTGGCTACAAAATCTCTCTGTCTGTGTGACTTGTGCTCCAGTAGGCAGTAAATTCTTATTTGCCTTTGAAACGAATCTTTGGATTGTTACTGTTATTTTAAAGGTTGGCAATATGCTTGGAGTTGTAGATTAGTTTGTTGTTGAGGATCTCACAGGGGTACATGACATGACAATCATCTGAGTGGTACAAATACCCTTGGCTGATAGGGAATGTTTTATGAGTGTGGGATTTTGTTTTGTGGGAATAGTTTTATGACAGAGACGTAAAGCTGTTTTAAAATACCACCCTTCTTAGACTTTCTAAGTTAACACAATTTGTACCAGGTGTCTAAATGGGCTCTTGCAGTAAAACATTTCCTGAGAAGAGAGGAATAGGTGCTTGTCATCCCTTTTCTCCTATAAATATTGTATTAGGGCACTATTGCTTATGTAGAGTTAAATTTGAAATGCTGCTAATAAGAGCAGTATGGAAGAACCTCTAGGGGAGCAAGACTGTCTCTCACTCGTTGTTTGCCAGCTGTCTTTTTATTTCTGTGTAACATCCCACATTTACATTACCGTAAGGGGAGGGTCGCAGTTTCCAGAAGTCCATGTTTGCTTTTCCAGAAAAGCGTTGCCCTACCCTGTCCATGCCTACCAATGGAGGCTTCAAGTGTTTGGATGGTGCCTACTTTGGCTCGAGGTGTGAGTACTACTGCTCCCCAGGGTACCAGCTCAAGGGGGACCGCATTGTCACCTGCATGGACAACAAAGTCTGGAGTGGCCGGCCGGCGGCCTGCGTGGGTAAGTAGGGAATTATTTGGGCTGCATCCTGGGAAGTCTGCATCCTGAGGAGCCTGCCAGTGCCAAAGTCCTGCACACATCAATTTCAAAAGGCCTTTTTATCCAGTTTATGGGGAGGAAAAGCAGCTGTCCCTCTTAAGGAAGCAGAGAACAGTTTTCGAAGGGTACAAGGTTCTGTCACTCAGTACTTTCAGTCCGAAGTGCATATCTTTCTTACACAGGAGCTCCAAGCATTACCACTTTAATGAAGATGAGCCTGGTGTAAATGGCCAGCAGTTTACAATGCTTGTAACAGCCTTTGCTGATTCCTGAGTGACTCCTTGGTAGCCTGTGATTACTGTGCTGCTCTTCCAGTATGTTCTCTGTGCTGGAGTCTGTCACGCTCTCTGCTGCTTAATGATAAGACATGTTTGAAAGTAAACCTGTTGCCCAAACTGTTGTTTTTCTTCCTTGGGATCATGGTCTTGAAATACATGCAGAGAATGCAAATGGATTGTAGTTACCAGCATAGTTGCAGTGAGCTAATTTCAATTTCAGCGTAGTTCACTCTAGTTACACCAACAATTTTCATTACATAGTCAGTGGTCTCCTGGGAACCTTGGCTGGAAGAAGTGTTTCTATATACATAAATCAGAAGAGAGATAAACAAATATTGAGGTTTAACTTTCCTGACTACTAATGAAATTTCAGTACATAGTGAAGTCTCAGCCTGCTGCCCTTGTTTCTGGGAAGCCTCTGATAAAAGCTTCAGCATCCACCCACAAAGGAAAGTATTTTTTGGCCATCTGAAATGGTACCAGTAATTTAAAGCATGTGGGTGGTAGAGTGTTTGTGCTTAGTGTTTTGTGTGTGTGATAACTTGGTTTTCCTCAGAATGCCTGTGGCTCAGTCTAGGTTGGCAAATGGCTTTGGAGCCTCTCCAGTGTGGCCTGATGTTCATAAAATGTTTTTCAGGTTTCCTGTTATTTGTTGTTGTACAAATGTAGAAATGAGCTGCTTAGGTCTAGACTGTTTGTGATGTCTCTTGTTTTTATTTGCAAAAGCAAGCTTTGTCCTGCTCAGTGGTGTGGGCAGAGGAAGAAAAACAAACCATTTAAGTTGGGAAATGATAAAATATTGTTCTCTGTATTTCCTGGCTCTTTCAGAAGCTCATCTGTTTGCAGAGATGGTGTGCTTATTATGAAGGATGCTGTCTTGCAGAGTAAAGCAAGACTCTTAAACAGCAAAGAAAAGAGGCTAATTTAGCACTAACACTTCTTTTTTATTCAAAAAATGCAGGCTAATTGTTGCATAGAGTATGATTACAAGTCCCAAGTAACCCAGTAAAAGTAATGCTAAGATTTTAGTTTGGAGAAGGTCCCTTCAAACCTTGTGTGCTCACAGTTCTTTTATGCAAATAGTGTGGTCTGCTGTTAGCAGACTGTTTAATAAGGTTGTATTTTGACCTCTTGATAGGTAGGATGGATTTTTTTTGTGACCAGACATTAGACATAACTGTGGCCAGACATAATCCTAACAGTATAATGACGTTTGCAATTGAACACTTGTTCCTGTCTGTAATTCAGGAGTTACAGAACTGCAGCCTACACGGTGGCTGAACAGCTCACTTGTCAGTTGAGGAATGAAATTAAGGTGAGAGGAGCAATGAAATATAAAGGCAAAAAGGCTGCTTAATTTCTTACTTTAATATACAAACAGTTAGTTGCACTGTGCACAGTAGGGATGTTACTTGTGATCAGAGGCATGGGCTGGTAAACTTCATGTCATGGAAGTGGCCTGGGGATTCCACAGCTTTTGGCATCGAGTATGGCTAAAATTACTTCAGACCTGAACTTAAAGTGCTCTTAAAAACAAGGAGCTTTCCTCTACCCTTTTATACTGCAGTTGCACTGCTTAGCATTTTTGCACTAAATTATTTGGGCTTCACAGAGCAACAGTGAGAATCCCTGTGGGAAAGGCATAAGGCCTTTCAGTGGTGAAACATGTATTCATTAAGAAGGGAAAAAAAGATACATTTTTTAAATTAGGTATGTTTTAGCAGTCACTTACAGAAGTCCTTACTGACGGTGAATATTCCGTCCTAACAAAGCAGACTGTCTCCTGTCCCCATCCTATAAGAGGAAGGCTATCCCTCATGTAGGTGAAATAATTTTGATTAAAAGAAAAATAATACACAGGTTGTATTAAATGGCTGTCACCAAGCTAAGTCATCCTTCTGTCACTGCCTAAGGCTATATTGATAGAATGGTCGTCTTAGTAGTGCTGGCTACTGATGTGAGACATTATTATAAGAGTTACTAGGAAAAAATCAAATGCAGCATTAATTCTCCACAAAATGGTAATTGTGCCAGTCTTCTGCTGTTTCTCATTTTGCTGTTACTGCAGGAAAAATAACCAGCGTGTTAAGAGAAACATGTAAAGTTATCATGCAGAGAGAGATTGATGTTCAGTGTGCTTCAAAAAGGCTCTTAATTACATTATCTACTGCACAGATGAACAAAGAATGCAGATAAGCAGAACATCTCCAGGCTCCTTGGGTATGATCTTGGACATCCTCTTTGGAGTTCGAAGCTGTCCATTTGTTGACATTACTCTTGAACTACATAAAGAAATTTACAGTAACTACTTCTACGTGGGTTTTTTGCAGTGCAGAGGGCTGATCACTGTCAGCTTTTCTTACAATAAGGTGAGAAGTAGAGGCTCTACATGCCTTCACTGGGATGAATCCAGTGCCAGCTAGAGGTGGTCCTGGGTCACCCTGGCAGCAGGGAAGGAGCTGTGAAAAAAATGCACAGCTCTAGCAGATCCCTCCAGTGCCCTCTTCTGTGACGTTTATTTCAACAGATACTGAACCTCCAAGGATCCAGTGTCCAAGTGTGAAGGAGAAAACTGCAGAGCCCAACAAGTTGACAGCCAGAGTGTTCTGGGACACCCCAGAGGGACGGGACACTGCTGATGGGATTCTGACAGAGTAGGTGAAAATCTCTACATGTTTGCATTTTATCCTTCTTGGTCTTTTGTTAGCAATTCAGCAGGCCAGGTACCCTCTTAGCTTAATTCATTGGAGATGTTTTTTTATAGGTGTCACATATAACTGCTCTGTAAAGAATTGCATGTTTAACTGGAAAAGTTGACTGTTTGGAGGTGAATTGTTCAGGAACTGGTTAGCAGATTGTCGTGCTTATTTAGAGCTGGTGGAATAAACAAACAACAACAGCATTTTGACTGTACCTGTGAGATTTTCCAGAGCTTTTTTGTGGGTATCATAGTCAGCAAGTTTTCTTCTTTCTTACGAGTTTCCTTACAGCAAGTTACCTTTTGTACATAACAATGAAAACAGAGTAGTGCATTGGAGGTAAAAGAAGAGGTAAGTTCGACTGTCCTAAAAAAAACAAGGTGTGTCACAAAATACTATCTGCAATCATCTTTAGGCTTCTTCCTGAAGTAGTGCTGGCTACTGATGTCTCAGGAATCTACAGTTACCTTTAAAGTAACATTTCCTGTTTGAAACCTTGATGGATTTAAACATTGGATTTTAGACATAATGCTTCAAAAATTTCTTTGTCAATTTCTATGGTTACACAGTCACATTTTCCAGAAGAAAGGTGTACTTGTGGTGTCACTACTGTCACTGATTTTCCCATTTTTATCATGCGGAACTTAGGTCAATCTATCTGAATTATTATAATGCTAGGAGTATAGAAAATCTGCTTCTTTCAGGAAGCAAGTTACATCATTACATTAGTGGACTGTTTAAGCTTAAAAGCTCAAAGTTGTTAAGTTTGAAGATGTTTACAGCTTCATGTGAATACAAAAAAGCTGTTGAAAGACACAATTAGATATTGCCCTTTTATTGCTATAATTTAATAATTTCATAAAGAAGAATTCATTGCAAAATTTAAAACTTAATTGTCGCTATGGTCTGATGTAACAATTTGGTGACAATTAACAGCATTAAAAATTACACCTGATAAAAACTTCTAATTTGAATGTCAGAATAAAGAAATTCCAACGCCTTTTTGACAAAGGAATGTCGAATAGGCAAAAAAATGGGGAATACTCCATGTAGGCTTTGTCATATGAGAAACTGTTGTCAGCTCAGAAGAGGCAACCTCTTGATTCAGTGGAAGCTTTTCCATAAATCACATCTCTATTTTTATAAAATATTGCTAAACTATGCTGTTTTATAGAGTATGCAGTGCTTTTTTTAAATGCACAGTGTCCTTCAGTTCCATGAGTACGTAAGCTTTTCCATGACATGGAAACCTCTTTGTTACATGCTCTCTGCTTCAGTAGTGAGGATACATTTAACATCTGAATTCTCCCACCTTGTTTGCATGACAGGGGCTAGTTCCAGGTGAAAATGCTGCTGTGGGTCACCACACCCTTCTGCTGTGACACTAAATCTCACTTTCTGTTCCATTTCTGTACACATTAAGACAAATGACAATCATAGGAGCAGTTCAGAGCAGCCAGATGGGAATACATCTCCCTTGTAAGAGGCTGGAAGTTTTCTTTCTCAGTGTTGACTTTTTCTCATGTAAGTAAAAGGAAGCTTGGGTTCCTCTGGGCATGGCTACCCTACGGATTGTCTTACAGGAAGGGAGCAGACCCTGCCCACTGTACCTCCCTTGTCTCAGCAGTGTGGGCAGTAGTTAGTAAATTTAAATACTCTGATCACTTCTGCCCAGCTTCTTCCTTTGCTTACTTTCAAGTCTTCAGTCCTGCAGGCAGCTATACAATCCTAGCATGCCATAAACATCCGTCTTCAGGCTTTTACAGCATTGTCAGTACATAAATAGTAGTGAATTTATGAATGTCTGTCCTGTTTTATCTCCTGTTTTAGTGTTATTTTGAAAGGCCTGCCACCAGGGTCACATTTTCCAGAAGGCGACCACAAAATCCAATATACTGTGTATGACAGAGCTGAAAACAAAGGCACTTGCAAATTTCTTGTTAAAGTCAGAGGTAAGAATGGTGTTTTACCCTACAAATACAGTCACTGATTTGCATCTGGCTTAGTAGGCAGTTTGAAAATGTCCTCATTTCTCTATTTATCTGCATGTGTCTGTGCATATAAATTCCCATGGTGATGCTGAAGGGGAGAACTCAGTCTTGCTCAAGATCCTGGGGGCCAGGTCTGCAGTGTTCCTGCACATCTGGGAAGAGCTTCTTTGATCAGGCCTGCCTCCAGCTCCACACCCCTTCCCTCCTGCCAGCTCCATCCTGATACTTGAGGCTTGTGAGCTGCTGAGACAAGGATGTGAAAGCATTTTTTCAGCTTGGACTCACATCTGTCAGGCACGGCTGCCCTTTCACAAGTCCAGATCTTAACATCTGGAGTAATATAGAGATGATACCTACGGTTTTCAACTTCAGCCCTTCTTGCTCCATGACCTTTTGTCACATGCATACACCTACACATCTGTTTCATTTTACATAAGAGTAAGGGCTGGGGGGGTTGGTTTGGTTGTTTGAGGTTTCTAAGTGCATGACTAATAATACAGAAAGCAAACAGGAAAATGTCTTTGGTACTGGTATTCCACTGACTCGTGCTACCTTAGTAACAAATGGTGATTTGTGCTGTGTCTTTTTTTGTTCTTTTTTTTTTTCTTTCTCTTGCTAA
The DNA here is from genome assembly GCA_013397895.1 of Origma solitaria. Lineage (NCBI taxonomy): Eukaryota > Metazoa > Chordata > Aves > Passeriformes > Acanthizidae > Origma > Origma solitaria. Next base: position 2,637,370 of record VZRL01012168.1, on the reverse strand, counting down.
AAGTCAGGCGCTGTGTGAAGTTAAATGCCCCAGATAATGGCTACATCAAGTGCTCAGGGGATGGAAATAACTACGGTGCTACCTGTGAGTTCTCCTGCATTGGTGGCTATGAGCTGCAGGGAAGCCCAGCTCGAGTTTGCCAGTACAATTTGGGGTGGTCAGGAGTGGAGCCAACCTGTGCACGTAAGTTGAGTATTTCACCACTTTACCAGGAGGAATCCAGCACAATGGTTCTTAGGGCACTGAGAATTTGGGAAGGGGGAGTGGGTTGGAATACAGCTGCAGTGTCCTAGAGGTAGGAAACTTAACATCATCTTTGTCTCCTCTGCCAATTTGCGCTTACAGCTGAAGCCCTTGCCACTTTTGACTGCTCCTTCCTAAAGTTTGTTTTAGCTCAGAGCTTTCTACAAAATGTCGCATTCTGGAGTCAATCCATTGTGCAAGCTAGAACAGTCTACAGTAAGATGGTTGGCTTCAATGAGGCCAATATTTCACCCATGTCTTCTTTATTATTGTTTCTTCTTCTTGTGTTTCTGCTGTCTAACTCTGCTTCTGGAAATAGATCTGTTTTTAGTATACTCCATAACTTTTGTTTTAATTTTAATTCTAGCCATGAATATCAATGTGAATGTGAGGACTGCAGCTGCACTTCTGGATCAATTTTATGAGAAGCGGAGACTGCTAATTATTTCAACTCCTACTGCAGCCAACTTCTTTTACAGGATGCAGCTGGGAATGCTGCAGGTAAAACACATTTAAGGGGGATGTGCAACTATTTTTTTTCTTTCTTTAAAGAAAGATACAAAAGGACAAGCTCCACTGCTGGATATTAATCCACAAACGTCAGCTGTTACATTGCAGCTGGAAGGTCTGATTGAAGCAGTCATGGCTCCAGATTAATCTTTTTCACAGGGGTTTGAGTTGAAATATTCCCCCAGTCTCTAATTCAGCTCCATTCTGTGTTGTGCTGCCTCTGACTGACCAGTTGCTGAATCCCAGACAGTTCTGGCCCTTCCATCCTCCCCAGATTAGTTTAACTTTTGGTCAATAATAATTCCCTATCTCAGCTGCTAAAGAAGTTGAAAAAAACCCCCAAACCCAACCCTCCAGCACTTACGCAGTTCATGCAAGCTTACAGAATTTGCAAAAACTACAATGCAAGGAAGTGTGAATAGCTTCAGAAATAAAAAGTGCACCAGCAAACAAAGGACCAGAGACAAAGCACAGAAATCATCCAGAGTGCTGGAGATAACACTGGGGTGTTTTGTTCCAAAAAACCCAAAACTTCTGGTAATTGTCCTTCTTATGTGTTGTAAATGTGGTGCTTTTGTTGGCATCTTGGTAGTCTTAGAGATGTATCTCCAAAATATATTTGTGTCCTCAAGGAAAGGAAGGAAGGGAGCCAGTTCTGTATTCTTTCACAGCTACAAGTGCTTTTATCTTTGTTTCTTTCTCTCACATCTTGTAACAAAATGCAGTGTAAATAATCACTGAGATATGAATGTGACAATGTTTTTAACTGTTGGCTTAAATTGCAGTTGTATTTAAGAAAAAAAAAAACAACAAAGCACCTGTTTTTCCCTATTAGATGGGAAAGAAAAATTGGACAAGAAAATTCAATATAGTGATCAAACTGAATTTAATGGCTATAGTACATTTTCCACTTCATGACAATGGGCAAATGAGTTGGCATGGAAGAAAACTTTCTGCAGTCAACTTCTGTTTCACATAGTTTGCTTTGATTGCCAGATTAGATTATGGGTACAATGCTTAATATCCTGGCATCTTTTCATGTAACTACAAAGACAAGTTTATACTTCTCCTAGGTGGTCCCTGTGTGTTGTTTTTTTAGAGTAGCTGAGAATCTGTTACTTAACCTCCCTTGGAGTCATGAGGCTCTAATTCTTTGCGGTGGGAATTGGAGAGTTTGCAAAACATGCTGTCAATTCAGTTTAAAACATTTAACTAACTTAAGAAGAGGGGCCTCTGTGAACACTTTCTGCACACTGATAACATTCCCCTGTTCTCCCACTTTTAACTATGCTCCTCTTCCTCCTTTTAACCCTTGCAGCCGGCACAGTGTGGGTTAGACCTCCGACACGTCACCGTGGTGGAGTTGGTTGGTGTCTTCCCAGCACAGATAGGAAGAATAGGTGTGAAGCTGCTTCCCCCATCACTTGCCCTACAACTCAGGTAAAGAATGCTCTTGCTGCTGTTGTGTTTGCACCTTATCCTAGAAGTTGCATTGCTTTTGATTCCCTGCATCCTACTCTCTAAATGTACGTATTCTGCTCTAATGTACACAGCTAGACACTGGAAGATAGATGTTGAGGAGCACAATTAATTTGCTCTCTGTGCAATAGCCACAGCAAGTTAAAACACTGTAACTAACTAACTTCATTTATTATATATTTAATATGCCTGTGATCATAGGGGTATAGGTCTATCTTTTTAGGTGCTACCACTGCAAATACTTCCAAGTCTGTCTGTATTTGTATTGGAGTTAGTCTTTGCAAGGATAGCCCTGGAGCAGCTGCCAGGGCAGCCCTAAATGGCAGCAACAGCTCATCCTCTGCACCAGGGCTGGTGGTTGTGGTCAGACCCAAAGGGGAGACAGTGGAAAGGGAAACTCTTTGAAGTCCAACGCGTAGGAATGAGATGGGCAGTATTTCAAAGAGGGAATTATCTCAGTGTCCCCAGCCTGACTGCAGCAGTTCTGCTGAGGTGCCTAAACTGTTTTGACTTGGGTTTAGACTGGCAGAGGATTGGTTTTCACTTTAAAGAGTGAGTTCAAGTGCTAGCATTTCCTAGGGACTAGAAGACAGCAAAAGCCAAAAGTGAAGGCCTCACTGGCAGAAAAAGAGTTGTTTAGAAAAAAGTCAAGGAGCATTTTAGGCAACATATTCTGTGATATGCCTAAGGAAAGGGAATAAGCTTTAGTTGGAGACAATGAAAATTGCTGACACAACAGAGAAGGTTTTTTTTAAATTACTTTTAAAAAACTGCTCTCAATAAACGGAAAAGGAGAGCAAAAAGCACTCTTTTACTTTTTTGAATAAAGATACTTTAGTAAAGTTGAAATGCTTTTCTTGTGCCTCTGTAGGAAATAATAAGCCCTCTTAACACCTCATTCCCTGCTCCCCTGCAGCCTTTAATGAAGCTACTTTTCAGAACTTCGTATAGTATGACCTGCCCTGCACTCAGTGAAAGTTACTTTTCCATTGACTTTTTCTTTGTTATTGCTTAGTGTGTGAATTACAGCTTTTTGGTTCTGCAAGGAACTCAAATCAATATGAAATGCCCTCTTAAACATCTCAAATAAAGGTGTTGTCCAGAATTGACATTTCAGTAAGCTAATGAACACAGGTACCCCAGTTAAACTTTGGAAAGCACAGAAGTTAAGCATTTTGATTTTTAGAAGCATTTTTTCTTAGGTGATACATGGCACAAGATGAATGTAGTTTTCTATCTGCATTGCTTACCTTTAATCTTTATTTTAGCTTGAATTTAATGGCCAAGCTCCCTAATTGCAGCAAGACTATGCCAAGAGCGCTCAGACTTGTTAGAAGGCTGAGGAAAGCCAATTTTGATGTTTCACACCCTTCCATTATCCCCCCAGACCCTCTTCATCATGGCAGCTTTCATGATCTCACACCATTCTCTCAAGGCTGCCTGAATTTATTTACCTTATATTAATTATGTTGACTGACTGCATATATAAGGATCTTCTAGTACATTATTCCTTCATGCAAAAGATGAAAAAAACACCACAGATAAACTTCTGTTACTCTTCTACCTTCAGAGAAGCTTAAGTGACCACTTCAGCACTTCAGAAGAAAAGGACTCCTCCATGATTAGCAGTGGCTTTTGTTCCTCTTAAATTGGAGTCATAGATGGTTGTTATTATTAGGTAGCAATGAAAGCAGACTCCGGTAATTTTGCACTGCTTTTTCTTACTGTGATTTCTATACCAAGGAAAGCCAAGGAATGGAAGCCAGGAAAGGGAATAGTCTTATTTGTAACTCAAGCTTCATCACAAGGCTTTTCTTTAGGCAATGTTTATACTAGCTTTTTTTGTCTAACCTTTTTTTCACTCTTGTGATAGCAGTAGGTAATGGCAGAGAACAGAGCTGGATGCAGTGACCTTGACCCTTCCCTAATGCAGAGGTAGAGCCTGCAGCACATGCAGGCACCTGCTCTTTATCTGGCTCCTTGTTCTGAATGCCAAAACCAAGTGGACTCTGTGTAGCCCCCTCTGACCATCCCTGCCTTCCTCTACTCAGCCTCAAGAGGCTGGTCTAGCCCTTTAACAAAACAAATTTCTTACTTTGCAGGCTGCTGCTGAGGATCCCCCATTACAATTTCAACATCGTGGTGATGGACAAGCATGGGATGGACAAGGAGCGGTACCCCTTCCCAGCAACACCAGCTGAGCTCTTTGCCCTTATTGACAAATTTCCCTTGAGAAAAGATGAGATGAAACTGCAAGCAGAAATTGGTCAGTCATGTCCCTAATTCAGGAGTTCAGGGCCTGCAGTTGTCAGTGAATTTTTTTTAGTCCACCTAATTCTCCCCTTGGTGCTACACAAAGCGTGGCTTTTTTAATCATTGATGTGATTTTTTTGTATGTATTGGTCCATCTGTCCAGCCATGTAGCTGCTCTGCATAGAAGTGTGCACAATGTTCTTTTGTACTTTCAGTCATCTTTAAATCATAGAATCACAGCATGGCCTGGGTTGGAAGTGGCCTTAAATATCATTTAGTTCCAACCCTGCTGCCATGGACAGGGGCACCTTGCAGGAGACCAGGTTGCTCAGAGCCCCATCCAACCTGGCCTGGACCTCTTCCAGGGATGGGGCATTCACAGCTTCTCTGGGCAGCCTGTGCCAGGGCCTCACCACCCTCACAGGAAAGAATTTTCCCCTAATATCTAATCTGAACCTGTTCTCTGACAGTTTGAAGCCATTTCCTTTTGTCTGTCATTCCAGGCTCCTATAAAAATCCCTCTTGATCTCTCCTGTAGGCTCTGTTCAGGTACTGCAAGGCCACAATTAGGTCACCCCTAAGCCTTCTCTTTTCCAGGCTGAACAATCCCCATTCTCTCAGCCTTTCCTCACAGGAGAGGTGCTCCATCCCTCTGATCACCTCGGTGGCCTTCTCTCGCCTTGCTCTGACAGGTTGATGTCCTTCCTCCTGCTGGGGACCTCACAGCTGGATGAATGTGGATGTAGGATTACGACCTAATGGAATTTCTTGTACAGAGAGTGAAGAACTGAGGCATGTTTCTGGGAGTTAATTTTGGATTTTTCATTCAGTGTAAAATTGGGGTTTCTTTCTTACTGTTTATAATTCTTTTTATTAATAAAACATTGTTTTGCAAACAGATAGTTGTCTAAAATTTCTCATGGAGGTTAAAATTGTTCAATTGATATAAAAGTTGGTTCAAAATACGTTTCTGCAAACCATTATAACAGACATTAGTCTCACATTGAAAGTGTACAAGGAACCCACTGGCACCTTTTAGTTCCACTAAAAATATTGTCAATCACAGACAAAAAGTATAAGCCAAAGGCAATACAAGCATTGATTTGCAGCAGCAGTGCGGAGAAAATTGGTGATGGCAGGAGCATGGAAATCATTGCCACAGGGAATATGATGAAGGGGCAGTGATCAGTGTAGACGATGGACAGTAATTACTAAAGACCTTGTACTGCAGTGCTTAATAGAAACATATATTCTTACCTACTACACTTCTGCTTCTGCCTTTTAATGTTCAACAGTCTTGGAGTAGCAGATTTTCCCCCCCTCTTCACCTTGGAGACAGACAAGGCTGTTGATTCGATGGCAGGGAAGCATTACTCCAGGGAAACTTCATGAAGGGTTTGTCACTTACTATGAAAATACTTGTTTGTAAGTCATTGCTTTCAAATTAACAAAAAAAATTCCCTGTTTAATAAAAAATATCACGCAATCAAAACAGGAAAAATAATTCATCTGTTTTTTTATAGCCCACAGTCTTGACAATCCACTGCAAAGAATACACATCATGCATGAAGAATACAAGTATCAGAGGAGTGAAAGCTCTGAGTTACAGCTTTGGATGTCTTTACAGGATATGATGCATAATTTGAAATGTCTGAAAAGCAGCACTCCAGTGTCTGTGCTGCTCATTCTTGCCCCACAAGAGCACAGTCTTTTTTCAGCCAAATGCTTGTTTGACTTTGACCATAAGGTAGAGCTTTAAATTTTACACTGGTGTCAGCGGAAGAACAGTTTTACCAGCATCTTTAAAGCAATCCTTAGGAGTATTTGGTCCTTCACATCCTCTGAAATTANATAACTAATTCCTCAAAATTAAAAAAAAAAAAAAAAAAAGAAAAAAAAAAGTAAAAAACCCACTCTTTTCCAAAGATTGGTCCTGCAAATGGATTAGTGCAGGAGTAGATGTGAAGAGAGGGAAGTCAGCCTTGACACCAGCTAGCGAAAGCTAATCTGGGGGCTGAAGCGTGACAGCACCAAGGAGGAGGTGTGTGGGAGTATGCCGTGTCTTCTGAACAGGATCATCTGCTTCCCAGCATTAGCGGATCATTGCTGCACACCCAAGGATAGATACAAAAGCGTGGCATGGCCCTGCAGTGCTGATGCCAAAGGCCAAGATCAGGATGCACCCTGAGCTCTTCAGGAGGTGGTGCCAGGTTTGCCAGGAGGAGCACCTGAGGGGCGAGGAAGCCCTCAGCTTTCTGAGTATTGCTGGTAGGAGTAAGGGGCAAGGAGGGGATTGGTGACAAAAATCACAGAAATAGCATTTCTCTTCCAGACCTGACCAAACCATCAATAAAGACAGTCCTAAATCCACTGTAAAGGAGTAAGGAGGACAAGAGCCAGTGTGGTGTGAGCACAGCTGTACTCCAGGCTGCCTTCCGTTTGCTGCCCAACTCCAGTCAGTGGCGAAGGAAATCAGACATGGCCAGGCACACCAAGGACATGGGACCTCTTGGAAGGAGCCCTGAGAAGAGCCACTGAGGTGGTCCAAGGGCTGGAGCACCTTTCCTGTGGAGACAGGCTGAGAGCACTGGGGCTGTTCAGCTGGAGAAGAGAAGGCTCCAGGGAGACCTTAGAGCAACACAGAGAGAGCTGGAGAAGGACTTCTCAGAAGGGAATGCAGTGACAGGAAAGGCCTTAAGCTGAAGGAGGACAAGTTTAGATTAGATGTTAGGAAGAAATTCTTTACTATGAGGTGATGAGGCACTGGGATCTGGAGGTGTTTAAGGCCAGGTTGGATGGAGCTCTCAGCAGCAGGTCTAGAGGAGATTCCCTAGACAGCAGGGAGGTTGGAATGGGACGATTTTTAAGGTCCCTTCCAACTCAAACCATTCTATGATTCTGTGTACGTGGAACAGAGAGAGCCCCAGGACACATCCATACAGAGACTGTTGTGGCCCCAGTTCTCTGGCTCAGGATCTTCAGCATGCACATGCTTAAAGCATGAATCACAGGTGGACAGATTTAGGGGCTTTTTTTCCCCCCTCACTTTCCTTACTGAAAAAGCAGAGCAGCTGATTTCCAATGATTTAAAGCCTATTAAAAAAACTAAAATCTCAAATGGGTCTGATTTTTCTCCTGTATTGCTGCAATTCCAATCTGCTGCTGCTCCATTTTGATTTAGGTACAGAGTCAGTGCATCCAGTTATCTTCCACGACTGGGTGAACAGGAGCAGGGCTTTACAATTGCTACAATCAGGAAAATGGTTGCAATCACCAGGCTGTTACAGGAAATTGAATTAAGTGGAAGAGAGTGCATGAGTGATTGGATTAGTAGTTATATTCTGCACAGAACATCTATTAAAATCCTGTGATTAAGAAAAGCTGTTCTTGATTAGTAATACAAGGTTTCTGGCATTTTCTGTTGCACATTTTTGTGGGGAACAGTGAAAAATACCATGTGCCAGCTCTGTTTTGGAGTCAAATCAGCCTGCATGCATGGAATGCAGGGATTTGGTAGAACGGCCTTTTGGGAAAGGAGTGTTTGAACAAGGGATTTAGTATTTCTGGCTTTAGCCCTGCATTTATATATGCAAATATATTCCAGTAATTCATCCTGTGCACTTTTGGTCCCAGAAAAATAACACTGCATAAGCAAGGCCTCAGTATCTACACCAGTGCACTTTTTTTATAAAAGGCTTAACTTAATTCTCTTCCCTCAAAGTTACACTGACTGGAGTCTCTCTTGTGCTACCACCAGATCTCTTATTGCCATAGCTCTAATCCTACCAATGCTGTCAAAATGCAAATCTGATTTAAAACACAAGTTTTAGACCTGCCATAAGTCTTGTCCTTTCCATCCCACCTCCAGGCTGTTCACTGCAGGAGCTGTGACACGTCACAGTGTGTGGATACAGTCATGGGCTGGAGGTTCCTGCATCAGTCTGGAGGTTCTGAGTGTGAACCAGAAGACTTCAATTATTTCAGATCAGAAAAGAGTTCTTATTCCTGACATGCAGCAGCTTTCACAAACAAAACTATTGAGATAAAATGTGGGAGGCAGCAATTTCTCAGCAAAAAACAATTACATAAATGGCCTGATTTTCTCCAGATTCTACCCAATAATCCGCCTAATAAGACGAGAACAACCCCTGCTTGTCACACCCCTCCTCTACAGCTGCAAAGAGGCAAAATTTGAAGTTGCACATCCCTATTGAAGTTCAAAGCCCTCTGGGACAGAAAATGTGTTTTAATGAAAACACCAATGATCCTTTATAGCTCTGCACTAAATGACTACAACACGGGGCTTCATTACAGCTCAGTACTTACATAAGAGCATGAGTCAGACTGCATCACATAATTAATGAAAATGCAGAGGCTAAAGAGTAACCTGGAGTGTATTTAAATACTCTTACGATCACAACCCACTTTTTAAATTGAGGTGGGGGAATAATGGAGCTCAGGCTGTGCAATCTCAGCACTTGATCACTTCCAGCCACTCACCACAGTCTGTTCCTGCTGTACATCCACAGAAAGGGAAAAGGGAGCGAGTGCTTCACACCTCAGGAGGTGGCACAGCTCCTCTAGGACATGTAACTGCTGCCTATTCCTCCCCATTTGTGGCTGGAAGATATTTTTAGGGCAGCTTGGTGAAGGGAAGAGTGGGACACCATCTGCAGGGAAGGCAGAGAGCAGCAAGGCTGCCTGGGCTGGAGGAGCCAGTGAGGACACAGCAGCCGAGGAGAGCACACAAATTTTTCTGTTCTTCAAGCAGTGATCCAGCTGCTGCCTGCTCTGTGAAACACACAGGAAACAAATGGGAATGAAGTGTCCATACAGAATGTGCCAGTCCCTATCTAGTTACAGCACATTCCCCATTGCCACCCATGCAGCCAGAAAGGAACCAAGACCTGAATTTCGGTAATTACAATGACCCACGCTTCAAATTTACAAGGAGAATTTGTCATCTGTCACCTCAAAGAGAAGGGGAGGAGAGAGTGCAGTTCAATTGTACAGGAGTTACAGAGGTCCAGACCCCCAAAGCAAATCCTGAAGTACAAACCTGAGCAAAAGTACAAAGAGCAGAGAAATGGCAGGAGGGCTCTTCCCTACCTGCAGCTGCCTTCGTTTTTGGGCGCCTGACCTGCCCATAAAGGCCAGAACCAGCACGGGGACGAGCTGGACAAGAGTGGTGTGAGGGCAAAAGAGCCTGTGCCCAGCCCACACCAAGAGACCCCTGAACCCACTGGGGTGGTCTCCCCTGAGCCTGGGCACAGGAGCTGAGCCAGGCTCTCGGACTGCTCCAAAGGGAGCAGAGGCAGTGCAAACCCGAGTCCAGGAGCAGGGGGTGCCTCCTTTCTCAGGTGCTGGGGAAGGCACAGCAAGACACTAATGCCCAGGGAACTGGGGAACCACGAGAAGATGCAAGAGAGCCCTTAGCTCTGAGGTGAGTTGGAGTGAACATGACTCAGCTGAAAGTATAAATTGAGTGGTCAAATGCCTGTTGTTTTTTCTTATCATAAAAGAAACCAGCACTTACAGAAAAGACACATTTTGAACGTACCTGGATTTTCAGGTGGGCAGGACCTTAAACTAGGGAAGAGGCAGGAGATTCAGAGATGGAGGGGATGACCTGGTGAACAGGGAGGGTTAATGTACATGTAAAATAATTTTATAGCAAGGAGGAAGAGAAAGCTGTGTTTCCCTGTTCCTTAGAATTGCGTATTAAAAAGAAATCAGACTTAATGCATATGAAATCAAAAATAGCTTAATTTCTACACTTTAGGTTTAAGACAAAGAAAGGAGAGACACAGACACCATTGATGGAGTTCCACCTCTGAAGACATGCCAGGCTTCTTGCATTAGTCATCACATAGAAGTGATGTCTTTATCTCAGTGAGATAATATGGGATGTTCCTGGGAGACATAGTTTGCTGTAGTTCATTTTAGGAGAGACAAAGACACAGCAACATTTCAGTATTTTAATTTAAAAGACATAACAGAAATCTTGACAAGTGCTGCAAATCTCTTACCAGCCACCTTTGTCCACAAAACAGTGTACAATGCATGGTACAAAAATGTTCTCAGCAGAAAACATTACTTAGTCTAAATTTGGGCAGAACTTAATATACTGCAATACCATTTACTGCTACTACCGTTCATGTCCAGCAGAATAATTAAACAAATTGCTAGCAACAGATTTTAAGCAGAACAAAGGCAGCAAGAGGGATATGTGACATTCTTTAATTGCTGCAACAAATGACTATGCTTGGCTTTAGGCAAACTTCAAGAATTAGAACTATCCTCATAAATATACACAGAGCTGTCAGGAACAGTAGCACAAAGCCATGTATATGTTATTGCCACAAAGTAGAATTGTTCAAATAAATAATCTAAAGAAAAGGTCAGGATGCAGCAAGGGTGAGTTTCAAAAGCAACCTAAAAAATAACACCTAAAAAGCAAGCTCGGTTTCAGTTTCCAGTGTCAATATACACAGTATAAGTAACACTGTATTATTACCACTTATTAAACAGCATTTGCAAACATGAAATCGCCAGGTAGGAAATTCATGGGCACAGTGGTAAGGTTCTGCTAGCGTGCTTCTCAGCATCTCCTGCTGAGCTGTGGTGAAAGGCGTCACTGCAAATAAAAGCCTGCATCCTGTTCTGGAATTCACCACCATTTTTCTAGGGTTCTCAAATGCTAACATTTCTGGGGGTAAAAAATAAATAAATAAAAATATATTTTTAATTACTTTTAAAAATAAGTTGATAAAGTGCATGGGCCAGCTCTCAGCAGATGCTTGTTTCTGTCATTTTGGCATAGTGCTGAAAATCAATATTGTACGTTAGCAAAGGAAAATTTCAGTCTTAACCTCTTATAGAAGAGAATAAGTGGGGCTCTCCCTTCACTTCTGCTTGCTGCCTCCTCCCAGACACTGGAGATCAGTGTTCAGGGAGATCCTTCTGGTCAGGGCTGCTGAACCGAACGGAGGGGTGAAGGGGAGAGAGACTCTTGCAGAGATTCAGGTACAGCTCCTGTTATCTCGTGTGAGCCCACAAGCCAGACAGCTGAGCAAACAGGGCTCTCACCTCTTTTCCAAAGGTGTAAGAGATCCAAGCAGCCTTTCTCTTCATTGTGCTGCAGAGCAAACTGCAAGCTGTGTGTGTGAAGCTGGGCAATGTGCAGACCCATCCAGAAGTCAAAATCATGCCAGACTAAATGCAGCCCCTCCTGTTACTTCTCCTTATCAGTAAGGACCAGTGGATGCTCAAAGGCTGCTCTGCTGCTATAGCTGTGTTGATATTTTGCAGAATACAACTTAGAATAATTGCATTTAGCAGGGCCTAACCAGTCAGGAAGAGAAAAATCAGAAATTAATATATAAAAATGCTTCATTCATGCTAGCTCAGCGGGTTCTGTATTGGAAGAGGCACAGAAGAACAACCTTCCAGTCTAATGCACCATGACCAAAACATGCTGACCATTCCAATGCTTTCTCTCTTAAACCATTCCAGCTGGGAAAGAAAGATGAAAACCTGGCGTCTGAAAGGCATCCAAGGAGGGCAGTGGCACTTGGATTAGCGCAGGAAGGAGGCAACAGCAGCCCTCAGGCTTTGCAGCTTTCCTCTCACCTCACTCAAATGTAACATGGTGGAGGTAGAGGAGACGGGGAGGTCATTTCAGACCTATTTTACCCTGCTTTTGGTATCTCAACATACAAGCAGGTTTAGAAGCCTAAAGTCCCCCTACAGCTGATAGAGAAAACCACCAGAGAGCAGGGCTGGATAGCAAAATCTGATGGCAGGACATGGAAAGCCCTTGGAATCAGCTCTTTTTGATAGATACTGGCACTGTCTATTGATTTATTTACTGGCCCCACTTCATCTTTTACAACAAAAGTTGCACTTTTATTCTTCTTTAATGGGTCGAACCCTCAAAATTTAATCACCAACCTTGCTAGAAAAATATGTATCAGAGTAAAATGTGTTTTGCAACACATTTTCTAAACAAGATTTTTCCTCCTCTGATGCAGCTTCAGATGTTCAGGTCTGTGTAGAAAAAGACTTCAGAAACATCAGCTCTGCAGTGTTTATATAGTCAGGGCAGGATTTTATGTATCAATGTTAAAATGGTGGCTATTTCCTCCTAAAAATTACCTTTGAATAAACCATTCATGCACCTTCAATACTTAAATACAGATAGAAAAGGAAGGCTTTGGTCTAATTCCTGGCTTTCTGTCTTTTTGTAGAGCCTGGTAACACACAGTACATGATGATGCACAATTATGGGCAATTAATTCAAATATCCGGGAGACAAGAACTCACATCTGCAGTTAATCATCTTGTGCTTTTTCCAAACCATAAACCATCTTTATAGAAGAAGAGAACAAAGAGATGAGGGACATAATTAAATGTGACATTTTCCATAAATCAGATGATTCCTACGAACGAGCTGATAACATCACAGAACAGCAAAACTTTCCAAATTGCCCCAATGTTTATCTGATGCTCTTCATCTCTCCGAGGCTCTGGTGGCTGTGACACCTCTTATATAGACACCACACTGCAGAACTGTCCCTGCTAATCCAGGAGGTCATTTCACTGTTCTGCTCCAAACCCCACCAATGGCAAACACCACCAGCTTGGCCAGAATTCTCAGGGGAAATTGTTCCTTTCCTCTGCTGAACCGCAGCCTGTTCAGCCTGTGATTTCAGGTGTGGGCTCAGAGAGACATTTTGGCCCTTTGGAAGGAAAAGGCAGAGCTTAAAGTCCATGTATGTGCTGGGTGACACTTCCCAGAGGAGACTATTCATCACCAACTCTGCCTTAGGACTGGAATGGGCAGAAGTTGAAGCAGTAAAATACAATTTTTTTTTTCTGTTGTTTCAAAGCAAGACATGATTTAGCTAAAATATTCATGCTTAGAAAGTTAGGAGGTACCATTTAAAAATTAGGCAAACGCTTGTGCTCCATGCAAAGTAAATTAAATTTTTTTTTCAGTTTGGCAAATGAAAAAATGCCCATTCCAAGGTCCAACTTGGAGGAGTTTTTGTCTGATCATTTTTGCCATTTTCACCATTAAAATGAATCAAAACCAAACCATACAACAGACCAATGTTCCTCTACAACTCTACCTGGAATTTTACCTTTAAAAACCATTTTCTTTATATTCAACAAGGTTTATCTGTTTGAAACAACTTCTAGCAAAAGAAAAAAAGTCAAGTTTGTGCCTACATGTCAGTGTAATATTATTATTCCTAAAATAAATTCAAGTTTGTAGTACAAACAACCAAGACGACTCAAAACAATTTCATTAGAGAGGTAGTTTAGGTGCCAAAGATTAGGTTTGGTTTCACTATGGAAGATACTGATAAAAGAATAATCTAATACTTAAAGACAGACTACTGTGATAAGAGCAAGGTCATAAAATGTTATGTGCTTGATATTTGTGCTCTAATTTATCAGCTCACAGCATCTGCGGCACAGAATTGTAGAATGACAGAATCGCTTACGTTGGAAAAATTAAAAGTCAGCTAAAACCAAATTAGACTTCCCTCACTACTCAATTCGAGCTGAGCTTCAGAAGAAAATGAAGAAAAGATAAAGAAGGAAAATGAAGTCAGTTTTCTTGAGTAACCACTGACTTTCGGTTCCCAATCTGAGATTCTGTAGAATAATTTTAATTTTCAAAGATGACTTGGTAATTTCTGAAAATGGTGAGTCTCCGACTGGACAAGCAGCACCTTCAATGACTTTTAAAAGTCATATCAGAATTTTGAAATAACTTACGGATAATGAAACAAATAATTTTATTAAAACTTCTATTTTGAACACAAATAAATACTTTTTAAAAATCCAATAATATTCGGATTTTAGAAGATTGGTTGTAAATTTCCCTGCAGTTTCCAGTTATTCCAACAAAAACCAGCATAAAATATCTTAAAAAGAAAACAATTAACATTACATTTTAAGGTTTTTAATTAAGCTCTAAATACATGTACTTAATTGTACACTAGGGCAGCTGCAGATATCAAAATCTCCCACTGTACTTGCTTAGCTATCAGTTCATATTCTTTTGTCCAATCTAGATTTCTTGCAATAAACTTTGGGGGGAAAAATAAAAATGTAGGAATGGCTATAGATGAATTTACCAGTGCAAACAGAAAGCTGTGTTCTAATTGTGGAAAATTCAGAAGAAATGCTGTTCACTCAGTTTGCTGATCTCCCTTTGTCTTATACCTTGAGGAATCACAAAATTACTGTTGAACAATTGTCACGGTTAATAAGATTAATGATTGAATTGCCCAAGACCTACTCATCATTAAATCCACTGGTAACTCAGAGAGGGATGTTCAGGAGAAAAAAGTCCTATTTGGCTGAATAATTAATGTGCACGGGCCTGAATGGGATCTGTGCAGAGATCCCATTCAAAGATAATTTTACACTTATGCAAATAATTTTGGCATATGCTTTCATCTCATTCTGTTCTACACAATCTGTTGAATCAAGTCTTAGCTAACTCTGTCCAAACCTGGCGTGTGTCTCATCTCAGCGACACATCCGATGGGGACAGGCATGTGAATATATTCCCTCTGTTCCATGACATCAGAAGGTCTTGGCTAGGGCTGTCAACTGAATGAAAACCACAATAGCATCGTGTAGTTCTGGAAACTGTTTGAAGATTTGTTATGATTTCTTTTCACTAGAGGTTTTTGATTTCAGTGAACCAGGCATTGTCCCTTGGTTGGGTGCTTGGTCTCAGGCCTGTCGTGCTGCACCACTGCACAGCCCAAGCAAACACGATAACGAAACGCTGTTTGTTATCCTTCGTAACACTATGGCTTCTTAACTTACCCACACCAAAGCACAGACTCACTCTGAATCTGATTGTCCTGCGCCACTGCTGCCTTCCAGGCCATCTCTGAGCCAGAAGGAGATTCATGAACCTGGCATTACTCACTAAATGACCCACGAGAGGATTTGCTCACTCTGAGCAGCCCTCAGGCAGAATAGTCATCAGCTGCACACCAGCCACCAGAAGGGACAGAGAAAGACAATCTGCTCTCTGTACAAGGTCCAGTTCTCACTGGCTTCAGGAGAAACAATTCACACAAGAAGCCTGGGTGAAAAACAAGGGCATGAAAGTGCAGAATGCATTAAAATCTCACTCGGAGCCTTAATATCCAAGGCAAAGGGTACAACCCTTCTCACATCCAAATGGGCAAAGTGACAAGAGCCTGGACCCCGCTGAAGCCAGGGCACCTGTGGCACCCCCAGCAGTTCAAGCCTTTCAGAGCCTGCGTTTTCCCATGCTGGATCTCAGCATTAACACTCCTTCCACTGCAGCTCCCGGACTGTCGATCATCCTCTGCCAGAGGTGCTGCTCTTCCCCGTGGGAGTCCATCCAGTCAACCTCCTTGCCATTGCTCACACCTGCCAATTGTAAGAACATGAAGCAATTTGCCATCTTAGGAAGCAGTTAGACAACATCACTGCTCATTTACTCCATCAGCGTACAAGAGAAATGACAAGCCCTCTGCACTTCCATTTGTGCAGGGAGTTTACTGAAAACAGGCAGCCCCTGGAGAGCACCACTGTGTCATTAATTTCCTTGGTGGCACATGGGCAGAGGCTCATAAACCCCCCACCCTGCACCACAAACAGCTTTTTCCCAACACAGGAGGAACGGATTCACACCTCTTCCAGGTCACATCATCATCAGCAGAAAGACTGCTGCTGGACAGAAGTAGTTGATTCCTCCTCACTGGGATGCCAAGGAGCACTTCCCAAGGTATTCACAGATATTTTAGACTGTGCAGAAGTACCAATGGGAGCACAACTTTTGTGTCTCACTCGGTGGAGGAAAGAACTAAATCATCTACAGATTATCCGCGTGTTGCCTCTTCTCCATTTTCAAATTGCACAACTTCTCATATATTTTCAAAACACTCAGTAACATTTCTGTCCTTCCTACATGTGAATCACGTGGGGTAAGGAAAGAGGAGAGCAGAATAAGACAAGCAACATGAGTAGGATGAGACCTTACCATTTCCAGTGCTCAAACGGACCCCTCCCAAAAAAATATTGCTGGAAAGAGACTCCTTGTCCCACACAGTCAGTTCCAGGCAAGCATTCCTTATATCCCTTGAATTCAAGCCACTGAAAGCAAAGGTGTGATTCCACTGGGGGTTCACGCTCTTTTTTACTATGGGAGTTTTGTGTTTTGTAGCTTTGCTGTCATCTGGGAGCAGGTATCTGGGAGGTAAAGAAAAGGAAAATTGAATATCTGTGTGGGTTCTCACTTAATAGTCACAATGAATTGCAATCATATAGAGGCTCAGATGGGATCACGACCCCATCTTCCCACTGGTGTTAAGTTAAGCATGTATCTGAAGTGCTTATTTTGCATTTGTGCTCCATTCGTTCTCATCGCTACCACAAGCAGAAATTGGAATTAGGTCTCCTTGTCCCAAGTCTCAACCACAAACTTTTTGTTTCAGTGAGGCTAAATATAGACAGAGTCATAAAAACATTGGCTAGAAGGGACCTGTGTGGAGTCCTCTTGCCCAGTATCTCTCTCAAAGTGCAACAAAAGATCCTCCAGAAAGAAATGAAAATTACTTTTTCTACTTGAAATGTATGAGCTGAGTGATAGTTTTTAGCACACCAGAAGATCAAAATAAATTCTAAGCTCCACCAGGGAATTAAAGACAGGATGTTTCCTATGGCCCCTGTTTAGTAACAACACTCAAGCCATTACTAAGAACTAGAATATATCTAAAAATCAGCAGGTCTGAAAACTGGTATTCAGAGCAAAAACTGGCAAAAAAAAATGTTTTAAGGTATCTATTACTTCCTAAATGTAACATTAATAATACATAATGAGAAATCCATTATAATGAGACATGCAGGATTATGTTAATTTTTTTTTCAAACACAAGTATTCCGTATAGTTTGGATTTTGAGCGTCCAACACAAAATGCTGCTTATCTAATAAAAACATGCATATATTGTCATACTACGTAAATTTCTGTGTGCCCACGTGCTTGTAGGCATATAAGTGACATAGATCTTAAATTAGATCCAGTGCAGTCATTAAAAAAAGAGGGAGGAAAAAACTCCACAAACCCTTTCACAAAAGTGTCAGATGTGCCTCCTGATTTCACTGCTGTTAAATTCTTTGCTTCTTTGATGAGGACTTCTAATATGCCTCCAGATGGCACGTGAGAATCTCCTTTTCTTCCTTTTTTGAAGCTCTTCTTTCCTATGCATAGAACAAAGTTGCAACATCACAATCAGAAATCATATATGGACTGTAAGATTGATTTGGAAATGTAAAGTTTCTTGGCTAGAATTTTTAAAAGTAAGTTATTGCAAAGGGATTAAAGCATTCCTTATTAAGGCAGGGGCTGAAAAGTCACTCCATATTTCATAAAGAACTTGACCAAGGACTAAGCTAGTCCTTGCAGGACACAACAACCTGCCCTATGTGAAGTCCTGTCCCAGTATAAATGTTTGTGGATTGCTATGCTGAACACAAAGAATCGCATGGCCAGTAAATCCTGCCCTCTTTTCAGAATCCACTTCCAGTGCTGATGTTAAGGCAGCCCTGGACCACAAAGGAAGTTATGAAACTCTCTCCCAAAGCTTAAAGTCCAGAAATAAGCCACATATATCCTGTCTGTGGGGCTGCACTGCTCCTCAGAGACCGTGACAGAGGGGACAGCAGTCCCTGACACGCTGCTGCTTCCAAACAGCAGCACAGGGACACAGGCACTTGCTGCTGCTGCAGGTTCTGAGAAGCTTCTACCAGCAGAGATTGTTCATACTGATTCAGGCTGAAAACATCAGGGGGAAAAAAATCAGGAATGATGTTAAAATGTACTAATTTTAAAAAATGCAGATGGTGTGTCTGGACTGAGCTTATAACAATCAGCTTTTAAAAGAGCAAACCTTGAGAAAACCTTGCTGCTAGCGGAGGCAGTATCACCTGTCATAAAAAAATGAAAGGAAAAGAAAGGAATCCAATCTATCAAACGCAAATGCTGACAAGCAATAATGTCTCTAAGACAGTGATATACCTGCAGCTGCTATATCCACATGCACTTAGGTGCTGCCCAGTGATTGCTCTCACTTCAAAGGATTACTGCTCCTCATGCTGCTACAATGCAAAGAGATAGGAACTCTTTTTCCCTGTTCATTGCTGATGAAAGTAATGGCTCACCATAAAGAACTCAAATAATATTTTACAGGACAAAATTACAGCAGTAATACAGTAGGACTGAGCAGAGGAAAAGCAGTGTGAAAAAAGGGTGAAAATGAGGAGGCAGCTTAAGGCGAATTAAGCATGAAGAATGAAGTGAAGTCTATTACTTGATCAGATAAACACTGTGTATAACTAGCTGAACAAAGAACTCACAGACTAAAATGCAGACAATTTATTCCTTTGTGGCTGCCCTTGATCATGTTACCTAATGTCTGGATTTTTTTTAAAAATTAAGTCAGAGCCATGCATCAACCTTTGACTGCATGTTCCTCTTCCTTTCTCTCTCCTTAAGTTCAATGTAAGAGAAAAGGATGAAGCAAAAGAAACAGATTCATGGTTCAGAATTTCCACAGATAAACACAACTATTTAAGCCAGGTTGGATAAGACCTTGAGCAACCTGGTCTAGTGGCACGAAGGGTTGGGACTAGATGACCTTTAAGGTCCATTCCAACCCCTTTACATTCTGTGATTCTATGAACAATCACATTTAAGTATGATTTCAACCTTCACCAGTACCATTAGTTCACCCTAGGTGAGGATTTTTGATACTCAGAGGGATGTTATCATGTGCTGCCATCAATGTTTGTTTTACCTTGAAACTGCCCTAGAGGAAGCATTAGGTTTCTGTCTGGGGGAATGTAACGTAAAACCACTGTCAGTTCTCCTTTGTATTGAAGCCCAAAATCTGTCACAACCTCCACCTGAGGAGAAAACAAACAAACAAAATATAACAAGCAAATAAACAAAACAGAAATCCAGCCAAGGTTAGACATTCAACTTCTCCTTTTGATTTTAATTCTGTTGAAATATATTAATACATCAATATAGTGTTTTAAACAGTTCTTAAACACATCAAGATGTACCAGCCCACTTTCAGATAATTAGACATTCCAAATTGATAGCAATCACGTTTTAGAAAACTTTCTGAGCTAGGGAATGCAGGCTCTCAGAAAAATAAACCCATGTGGCATTAGATACTGTTCAGTGAACACAGAAGAGAGAGTTATCTAGCATGAGTAAGTGAACCAACAGCAAAAAAACCCTCAAACTTATTTCTGAGTATACAAATGGTAGCTGATTTAAGCTGATAGTCAGCCCTTATTTCCACCAGTGGGGATTTAAAATGTAATTAGTTTAGTGTATTTTAGAGGAGTCAGTCCTGAGTCACTCTTCGAAATAGATGTGTGGGGAATGAAGGTGAGGGAGAGCAGAGTGCAGCTCTGAAACAGAAAAACTTTTAAAAACTGTTATTCCCAGTGTCCTTTTCCTTTTCTACACAGCTACTATTTCTGCATTTGTGCATCTTTTCCTTTTACAATTTTCTGAATCTTATCCAGAAGAATGTGATTGGTGCCCTTCACACCATCCTTAAAATAATACTAGGCCTTCGCTGGCAGCGTGCTGAACTTCCACTCGCATTGTAAGGAGTTGTAAGAAAAGGAAGAATTTAAAAAACATTGGATGTAACACAGAGAGATCTAACTTCACTGATGGAGGTGCGACTACCCAGGTGCTCTGAGCAACCTGGTCCAGTGAAAGTGTCTCTGCCCATGGCACGGGGTTGGAACTTGATGATCTTTAAGGTCCCTTCCAACCCAAACCATTCTGTGATTCTGTGATATGATTTCTGTATGTGATTCAGTGCTTAGGTTTGGGTACAAAGGGACAAATCTTCCTGATCTCTTTACAGGGACAGAGGACATGGATAAAAGGAGAGGATCCTCCAGCACTGCAGGACACACACTGAGGCACCACACAACCTTTGCACAGCTGTTTGTAGATGAATGTCTGACCTGTGACTGTATTTCTCTGAGAGGCATTCAGCTTGTTTCCTGACTCCCCATGAGGGTCTAAGTTCTATTATCAAGAGAAAACAAGCCCAAAAAACCCCCACCAGAACTTCGTAAGGTGTATGCACAGTCACAGCATTGCCTTCACCCCACAGACTCCAGGCTGAGGCGCTGACCATGTTCGGTGGGGCTAAGTCTGCACCCAAGGATGGGACAGAGAACAAAGGCATCAAAAACTATTTTTTATTCAGTTCTACCAGTGGACAAGCAACAGTGGAAGTTCTAACTTCAGAAAAGATTTGCTGACCTGTCCCCCAAACTCACATATAACACGACTCTATACTCTGTCCCCTCTTTAACCACAGAGATGTTTTCTCTGCTTTTTCTGACTTCATCACACTCCTCTTTAAAACAGATCTCTCAATGCTCATAGAAGAAACACGTCTTTAATTCTCCACCCTTTTCACTAAAGCAGCTACATGATTCATGATAAAACAAACAAAGCACTGTAATAAAACCCAGAAAATGTTTGACTGCCATTGATTCCATTCCTGTCTCTATCAGGCAGTCCATACAGGAGAACAGTGTCTGTTTTGCATGGACATTAACCAGGGCTTTATTTTTGTTAAGTCAAAAACCAAGAATTTATTTTTTTTTAAAATATCATCCCATCTGATCAAAGACTTTAGCAGTGTTTCAAGTTTAGAAACATTATTTGTAACAACTTAGGAGACAGACAAAACCAATTCTATGTTTGCTTTCTTTGACAGTAAAAGAAGTAATTTAAAAATTCTTTTAATGGGTTTGGAAATAATCAGACAACACCTTCCAGCTGGACTGCCTGAAATGCTTAGTGCCTCATTACTTATTTTCCTGAACAGAAGAGCTTCATGAATTCTTTAGTTATTTTCTCCTGTTAGGATTGAAAGAAATTACCTAGAAATTAATTATACAGCAATCAAATCCATCTCCCACTGGACAAAAAGGAAAAAACCAATGAAACCCCATGAAACCCCAAATATAATACAGTTTCCTTAAACATAATGAACACAGAAAACCAAGTCACATCTTTTAGAATGACTCTTTGAATCTCTTCCCAAAATAAACACCTTTGCCAAAGCAGGGGAACCCTGGGCACAGAAGTCACCTTATACTTCACTAAGTACAGTGCAGCCCCTGTTTCACAGAGCAATTGATTTGCTGGCTGAGAAGCCTTATCTTGTACCTCCCTAGTTAAGGTGAATGAGAAATTAAGAAGTCATTTTGTCACATCTGAAAGGTGTAAAGCACTTTGAACTGAAAAAAACCCCTTGTTTTTTTAATAACCTCTTAAGGGCTGTGGAGGGGGAATGGTAGGAAAGTTCTTTGTTTCATGTGGTGTTTTAAAAAAATTGATGCATTTACTAGGTCATTTCTCTATTGGAGTTTACTACAGGAGGAACTTATTATTTATTTAAAAGCTTTTTTTGTTATTGTATTTAAGTAGCCAATCACATGTGAAAATTTCATGAAGACTTTAAAACCAGTAAGTTTTTACTGAATTAGGAACAAAGTTGGTTTTTTTAATTGTCATATTAGACACTTATAAACTCCTGCTTTATAAACAAGTTCCAAAGGAAAAAAATAACTAAGTCTTGCTAAATTTGCTTCACAGCACATCCAGCAGTCCTGGAAACCCTTACCTTGGGCTGGAGCACAAACCACTCATCGCCCTGGTTTTCAAAGTTCCAGGAATCGAATGGAATTTCCACTTCCCCAAGGAAGCTGTTGCGTCCAAATCTGTCATAGTGCCAGACAGAAAGCTGCAGGGTCCTGGTTTCCAGCTGTGAGTGACTGATGACATACTACCAACAGAAAAAGAGAAAAAGAAACTCTCAGAATAAGCAGAAATAATATTTTCCACTGAGCCTTTCACAGCTCTAGCTCAGTTTCACGAAACCCACAGCAGCTAACAAATGGAGCATGAAAGATATTTTTTTTCCTTGCAAATAAGATTGATCTAGCCAGAAAACTCATAATGTTAATGTGAACTCTTTCTTTGCTGTATGCATCCAGTGATAATTTATGTTATTATCACTATTGTGGCTTTTTTTTCTGTATTATTTACTGGGTATTTATGACTATAAAGTAAATTATGATGCTCAAAACTATGATCCTGTTAATTCTTTACAAGTTTATGTAAAAGAAGCAGATCAACATCAAGGCTGATAAAAAGGAGGAAGCCCACTGGTTCTTTCATCCCTAAAGAGAGTCTGCTGAACACTGTTTTCCAGAAAGCATCCTCTCATTTCCAATTTTGTCTCTGTAGCTTACAAAAAATTGTTCTGAAAACATGTACAACGGCATCTGCAAGGCATGCACTGAGCCTATCAGTAACCATTGTTGGGTTTGAAAGCTATTAAAAAACTCATTTATAGCTATTAATATATCAAAGCTATTAAAAAACTAGCATTGTAGTCCAGCAAATACACAGAAAATTATAAACATCTGGAATTCTAGCTGTGCAGACTCTACTTTTAGAAAAAAGCTCATTATTTCCCTGACATTCACCCCTCTCCTAGTGTTAGCTGAAGAGACCCAGATGTCTTATTTTTGCAGCAGGAACAATATCTGGATGTGGACAAATACTCTCCAAAAGCTGAAACAGTCAAGTCAGGTGGCTAATTATGTACAGATATATCTGCAGTGCTTAATTCTAGGTGCCAACTCTTCCACTGTGAGAAACCTCATCTTCTGCAGCAGTGGAGCGAAAGTCAACGAGGGAAGATACAAGACAAATTTAATTATTTTTCTTTTCTTTTTTTAACAGGATTTTCAGTTGAGATGAGCAACTCTTCCTTACCTACCCACAGTTCAGGTAAGCCCCTTTTGTTATAATTCATATTTTTGAGTGCGTCATTACTTATTTTCTCCTGGGTCCTATCCTCACCTACCAAACATGTTTAGTGCTATATTACTTGATAAATAAAGTCTAATGCCTTATTCTTTTCCACTTCAGGCAAGCCTTAACTTTGCTCTATCCCATTTAAAAATGAGGCTATAAAAAGACTCTCCCTTGGCAAGCAGTCTGGCCAGGCCCAGTGTGTGTGCCTGCAAAATGGTTTTGTAGCCAGGCTGAGCCAATTGTGCTGGCCAGGGAACATCTATTTGCCTCCATTACAGGAAACTTATTTAAAAAATATCTGAAATTCAAAAAAATATATTTCAGGAGAAACTCAAAAGAGTTTCTGGCTTCATGACAGGCTGCTGGATAACTCCCTCCAATTGATAGGAAAGGGAATCACCAGGAGCTTTGAGCTCAAGATGCCAGGCAGGAAGAAAAGGAGCAGCAACTCCACCATTCCCACCTGCACCACAGAGCCAGGGAGGGGAATAAGCATTTTGCGAGGAGCTCAAAAAGGTTCAGCCTCTGTCCTGGGGGTGTGTAAAGGGCAAGGAAGGACAGAGTCTGGGTGCTGTGTCCTCAAGTGCATCAAGACCATTGCCATGCAAAATAAACTTCACAGTTTTAAGAAGACAAATAATGAAGTAGTTGTTGGCATTTTCTTGTCAAAGGTAGTTCTGCTTTAGAAATAAGTTAAAGCTTCCAGAAGAATTCAGATCTTACTGAAAAAATGTTATTTGCTCTTCAAAATCAGTTAGATGGGAAGTTTTAATCTAACTTTATTTCAGTGTCAGGCATGTAAAATCTTTAAGGTGCTTTTAACAGCTCTAAGCTCAGGCTAGATGGGAAGATCAATGATTTTGAAAGACATCTGTGGAAACTAATAGAATTTTTAACTGTTTTCTATTTTTAACTAATAGAATTTTTGACAAAACCGCTTCCTTAATGCTGAAAAACAGAAATTGCAACTCATAGGTTTGGTAGATGCTTTTGCTTAAACACCTCCCCTTTTGAGGCATCTCTTCCAAATTCTAATCCCCGTACTGGAACACATATAGAAAATACCTGTGGGCACAAGTGAAACATTCATCACAGCTTGAGAGAGGGACTGTTCTCACCTTCAGGGTCTCATTAAATTCTGGGTTGGTGCTGTTACTTTTAATTTTGGTCTTGCGCTTACTCTGGCGGGACTTGTCAGGCAGAAGGTAGGCTTTGACATATCTGCAGAGCACAGAGAAAATTATTAGCAAGGAATAGAAAATGACCAGTCTGAGCAAAGACTGGACATTGTTGCATCAACAACACTAATGAAAAAATAAATTTTTGCAGTATAAACTGTGTAAACATCTAACGGAGAATATGCAAAACAGGGAGAGAGGTATGGTCTTTTGCTATGAACATAGCAGTGTTATTCAGATAAGTTTAGAATAAAAAAAGCAGAGCTAAATTAATTTGCTTATACTCAGAAATGCAGCAAGCTTTCCTAACAGTTTCCCTTTTGCAATACATGATTACCAACTGGTCACATATGACAAAATATACAGAAAAATACAAGAGAATTAAACAGTCATAGTTTATCTATCAGAGATTAATCATGATTAGAAACACTAATTGTTACTTCCTGCTTAGAGAATTTACATATTATACAGAAAGCTCTGATGAGAAACTCAGAAAACTTGGTACTTGCAAAGTGAGTCTATGGGAGCATGAAAACAAATTATTTCCATTAATCCCTGAGAAGACATCTCTCCTCTCATATCCTTTAGTCTTGATTAAAGAAGTAAAAGAACTTTAGTGCTGCCTCCCTATCCCTTCACATTTTCCCCCCTTTTGCTCTCAAGCAGGTTGATAATTTAAATAATCTTATTGTTTCCCCGGAACAGGCACATTTTGCCCTAAGAAGCACATGGAAAACGCCCTTCCCGCGGGGAACCCAAACCCAACCATCACCGAAACGCCAGACCGTGTGAATTCCCATATCCCAACTCCTGGTTACGGTCAGGGTGGACATGGTGGAGGACACCCCAGCAGCGTTTAGGAACATTCCTCTCTGCGCTTACGGATCTGTCCTTTGCCTCCTCTCGTCCGCGATGGCGAGGTTGCGGCAGCTCCTCACCAGGATGTTGAGGGCGCCAGTTTTGTAGACATAGGCGATATTGAGGAGGATCTCCCCGCTGACCTTCACGTTGCCATAGTCACCAGTTTCGCTGTACACGCTCATCATGCTGTTAATGCTCGTCTGGAGGGGAGCAGGGAAAGGGCTTAGAGGCTGAAACGCATTACTCTTCTCCAAATTTTTTTTTTTTTTTTTCATGAAGCTACAGGCCTGCAATATTGTCACACTTGTTAGGACTTGCTATGGAAACAGATATATCATAAAATAGAAATACCATGATCTGATGTAAAGGGAATAAGAACTGTAGTTAATAGTAGTTTGAATGTCTAGACAGACTTTTTCCATGCAAGACTCTAACATATTTATAAACATGACTAAATCTAAATTACCACCTTTTAATTAATGCATGAACTGAAGACCAGACAGGCTATCTAAACTGTAAGCTCATCTAAGTTCCAAGCAGGGAAAAAAAAAAATTAAAAATCACTTCTCTGGCTCAGCTGCTCACCTAATTTTTACTGAGTCTCATAAGACAACTGCTGACAGAGCCCTTAGGAAAACCTGTAAGGATGTTTCCCTTAATGGAGATGGTATAAAAACATATTTATTTAAAGTGATAGCTGTCTCTCATTAACAATTCTAAAAGAAGGAGCAAAATTCAACCCCCACTCCATTTCTGAAAATTTTGTAAAGTCAAAAAATTTTAGCAATAATACCACAAAATTTTCCACTACATCATAATATATGAGCCCTCAATCCCTTTCCTTCACACTCATTCAATGCAGAGTACTGCTATGAGGATTCCCGCTTTCAAAAGTTTACAATTAGGAAAGAACTGAATATTTTTTAAAGAAAATTAGAGAAATATGCACACTGCCAGAACGAAAAGCATTAAAGAAATCTGGTGCACGTTTCCTTTTGAGTCATTGAACAAGATTGCTCAGAAACATATATAACCACCTAAATTCCAACACATAGGAATTGCAAGACACACACGTACAGTCTTCAACAAAAAGGGAAAAAGGAGAGAGAAACCTTAAAAGTAAGCTAGAGCAGAGGATTCAGGAGAACTCACAGTATCACCATCTGTTTCAGGCACATTTAAATATGTCCATTTTCTGTCAGAGCCTTCTGGGGAGTTCTTTAAATAAGGCAGAGCGAAAGAGCAAGAGAAAAGAGCATTAGATTGCTGCAATAAGAAAGAATAAGTGCAGTGAGAAATCTTTGTCTATATAGAAAGGTAAAGGAAGTTTGTATTGCAAAGCCATAGGGAGAAAGAAAGAAAAAGGTATCGCCAAATCAGAAATTCTCTGTTTTCCATACATTTCAAGTATTGAAGGATGCGTGGTTCAAAGTAATTAGAAATGGGGTAACCTCTGTATCACATTAAACAAATTATATTTTAGAACAGCAACTCAGCAGGTTTGGATTTGTATTGGATTATATTTGGATTTGTTCTCATTTACATGTCCATGTCAATCCTCCCTGAAGTCAGCCAAAGCTAAGCACTCCTGCATTTGCAGCATCAGTGCCTTTGTTAGGAAGGGCAGTTTCTCTGTGGATTTCATAAGAATAGATGATAATTGCACTAAAATGTTGAAATGTGTCACTCTTTGGGAAAAAACACAGTGATTGATTATTGGGAGATCCATTTTCCCTCCTCTGCCTTCTAGGGCAGGATCTGCCTCACTGTGTTTTGCTCCATCTCCTTCCTCGCCAGCTGCAGGGAAGAGAGCAGTCCAGGGAAAGAGCCACACAGAAAGAATTGGTTTGTGACAAAACCCAACTCTCCCAGTGCCCTGCCTGAGGGCCCTGCAGCACAGAGGCTCAAGGGATAAACAGTTCTGTGTCAATGTGGTAAACAGCAACAGACAGGAAAAAATATTACTTATGTAAGTGATTATTATTCGTAAATTTAATTTTATACCCAATGTAGGAATAATAAACAGCAAAAAAAGTTGGTTTTGATGTATTTCTGTGGGCTTTCTTTATCCTTAATTAATTTAAAAAAACTAGAAAGAAAAATGCTTGCCCTTTTGATCCTTTGTATAATTGTCTGAAATTCCAGTAAAAGGACTGGTTAAAATGACTGGAGAATTGTCAACATACACCAACCAATGTGATATATTTCCTCCAGTTCCTAACATGCCTTGAGCTAAATGCCAGCCTTTATCATTTATACATTTCCACCTCTGAGATACATGAAAATGTCCTTGGACACTGTTAGGGAACTTAACCATTCCAGTAGGTGCTAAAAATACCTAAATTATCCCTGTACCAATTTGTATGTCCTTTTCAGAAAAAAAAAAAAAAACCAAACCCCAGGGTTATACCCACACAAGGAGTTGGATGAGTTGCTTGCTACTCCAAATACTTCTTTCCCTAATCCAAATATGTTTTTTCCCATGATCTTTATGTAAGCAGGCAGCAAGGGATAAATGATTGGGGGAAAAAACCCCATGACAGAAGGTCCTAAACAAATAGATGGCCCCCAACCCTAGAATTTATGCAGACACAATTTCTGAATTGCTTACAAAAAAAAAAGAAAATCACATAAATTTAGTAGAATTTTATATACTTCACTTTTTTCCCCCCCACCAGACTCTGTTCTGTAGCATTTACACTGGACATTACATACGCAAAATATAAAATCCCAAAGAAATAGACTCATATTCCTGTTTAGCAAGTAGCAAACAACAATCATATATGAAGGATGCGGAATCTCATTTTAGCACCTCACTAAGAATTACATTTGTTTTGCATCATAACTTATCACTGCAGTAAAACACAGGAATGTTTTAGTCTTGCTGATGTGGTGGCTCTTGACAACACCACATAAATATGTGGAGGATGAAGGATGAAGAGAAAGCTAAATTCACAGTTCATGCATTAGGATTGGGAAAACACAAAATAAAAGATTAACACTAAGATAGAGTTTCTCTTCAATGTCACTTTCCACTTCCATTTTTGCTCACTCATGTTGCAGGTAGATTTCAAATATCTTTTACCCTTTGTGATATTTCTTTCTTTTCCTCAAATATTCATTGCAACACTAGCCATACATATTTTAAATTCTCAGAGTTGAAAAAAAAGAAAGAAAATAAAAAAACATACAGTTAGAGTTTACCGTTAATTAATAACATTATTTCAACGTGACTTAATAGTACACAGTCATTTGACAGATAGTACATGATAAAAAAATCATAAGTCATAAGAAGGCTCGAAGGCTTAAAACAATCAAAGTGAAGGTAAAAATGTGATGGGGAAATGTCAGCAACACACTTAAGGGGAATAAAGAAACCAACCTGTAAAACTGACCTGCTCTTGCAGGGAGAAGCAGCTGGCCATTCACAACTTTGGCATCAAGTTTGCATGCAGTGACATTAAAAATCATGTCATGGTGAATAAGGAGAAACAGGAGCACTGAGGTGTGAGATGAGCTCAAACCTACAGCACCGGAAAAGCTGCACTTTGATTCAGAGAAAGGTCAGAGGGAAATCTTCAGCAAAGGAGAAAACGTGACACAGGGACAGAATGCTGCCTAAAGCACAGAGGGAAGGATCTCTAAATGCAGTTCTTTAATTAGTGACCTTACAGAGAAAGCACTTACACCCTTCTACCCTCCTACCAATATTCAGAGGAAATGAAAAATATTGTGTCTATAAATCCCTGGGACCAGCAAGCACTGGAGGCTGTGAGTCACTGTCAGCCTTGGCTAATTGGCTGTAATTAGTCCAGGGTCAACAGGCTAGAGGTGCTCAGGTCTGATTGGTGTGAAGAGCTGCACTCCCTCTTGGAGTGCACAAACCAGAAGGAAATCAGAGGGAAAATCAGAGGGAAAAATGGTGTGGACATGGCCACATCTCAGACACCAGAATGCTCTGTGATGTTAATATTCTCGGCTCTTTCTCCTCCCCACGTAAGACAAGCTTGGGTTCAGCCAACGCAATTTCTTTGGGATCAAGAGCTTCAGGGGGGATTCCCTTGGCCTTGCTTGCATGGAGACTAATGGGGGTACAATCTAGAAAGGACAGTTCTTTGGTTATTGTCAGGGACAAAATTTTCTCTTCTCTTTTAGTATTCAGTCTCGTCATCCTTCTTCATCCTCTTCAGCGCTCACACTCCACCTAGAGCTTGTTGCAACTTTATTCTCTCCAGAGCTATTCTTAGACACAAGTCATAAGGAAGAGTAGCCAGAGAGAACTCTCTGAAGATATATCATCAGTTGCCCACAGATCCCAAAAATTAGGTACACAGCAGACAGTAATACACTAGACGTGTTAAAGGCTGCTTTTATCATCTATTTTCTTTCCCAGTGAGTAACAGACTGCATAATGAACAGCAGAAGGCCTCTTACACCAATTTTGTTGCACCTCAAAAGCACCTGCTGCCATCAGGTGCAGTTATGCTTTTATTGTCACCAGAATCCCCAGGCATCTCTTTGCTCCCTGAAAAGGTAAATACTTTCTAAATGTGGGCAGCACAGCAATCATGCCATGAAGAATGGGACAAGCTGGGTTGGGGGATGGACAATGATTCCATGGAAGTGGGATGTGTGCAAACACACAGACAAACGTTTGTGTCCCAAGAACCTAAAAAACCAGAAAGTGGTTTGAGAAGGAAAATCCCCCTACACCAAACATGTTGTCTTTGTTTCAATTAAATTGAGATCCAGAGCTCCTCTGCAAAGCTGAGCAGTGACACACTGCAAACACCTCTGGTTCGCCTTCTCCACATGGAAGCTTGGTAATAACCCCAGCATATGAGGAAGTCTGCTAATGAGCATGCAAAACAGTTTTCTCTTTCCATGCCCTGCGGAGAACAGCATTTTAGCTTTGAACAGCATTAATAATATAATAGAAAATCTATCTGAATGTTAAAAGATGTTTCTCAAGTGTAGAGCGAAAGATGAATGTGATAAGTGATATGAAGTTAGATTCCTTTTTGGAGGAAATATGGTCTTTTGTGGAAGGACAATGCATGTTTTCTACTCAAGATCTTACTGTTGATAATCCACTTGTCATATGTTCCTGTTTTCTTGAATAACGAGAGGCCACTATGTCATCAATATCTTCTTCTGTTTCATCCAGATAACCCTAAATGACAAACAAGCATTTTAGTTGTCATGTTCTGCTCTGTGTTTGGTCAGCCTCTGTCACTCAGCTCTGTTTCACAAGTTTTCCACTTTAGGAGGATGGTGCTGGATGCATTCAAATTCTGTTCTGCAGAGGAATTTTGATTACATTTTCCACATCTTCTCACAGACACAGAGCATAAGGGGAACAGACTGCTACAGTTTCAGGATTCAATTGTTTAAGAACTGAAAAACTTCACACATACATTTCATGTCTTGCCATATCAAGCCAATTGATGAGAATTTAAAAAATATTTATATTTCTGTATTGTTTTAGTAATAAAAACGTGGGAAATCAGTAATTTCACAGCTTCATATAGGTGCTTGAGTTTTAATAAACAAGACTGAAGTTTAGCATCTTTAACCTATATTATATATGGTATTTTCATATTATATAGGGAAAAAAAAATCATTGTTTAAACACAGGAATAAAGTAAAATCTAAACTGAAACTTTAGATCTCATTGATGCTCCTAACGGGGCTCTTTACTTTTAATTAAAATAAGATGAAAAAATGCCAGCAGACAATTACAATCCTATTAAGCATACCTTGGAAATCTCAGTGTTTCCATAAACCTCATGGCAGGTATGTTTTGAAAGACTTTGCTTTTAAAGGAAGTCATATTTTCAACTTCCTTATATCAGCTTTGCAATTATAAAAACCTCACCTTTTGACTGACCTCATTCTCTATTGCTCAGTTGCTCTCACTCTTTGAAACTAAACAGACACGTTCTGTATTCAAATTCAGGAGTCTCAAAAACTCCTGTGCTAATCAGCAAACATAGAGCAGGGAAGAAATGCTGCTGGAGAGTTCAATTGCCACAGCTTATATTAAAAAAATCTGCAGTGCATTTGCCATAGTTTACATAAAACTGGCTGTTACATCTTCTTTGCTCTGGTGACGGAATTGATATGAAACCAGCTAAAAGTGATTTTCTATTACTGCTTTCCAATTGTGACTGCATATTTAATATCGAGCAGAGGGAAATCAGGACAAGCCATCACCAAAATTTACATACTGAAGCAAAGATTTCTCTTAGCTTCTTACCATGAGCTTGCTCTGCTGCTCTCTTATCTTTCTAATCTATTGAAGGCACTGTTACCACTCCACAAAAAAATAAAAGAAGTAATAGATACTTTATACTAAATAAAAGGAAAAAATCCTTGGAGACCCAGGCACAAGAGAGCAAACTATTTCAGGGAGACAGACAGCTGAATCATTAAAAAGTAAAACCTCCCAAAAATCTCAAATAAAGCAAACAAAAAAACCCCCACTCCACCCATCATTTCTGCTCCCCTAATTGAGTTCAGATGTCAGGTGATGGAGTCTAATTTTAAATTTGAAACAAGAATACATCATTTTCTTTCTTGTCATACAGCAGGAAGAAGCAATTCTGGTAATACATGCAAAACTCTTTCCTTTATGCTGTTGTATGTATACCAGTGAATTTGAAAATAAACAATATTACATTTTTACTGCTTAATAATTAAATACAGCATAAAAAAGTAGGGCAACATCTTCAGACTGGGGTGTTTCAGGTCTAGACACTCAAATAGTAACAGTGCTTCACAGAGTCGTAACAACTGCTGACTACCAATTTTTGTCTGCAAGAAGATATCTAAAACTTAAAAAAAGAGAAAGGTTAATATTTAACTTATGCTCTTAATTTATTTTGCACCAGGATGATTCTGTTTCTCAGGAGGTGTTACAGAACTGCAAGTACATAATTGGTTGGTGTTATTAGCTTATTAAAGTTAGAGCTAGTCGGATATTAATCTCGTAGTCTCCAGTGGGGGCTATAAAATGCACATCATCCAATTACTCCTAAAAAAGCAGCTGAGCATGCAATGAACACTACTTGGTCAGGAATTCAGCACACACCTCTCTAGATCAGGTGCTCACACTTGAGTACAACCCTGGACTGAGCTGGTTCCCCGTGCTCCTTGATAAATCTGTACCACACCATGTGGGCTTTGGGGCTTGTCCCTTTCCACTACCAAAAGCAGTGCTAAGTTAGAGAATCAAAATATCCATTCAATTTTCTCGCTGATTTCTCTGTGTGTGTAATGAGTTTTCCTGATTAAGGCGAGATAAAAGCAGCTAAAAGCCTTTTCCCATCCTTTCAGCTGATAAATTCCAGCAATCTGCACATCCCACTGACTTGTGGCATCTCCAACATCACTGCTGTTGGCTCCCATCACTCAGGAACAGGAGACTGAAGGGCCTCAGCTAGCAGAAAATGAGGTATAACTCCAAATTTTCTCAGGCTGAAGGAGCTGCTACCTTCATCAGATATCTTTCTTTTTTGTCTCTTACATGCAAGCATCAAATCAACTAAATTCCAGCAGAAATACAGCTTTTATCTCAACACACTGCATCCGTAATGAATACAGAACAAGACTCTGAAGGACCCCTGCGACAGGCGGCCCTACAAACGATCCTGGATAAATATGGTAACACAAAAGCTGATGAATGCAATAAATTCATTTCAGAAGGCAGAGAAAGTGAGGATATGGGCATAATCAGAGATCTGTGACTCCTGTTACGAACAAATTTTAAAGGGGAATTAGCACTGTCTCATACTCCAGAGCAGCTAAATCAAGGTTATGCCACAAGAGAGGTGTCCTGTGCCAGCAAAGAAGCTACAGAGCTGCAGAGATACAATCTGAAATTCTGTTCAGAGTTAGCAAGAAAGAAAAGCAAAACAAACCTCTGATGAAGAAGATAAAAATCAAAGAACAGAAAACCTCTCTGGATTTGTCATCTCTGGCAGCTGCCTCAGAGAAATATCTAAGTAGCAAATGCCAATTAGAACAGAGAACAGATATAAAGAAATAGAAAGCCTGCATGTTTTATTTTGTGCTTATCTTCTGCAACATTTTCCATCTTCCTAATAAAGAACACATCTTTTTTCTTAATTACAATTTAAAAATAAACCACTTATTGTCGACGTTTTTCTTCCACCAATATCTGACATGCAGGAAGACCTTTTGTTAATTCCACAAAGATTAACCCAAAGCAATGCCGCAGGCACATTTTCTGACTGCTACTAATCCAAGAAAAGATGGAAATCCCTTTTTTTCCACCAAGGCTCAAATATCAGCACTACAAGAAGGGGAGCCATCTGCATGGCCAATGCTCTTCTGGAAAGAGCAGAGGGAAGGGAAGGACTGTGACAACAGGCAAAATGCATAAGCTACAAGCACACATTTGGAAACGTTAGAACAAATTGTGATTAGATAAAGAACTGTTTAAATAACTTTTTTTCCCCTCATGCATATTTTACAAGCTTGGATGTTCTTTTATAGCATTGATGCACATCTGCAAATTGCCTGTCGTGGATATGTGCTTAAGAGGAGACGAAAGCTGTGAATCACTTCAGGAAAAGCAGTCCATAGAACAGACAAAAAAAGGTAAGGAATTGTATGGAAGAGTCAAGAGGAAGAAGAGGCAAGCAACATTGGGAGAACAGAAAGTTGGGTCTTGCTTTGTTAAAAATACAGATAATGGTAAAAAACAAACTAGACAAAGATTAAAGCCTTTAAAGTATAGAATTTCTCAGCATCGAAATTAAAATTTATGGAAGTATGAATTAACAGAACTTTGAAGCATGTGTCATTTAGTGCTTGGAATTTATTTTCAGGTTAGATTTCTCTCATCTATGAACTCAAAACCCCAGCAAATTAACAACAAACTGGAGCCATGACTATTCATTGAAATCACTCTATAGCCAACACACTCAGAATATGACACTGTTTAAAACCTCATTAAATATCCCTGAAAGAATGTTCTGCCTTGGCCATATTTTATATGAATACACATAGAGTGCTGATTTCACAGGTCTGAATAACCAGAATTCCCAGCAGATAAATGTTTACATATTTATAACTCACCAATTCCTGGTCTAAGGCACTAGGTACAGATTTGCTTCTTATGCTCAGAGTGTCCTCATTTCCTTCAGAGAAAGATTCGCTCAAATCTATCTCAGATCGGCTACGGTCTGGAAAACAAAACCAATTAAAATGTTCACTATAGTTTGTACAGAAATATTCCCTTTCATCTTCCATACAAGTGTTGTCCCAAAACCAACTGTTTTTTAAGAAAAAAACCATCAAAACGATCTGTCAAAAACTATGACAACTGAACGTCATTATGATAAACGGATAAATATGCTTTCTGATGCTGTTCAGTCTCTTAGGCAATAATTTTACCCCTGCACTATTTATTTTTCTGCTGTGATTGTCTCCTGTGGATGATACCATAGATGAAGCTTTTGACTTTCCCTGGTAGGCCTTTCAGCCTGGAATGTCACAGAATTTTCTGTCCAGGTGTTCACAGTGATTATCACATCTACCACCACCACCAAACCCTCCCCCGCATCTGCATCAGAATCAAGCAGCTGGGGACACAGATGGACAAGGAAAGTACTTCTGTCATTAACAGTGTTCAAATTTGTGCAGAAATTCGGAGGAAACAAGTAAGTCTCAAGAGCTCCAGCAGTGTCTCCCAGTCCTACAGGTCTCTCATCCACTCTGTAGCATAAGACATACGAAATCTTTCTCCAAGGCATCTTAGTCCTCCCCATATAAATATTTTGTGTGACTGTTTTAGTATATTTAGAAATAAAAGAGGGGGGAGATAATTTTTCTAGATCCTGCAGGTAGGAATCAGAAAAGTTTTTAACTGTTCATCTACCTGGTCTACAGCTGATGTGACAGGAAAGGTCACTCTCCTGAGCTTAATATCCTTTGGGATCTGCCAAGGAGACAACAAAGAGTCTGAGATGCCAACGGCTGCCTACAGTTTTGCTCAGCATCTTTCTGCTTTGGTAACATGAGGTCAATTCTTACCTACCAGGAAAGCCTTTATTTGATAAGGTAGAAGGGATAGGAGAATTTTTACTTCATAAAGAAGTAGCCATCTGTAACACCTCTGCCTGGAGGTGCACTGAACAATATTCTCAAGGAAATTCTAATGCTTTCAAGCTGAAATGTCTGAGGTAAAGGACATTATCTCCTTGGATTAGCTCTGTGGGGTACACCACTGGGTTTCTGCTTTGGGCTAAATCCAGCTGCAATAAAGTGAGTGCTGCCGTGTTTCAGAGATTAGCCTGTAAACCCAAACCCTCTCCATTAGCCCTGCAGGAGGCTCACTGAGTGCCTGGGGGAAGCAGAAGAGTGCAGGGGGCTCCTGCCTCCTATTTCAGAGAAGAAAAAAGGATCTCCACCTGCTGCTGTGACAGCACCTTCCTGTGTGAGCCTTTTAACCTAACAGCCTCCAATGAAATGAGGTAAATTACAGATGAATTGAGTGGTTCAGGGCATCACACAGAAAAATGAAATGACAAGAATTATATATTGGCCTTTTTCTATGACCACTGATTGTTTCCCAAATTTGCTTCTGGGCAAAGTGGGTGTGAAATGTAATGGCAGCAGCAGAGTCGTATTATATACAGGTAGTATTTTATACAGGAGAGCACACAGAGAATTATTGAACAACATTGTGAATTAAGTCTTGTAAGAATTCTAAGAGCATGTGATTTACCTAACACTAACATTGTACCTACATTTCTGGGGTAAGGATTGCTCTTTACACATGTAGAGCTTGTGAAGTGGTATGAATTCGGTTAGTGAAAGGAAAGCATTTTCAGAAAGAATATAAACAAATTTATGAAACTTACGTCTGGTCTTCAATGTGTTTTAAAAACAAAAGGAGCAGAGTCACAAGAATAGGCATAATCCTCTGATAATAAAGGCTGGCAGAAAGAAGGAAAAGACTTAATACTTGCCTGATGACAAAGACACCCTAGAAACTGCAATGGAAGGTGTTCCAGATGGTTTCCTACAGTGCTTCTTTACTAAATCTTCAGGTACACTTTCACTTGCTGGAATAATCATGCCATTTTCTAAGCCAGTGTCCTGCCCAATAAGAAAAATGTACATGCCATAAATACAAAACCCAAGTTTATTCACTATTAGTCTATAAAACCATGATTTCTATTAGATTACAGAACTCCAAAGCTCCTTTAATATCCAGTCTATTATTGAGTGCATTTAGATTCCAATCTAATCTGCTGTCCTTAGCACGGATTGTGCACAAAATTTGCACAAAAATGCAATTCTTGCTTACATTCTGAGTTTGCAGCTGAAAAATCAGAGCAAAGTATCAGGGAAGAGAAACACTCAAATCTATTAAAAGTTCACTCAGGTCAGAAATCAGGAAAAAAAAAAAAAAAAAGAAAGAAAGAAAGGACAAAACCTATGGATTTTATACCAGCATAATGATTTCAGCCAGGGCAAAATCAAATGGACTTGAACTAGTTAAATTATGCCAGTATTACCCCTTAAATAAAGCCAATATGTTTGATATCATTATAACCTCTTGCCTCCTCGTAAAAGAAAGGCTAATAACATAACTCCATCCAAATCAAATGGATTTTTCAAACAAATCTAATGCACTTGAAAACAAGTCAGTCTATGTGCCAACAAGAATATAAATAAAACAATTATTCATTTATTTACAGCTCCTAAAACTGCCTTTATATACATTAACTAATTTTTTTATGAGGAAAGACAACATATTAGACCAAGCCTCTGAAAGTTAAAAAGAGAATCAATGCTTTCAATAGGGCCCTGATCTAAACAGTCATCTGTTAATATAACCTTTTTTCCAAACATTAGTGGTAAATACATCCCAAGAGGCCTAACAGCATGTGAGAGGAATTATTCTGATAAAGTGTTTATCACACATTTTTTGTTACGGAATAATTTATGCAGAACCCAATGTCCAAATCCAGAAAAAACTAAAATCAGTTTAGCCTGATTTTCTGCAAGTGCTGGACTTGCAAAATTTCCCTTAGAAGTCAGAGGGAGAATGCTGGATCGTGCATGCTTGAAAGTCACATCCTTATTTCACAGCACTTACTCAAGGCTCTGAAGTGCCAAGAATGCTTATTCCCATCCCCTGTGGCTCCCAGCTCAGAATCTGTACCTCATTATAGAATGCTGGACATCAACAGCAAGTTTCAGACAAAAGAGAAACTCCTGCCAAACCAAAAACCACATCACTGACGAGAGCATGACAAATTCTGCTCCAGCAGAGATCTCCGCAGGCCCCAGCAGAACGGAGGAAGAAATCAGATTTTCTCTGTCAGGCTCATCCTTGCTGTGCCCCAAATGGATCTAAGGGGGCAGAGAGCAGCCAGGTCACCTCGTTCGGTGCCAGCCGTCCCTGGAGCCAGCCCGAGCTCTGCCCTTACCTGGCTGCAGTCCGTGGTCATGCTGCGTGTGCTGAGCGCCGGAGAGCGTGGCAGGGAGGGCTTGGGAGCGCTGCCTCTGCTCCCGGGACCCCCAGCCCCTCTGGGATGGGCTGTGCTGCCCAGGGAAAGCGTGCTGCCCCTGCGGGGAGAGAGCAGGAGGGAAGGTTATTGCTCTGAGCAAACCCAGCAGCTCACTCAGCAAACCACTGCAAGAGCAGCGCTGTGCTCACAGGTTCTGAGAATGACCATTGGGATAGCCCTGAGGGACTGGGGGATCAGCTGGGAAGGAAAAACACAGGCAAAGGTACCATCAGGATAGCCCTGAGGGACTGTGGGGTCACCTGGGAAGGAAAAACACAGGCAAGGGTACCATTGGGATAGCCCTGAGGGACTGCAGGATCACCCGGGAAGGGAAAACACAGGCCAAGGTGAAGTACAATTACTTTGCACACACAAGTCACTGTCAGAGCTTCTCCAGGACTGCAGATGGCCCAAATGGGCTGCTCTTGTCCCGGCTGCAGAAGCTGTATTTGTCTGTTTTCAATCCACACCACAGTCACCTCCCAGCAGGAGCTGGGGCAGCTTCTGCATCCCTTCCTACCAGGCTGCTCCTTGGTGAAAAGGGAAACTACAGTACCTGGACACTTCTGGACACTTCTACAGCCCATTTAATGCCAGCACTGTCTTCAGAAAGTCTAAAATCCTTGGCTATTCGCTTTCCAACAACTCCAGAAAAACACTGACTTGTTCACTGTTCTATTCATGTTGCAATAATGACTCTTGAGCCAAACTGATTGATTCTTTCAAGCAGTGTGGAAAACTAGGAATGTTGGACCAGTCTTCTTGGAGGTTTCATGTTAGTAAAAGTGACAAAAAACCATCTGCAATGGGCACACCAGATCCCAACTGCTGTCTAACATCACAACAGGTGAAAATTTCTGTATGGGATATTTTCTATTAGAAAATACTAGTAAGCCCATGTGAACACTACAGGTTAGAAAGGGTAGGCTGTTGCACTTTCTTAACCTTTTTAAACAATGAAAATTATTTAAAAATGTGTCCTTTGTTCTTATTTCAGTCTGCTATTAAGAGAGAGATTGGACACATTTTATACATATTAACAGAAAAATGGTGTTGTGACTGTGCCAGGCTTTTCCTCATGGTAGACAAGGCCTGAATGCAGTGGGGTAGAGTGCCTGTGTAAATGAGCCTGAAATTCCCACAATATTTCTCCTAGAAATATCCTGACCTGATGCAGCATCCCAGCTCATTCAGCAGCAAAATCAGCAAACATTTTTGCTGGAGTAGAAATAAACTGGTAGAAGGGGTGAACTCATGGCCTAGGTTTCCCTGTTCCCAGCTCAGTACATCTTCTCTTAAACAGAAATGGTTAAAAAGAGTTATAATTCTCTCTCAGTTTCCCTGCTGGTAGGTGAAATATTATCAATTTTGACAATGTTACTGTGCAGTTTGGCTCAGGACATCAATTTCACCAGGTGAGAATGAGATGACAAGTAGAGAAGAAGTTGCCATAATGACTCAATACCCCTAATTTAACAAGTCCTGCACTCTGGCTCTGCGAAACAGCTAGAAAATTATGATTTATGTGAAAGTCAAGCAAGGCAATTAAATATAAAAGCTATCTTTATAGACTACTTCACTCTTTGAAAGTCTGCACTGAGAGTTTATCAGGTGCTTAATTCCACCACCCAAAGATCATTTTGCTTCATTTGTGGTTAACTGCATGACAACTTTCTTGTAGTTTGGCACATAAAAGCAGTTCACAGACCTGTCACAAGCATCTCTTTGTCCTTATCGAAGGAAGGAAGGAAGGAAGGAAGGAAGGAAGGAAGGAAGGAAGGAATGGTGCGGAAGGAAGGAAGGAAGAAAGAAAAAGAAAGAAAGAGAGAAAGAAAGAAAGAGAAAATTCTTGTAGGACTAAATACTGTCTAGCCTCAGTATTAAGCAGCACAGACACCAGATTCCTGAGGTTTTGTCTCTTACATCCTTCATTGTTCTCTACTCAATGAAAAGCAAACAAACCCAGAAAAACAGCAAAAATTCTACTTCTGCTCTCACAGAAGTCAGGTATGAGTCTGGTTAGAATACAAAAGGCCTAATAAACTGAGTGAGAAAATAAGTATTGAACTGGATGGATTAAAGAAGAAAACTAGCTTGAAGGCTGGATTGGCTGGTAGGTGCTGCAGCACTCAGTGGAAAAAAAAGAAATCAAATTATCAACTGTCAAGAAGATTGCCACTATCAGCTTTAGGCATATTGCAGAACATCTAGAAATTGGGGCTTTGAATTGTAGGCAACTAGGAGAAGCAAGTTTTTGCTTAATCAAGATGGTTTATCTGTGTGCAAACTCCATAATGTTCCTTTTACCTGTTGTCCTTTGTTCCTGCATATTGCTTTCGAGTCTCCTAGAAACACTAGTTTAGAGACAGAAATTGCTATTGGAATTTACAGCAAATTATTATTATTTTTTCAATCCAAGTTGTGAAATTTCTAGGTGTGGGCACAGCTGAGCAAAGAATGTGGGTCTGTATCCAGTGTAGGATATCCAACTGAACAAGGAAAAGGTGAGCTGTTTTTGGCTTTATTTTGAAGGTAGGACATGAGAGGAATATTGCACTTGGCATTTTAAAATGCCATCAGAGGCAATAGCAGAGATCTCTTAGGCCCAGAAGAACGATAAATG
Source organism: Origma solitaria (assembly GCA_013397895.1). Lineage (NCBI taxonomy): Eukaryota > Metazoa > Chordata > Aves > Passeriformes > Acanthizidae > Origma > Origma solitaria. The sequence goes on along the minus strand of VZRL01012168.1, from coordinate 2,596,731 downwards.
GAATCCTACTAGAAATAACTGGGATGATAATCATGGAAAGAGAAGGGCAAACAGCATTTAAAGAAGAAAACAAATTATAATCAATTAATATATCATTACTAAAGAAAAACAGAGAGCCTCAGCTCTGTAACAAGAACACAGCTCATCGATTAAAAGCCAGAAAACAAAACCAACGTACTGACATTAGTCGTGAGCTGAACACAAGGAGAGTAAAACAAGATGAGTAGAGATAATTTTTAGGCTTGTTGGGCATTTTTTGATAATTTTTTGCTCTTTTTGTATATTTTGTGAACACAAGCTCTGTTCCTCAGACAGTACCATGCTGGGCATCCCAGGACATGAATTAGCCCAGGGCACTGCACACACCCCCAGGTCAGTCCCAGTAGGAGCTGACCCAGATTCCTGCTCACCTCTCGGAGCACAGAGCTGACTTCCCACCATGCAGACTTGGGCTTTCAGCCTCTGAGCCTATGTTCCTTTCACCTTCATCTTTTCCATATGTAATTTCTCCTTTGGTGACTGCCTTGATAACCTTCCTGTTGAAAAAAAGGGAATAAAAGATTTTTGAAGTTGTGATGTGCACAGTCCAATTATTTCATCTGTCTAACCTATGGGCAGCTCTGAATAAAAGGGTCAACAGAGCACCAAATCTGGTTATGAAATTGGTTCCTGGGGGGAAAAACATCATATTTATTACAAACTGCATTTTAAGACACCAAAACATTAAAACAATACTTCTACTGAAGCTTAGAACCAGAAGTACTTTTAGTGAAAACTCCACTCTATTTTTTTTAGGAGTTTATCATTAGCAAAGTATTTTTGACTAAGTATGTGTATTCTCCCCTAGAAAATGATATGTATTTTCTCTTGTAGATATTTCTAGAATTGTATACATCAAATGCCCTAAATATGCCATTTGCCAAAAATATAGCATCACCTCCTTACCTTGCAAAGCGTGGCCAAATGGGACAGAAATGAATGAAATTTCAAAAAGTAATAGTATTACCCATAACCTTAGAAAAAACCATAGACCCTTAAATTATCCCATTACACTGCCAGTAGCAGCTGGCCCCAAAAATGCCTTGTTAAAACAAATCTACTCATGAGATACATTAATGTGGAACCTGAGGGAGGGAGAAGCAAGTAAGGAAGAACAATAATGAAATACTTCTAAAAGAGGCCACAAAATATACTAGAAAAAGCAAGCGAAATTCTTGTAGGATTAAATTTCTGTTATGGGGAACGTCACCACCAAAAACATTTCTGGCCACTAACACAAAAAAACACCACTAAAATAAACAGCAATTAAAAAAAGAATTGTTTCTTATAGAGGAACGTGACTAATTGGTTTGCTTAAAGGATTTAAATGGAAGGAGGATTAGAAAAGCAAACTTTAATGCACTCTTACTATAGCAACCACCTAGCATGATTCAGAGCAAAATCTAGGTCCTCTTATAGAAGATTCCCTAAGCTGGTTCTTTCTTCACCATAATTTGAGAGGCCAGAGGCATTCTGATGGTCTTTCTCCCTCTGTTAAATAGAACTAAATCACTTGTGTTAATCTCTGGAGTCACTGGAACACGTAATTCCATACTCATCTCTGCTCAGAAGTAAAAAACATGTACAAAGCATCCACCTGCCCTATCAGGAGGATCCCCAATAAAAATGTCCTCTTTCTTTCAACAGAAACAAAGTTTTCCAACCACCATGGAGTACCCATGATATGAACTTGCACCCAATTTTTCTTCCTATTCACCCCAAACCCTCAAGTTATGTCCAGACACCACTTATGCAACCCCACAGTCAATGCATCTGCCTGTGCCCCCTGAGAGTGAGTGACCCCTCAAAATCACAGCCAAACTGGGGCTGAGCTCTGCGAAATGAGCAGCAGCAGCTCTGTTTATTCAGTGTCTCACTAACACTCTTAGGCTGCATTTGCACAACTGGAAGCTAAAGAGAAATTTGACTTATGAGTCAAATTGACCAATATACATTAAAAATTGGCCCTACAAATACTATTTTTTTGCATTTGCTTCTTTGGCAAGCCTGCCTTTAAGGACACTCAGTTACTTCTGAGTGGAAAAAAGAAAAATCCAGGAGAAAAACTGACTTTTTTTTCTGCTGTCTTCCTGGCTGAAGACTGACTCCTGCTTGCTTGTCCTAGGAAACAGCAATCTAATTATAGTATGTATGCCTTTAAATGAAGGCTGTTTCTAACCCCGGGAAGTTTGAGGCTGATGTGGAAGACTGGAAAAACTCAAAAGAAAACCTATCCAACCATATATAGCTGTTTTCAGACTATCAGTTTTCAAAAAACCCCCAAAAACCAAAACAAACAACAACAACAAAACAAAAGGATTTACCCTATCTTTCTAGGTCTGCTAAAGACAGATTTGTGCCCATTTGTGGAGGAGACTGGTACATCTGGCTTTTTTTCTTCATTTTCTTGGGGTTGATCTTTGAATGTTCTTTCTTCATCTGTACTGTAAACTGTGTCTGGAGTGGAGGGGGAAAGAAAATAAAAAGTGAACTTCTGCACAAAAAACACAGCACATGTCAAACAACCGTCAAAAATATATAATGAGAAAATCTTGGGATATCCTTGCCTTTTCCTTTTAATAAAATAAAAATTTAGCTTGAGATGTTCCTCATTATCATCTCTTGTCTTGACAGACTGTTCACTGTACCTAAAAGTGCAGGAGGAGATTTTGGAGATGCCTGAGCAAAAGGAAAATCTGACCACCAGGCAGCCTGGATAGAGCCCCTTCTCCGGCAGACGGCACAGGAGTTCACATTTAGCTTTTTTCTTCAGAATTGAAAAAGAAAATTGGAGTAGTTTTTACATGTGACTATCAAAAACCAAGAGAGCCAAAGGCAAAAAATGGCTGGGTTTAGATCTCTTCATACAGCCAAACTGCTGCGCTGGTCTCAACCATCTTGAGAGTACCGGGAAGACGAAGGGTCTCAAGACAGCAGAAATACCCCCTGGTATTTCTAAATGGTCTCTCCCTAGTTATGCTAATCCTCCTATGTTGATTGGTTGTTGTTGTTTCACTGACTCCGCCCTCCCCTTCTTCCCATTGGTTGCGGTTGTATCTCCGTGCCTGCTCCCCAACCCTATTGGCCCTAGACCTCTATAAGAATGGCCACTCGCAGCCATTCTCTCTCTTTCATTGCTGGGCTCGTTCGAAGAATAAGCGTTTGGAACCTTCACACGACGGAGCTCTCGGAGTCCTTAATTTCTGGTAAAGCTGAGCTAATCAAAGGCTCTGGGGTGTGTGTGACTGTGCCATCCACGGCACGGGTGAGAGAAAAGGTCTGTTTGCACGGTGTCAGATGCACTGGCCAGAAGTGTCTGTCTGAGCAATCGAGACACTTTTGGAACACGCAGAGACCAAATCTCAGCCCACACCCACCCCGCGTTACCAAACTTCCTGGCGGGAAGTGAGAACGAACTTTCAGAGTCTCTGCTGTTGGGCTTTGCAGCTGAATGGCACTGACCACCTGTTTGGACAGTGAGTTTTTCAGCAGCTCCCTATCCCCACAGAGACACTTCTCTCATATAGGCCTCATTTCCTGATTATTAATCATTCACAAATAGCAGTATAGTAGGGCACAAATTAAAAAGTAAGATTAAAATACTGATTATACTTAAAGCTCCCAGAGTCAGGAATAAAATACAAGTCAAACATTCAAGAAACAAGGTTTTGAACACATTAAGCACAAGCAAATCTCCCTCTTGAGGTCTCTACCTGGGTATTTGTGTAAGATAGACTGCCTGACGACATCAGTTCCGAGATTTGATTGTTTGAAGCGCTTTGCTCTCTCTTCGAAAAACCATTCTCCTGTCACTATCCGTAGCTCTCTGTATGGGGAAAATGAAAAAAGCCAGAGACACGCACGTTAACAAACTTGGCCAACCAAAACTGCTGCAGTTCATCAATCAACAGCCACGCTCTCAAATTCTGGACAACATTTGTGCAGCTCAAAAGAAAGAGGAAAGAGATTAACTGTAGAGCTTGGGATAACAGGACAAAAGCAGAAAAATATCGCCTTTGTGAACAGAAAGGAATTTTTAGTAGATGGAAATTTACTTGGCAAAACAGTGTTTCAACCACTTCTACAAGATTTCTGTAAAAACACAGAACATACTGTGATCCTAGTCTTTTGTGAACTACTCAGTGTCACAGTTTTCAATATCTCCAAACTGAAAAGACAGAGAAACAGCAACAGTGGGTTGAGGGAGAAAATCCCCACCACAGCTCCTGCCAGATGAGTTCATGGACCCAGTGTGGTTCTAGACAGGCTGCTGCAAGTCCACATATATTTTTCATTTCTAGTTTTATATGCTGACACTCTGTGCAGTTTCTTCACATGAATTAGCTGTGTGTCAGAGGTTCAGAGCAACGAAAGTTTGTCTTTGCTGCTGTTCTGGATAATTCTCCTTTTTCTGGCTTCAAATTCTTTTCCGTGTCCTAGCAATTAAAAAAATCTGTACTGGCATTGCTGGGTATATTATTATGCTGGTTGTTACCCTTTCCCTGAATTAGTTTCATTATGACACAGCATCACCCTTTCTACTGCCTCACTACAAACAACTGATGGCAAAAATTTACTAATCATGAGTACTCTGATAAAAAGCAAATAAACAAACTAGTAAACCCCAAATATTAAAAACTGATTTAGCTCCAGACATGTTCCTGCTTATTGTTCAATAAGAAAACTTACTTTCAAACCTCTACTGGAAAAGAAATCACCCAGTCTCTTGGGCACGAAAATTACTACAGATGGATTTGGAGCACTGATCAATATTTTCACCATTAAATTATTTCTGAGTCATGCCTGAATGAAGTCTTACTTGAGAAAATACTAAAAATTACAGAATAACATCCTGACGTTGGTGAAAAAACCCTAATATTATCAGTTTGTCCTAACCTGTTAATGAATCATCCATCTTTGCATGACTCACTTAAAAAGAAATCTGAAAAATCAAAATCCCAAACACATGTCCACAAGCATAGAAATGGATTATTGCCTTATCTTGTTGTTGCAGACTCCTGGTGACAAAATCCTCACAACTGATCATCACGATCACTCAGTCATTATGAAAGGTATTAAATAAAACCTTTATGCTTCAACCGGGAATTTTTAAATTACTTCTGTTGGTTCCAAACACTGAAAAGGATTCACTTCATTAGAACCTATGCATAGCCTGGCTGGTGTGAAAAATGTTTTTTCTTTTAATGTGTATTGTCACAATTCCCTTACAGCATTCCCTTCTGTGTGAAGTTATTTTATGTGAGGATTTACAGCAAGTCTAATATTTTATATCAAACCATAAACCTTCCAGACCTTTCACTATATCATCAAATTCCATAACAATGTGAATGGCATATCACATTGCAGTATGATTGACATAGATCATTCTTTTTTTTCCCCAGTTACTACCAAGTTTGACCATAAAAGTCCACAAGTGCTGTTTTCCCCCTGGGTGGAGATTTCACCCATCCCTAATATCTTACCAGAAATCCTTCACTTGATCAAGGTCAGGCAGAGCACTACTATTGGATGTATTTTTCATGAATACTGAGCAATTCACACAAAGAGTAATGTTCATGTTATCTTAATCACTCATACATGTCAGAAGTACCTATTAAAAGAATTTTTGTTCTACACATAAACAGAAATTACTTCAGATCAAATGATTGCCTAAGTCTCTGACTTGAAGTTTGAATTTCATAATTGCATTTGACATTCTGAATCAAAGATTGAAGAGCAAGACCTAAACAGTCTTACAATAACAATGTTATTTTCATGCAAGTATGACAAGGGGAGTCTCTTTCCCACTGAGATAGAAGAAAGATGCACTATTTCAGGTACAAGATTTAAATGAACCCTTTCTGTCTAAATAACTGTTTCAAGTGAAAAGGAACAGTACATTGAATCAGGGTTTGCAGGTTTTCTCTTGTTGTTTGCAAAATGGGCCCAAGGTCCATACTGATCATGGTATGTACATGCATTTTCTTTACTTTCTTAGTCACTATATAGCTCGTGATGTAAACATGTATCATTTCTACCAAAACAGGTTTTAGATTGGCCTTCCAAGGTGTTCAACAGATGCTGAAGTCAGTAGCTTTAGGAAGAAGGAAAACACTGTTATAATTTGTGTAACTGCAATTTTTGTATGATTGCTCTTTCCTATGCACAGAACAGCTAGGAAAATTCACATTCAAGCAGTGAAGTTTAGTACCAAATACTTTAGGTATCTGCTAAAATCCTTACATTAATTACTGATCCACCTCCTCACATCACCATGTGACAGGGAGCAGGTTATGGTTCAGTGCTTCTTCCCCCTCTGTGATCTCCTGTTAAACAAATTAACACCAATGATGTGCTGCTCAGTTTGAAAACAAAACATAACCTATGGCCTGTCCCTGTCAAAAACTCAGATTTTCCACTCTCATTTTTGCAAGTGACTTCATGGTTAAATGCGCAATTAATAATAACAAATTCATTTAAGATGGAAAGTCCCAATTTTTACTTTCAATTATTTCCTTAGGGAAAAGCCCCACATTGGTAAAACAGTTTAACTCTCCATTTTATCATCCTGCCTCAATCCACATCCACAGCAGAGGCAAGAGATTCAGCCTACCCTCCTTTCCATCCCCTGTTCCTCAAGTTATTTTACTTCCTCCTCAGGAGGAAAATGTGGGAAAAAATGGCAAAACCAAAAACGAGAAAAAATGCAGCCTGTGCTTGAACATACCGAAGCATATACCCTCACCTTTGCATGCATTCAATCCCACAGAGTACTTGCTATAATATAAATTAATTCCACTCTAAGTTTTATCATCCTGTGAGGCTATTAAACAGAAATTTTTGACCCTGTGAAAAGAAGGCAAACTCGCCTAGAAGTTACTAAAATAAAATTATAAGAAATTTGAAAAGCATTTGCATACTAAAACATTGGAAATACCTCTATTTTTAGGCTCCTAATGGGAATAAATGTTACTAAGAGATACTGATGAATTTTCATGACACATTAAGATAGGATAATTATTTCAAAGATGATTTCCCATTAATGCTTTTTTCTGCTTTAATAACTTGGGCTACCTAGGCATTTTATATATAAAGGCAGTGCTCTCAGAAACTTCAACGCACTTGCAATAAGAAATACAGACAGCATCACAGTGTGAAATATGCCCATCAGAAGACCGCTGGAAGAATTTTATTTCCTTCAATCTATTGATCATTTTGTCTGCCAAATTTAAAACAGAAACTGATCGTAACTTTGGAAGATGCAAGGGAAAAAAAGAGATTTTAATGGAATTTTTCTTTTTTAACACCCATGTTTGAAAGCTCCTGATGGCCTCAGTTCCTTTTATGCGTGGAATGGAGCAGAAAGCTTTCTCTTTCAAGTGCTTCACTACATACAGGCTCATTTTACCTCATTAAATAGTGCAACAACACAACTATCAACCATAATTACCTGGATAAAGACTTTTTCTCTGACCTTTGTAGCTGTAGAACTAAGAGTTCGGCTGAAGACTTTCCTCTAATCCTTCTTGACCTGCAAATGCTTAATCTTGAGACTTTATGTTTTAGCTGCTAATAACACCCATGAGGGGCAAAATCCAGCTAGGTACTTTTCTCATTATGGACATTCAAGGGAGATATCCTTTTCCAGCAAATGTAAACTGTGAGACAACTTACATATAAACCTGCTTGTTATGCTTAAAAATGCTGATGAACGACTCTCACAATTCACATTCGAATATCTTTCCTCAAATTCACTAAATCTCTTTTTTTGAAAGCCTTTCAGAATATAATTAATGTATTGTAATGAGCTTCCCCATCCCCATAACCTGTTTTTCAGGCAAGTCTGTCTCTGGAGAAATGGCAGATGAAATGCCCTAAATATTATTTTATAGAAGTCAGGTTTTCTTGTTGCCAGATGATGTTCTGATTGACAGATGAACAAAGAGACTGTATTCTTAAATGAACTGGTACCTCACCCCTGCAGTCACCATCATGTTACTATGTTGTGCTTAGAGTTTTTTAATTTGTTCAGATAATAATATTGTGCTTTACCATATATGTATAAAATTAGCATCTTGAAATTACTCTTCTTCAAATCAAAGTCAGCATATTTGCATATTTTTTCTTTTTTTTAAGCTTTATTTGGTAGCTGGACATAAACCCATTATAAATTTTAAATCAATTACAACATTTCATCCCACACCACGTGACAAAATGCCCTTTCACTGTACTACAGGTATCTCAAACTCCAGTGTAAGGATTGGCTACGCAGGACTCAAAAAGCTCAGAAGGAAAGAAAGGTCAAAATGTATTAAATGAAGCAATAGGCAGGAGTTGATTGATATTACCTACATTCTTTTTATTGACACAGCAAGTTATTTTTTTTAACAACCCTTGTGGATTGTCTGTGTAATTCAAGTGATTTCTGCAGTAATTTCTGCAGTGCTTGTCTCTTTGAATGAACACACTCCCCACCCAGTACCAGGCCTTCTTCTCTGACAGCAGATGCAATAATTAGGTTTTCCAACAGTTCTGAAAGACTCCTGGACATATTCCTGTTGGTGTAATTCATTACTATGTAAGAGGATTTGTACAAGTTACTGCTGTGACCATCACCTTAAATAGCGCTTCAAAGACACTCTTGAGGACAATTTGGGGAGGACAGCCATGAACTAGTACAGCACCAAAGCTCACAAAGGCCATAAACACTTCTCCCTGGCTTTTAAGGGTCTCAGACATCATAGCAACGATATAAACCTGGATCTGCCAGAGGAACAGCTCTGCAGAAATTACTAACCAAGCCTGCTGAAAGAGGGATAAAGGAGATGGACAAATACATAAAAGTTTTCCAAAACTCTGTATCATGGTGAAACAGTCCAATTTGACAGACACAAACACTGTATGCAGATCAATGCTACAGAGCTAAAAGATTTTTCCACTCTTCTTGCCTTTTGTTTGTGACTCATAAAGCACAAATATTAACACTGGATTACTTTCTTTTCCTTGCCTTCTGCCTTTTCATCTTGTCAAAGGTCCTATTTGCATTAACTTAATCAGCGCCTCCCTCAACTGCAATCCAAAATGCCTAAAAATCCTGATTTCCCCTGCATTTCTCACTCGAGAGCAAAGTAAAACCGAAACAATTTAAACTAGAACTGTGCACAATGATGTAACTGAAATGCCTTTCCCAAACTTCCATCTCCACACTGCCCACACAGAAGATAATCTCTTTGTGTATTCCCAGTAATGGAAAAGAGATTTTACACATCATTAACTGTCACACAGTCTTGTAGAAACACTGCATATGAACAAAAAGAAAGGAGAGAGAGAAAGAGAGAGTTTTTAATTTAATAAAGATAGTCTGCATGGGCAGAACTTTAGCACTTGCAAAATTTAGCACTTTACAAAAAATTACACCATGGATTGTAACAACCTAATCCAACCAGCATTAATCGTCAAGGTGATTGCTAAGACACTGCTTGGCAGACAGAATTGCAGCAAAATCAGAAGAAGTAGAGGTTTCTCAAACATGTTTTGGGAAGTTGCCTCAACCATCTTTCAGCCCCAAAACAGGACCATCTTTACTGATGTCATCATCCCCAAGAGGGGTTTATCCAACCTGTTTTAAAACAACTTTCTGCAACGTCTCCAAGTTCTATCTATGTTCCTCTAACCTAATGTTCATCTAATCCTTTCACTGCAATTTGAGTATCACATTCCTTTTCTTACCCAAAGGGAGGTCATAGAACAGCCTGTAAACTGCTTTCTGTAGATTTCAAACTCAGGTGCTTTCACTCTTCTCTTGCCTAGGCTGAACACTTGCAGCTCCTTCCTCTGGACATCCTGTCTGCTAAGACTGGGATCATTATTTTCTGCTGAACTTTCTCCAGGCGGCCAATATGAATTGTGATACACAAAAATGGGCAGGTACTCTACATAAAATAGGATTTTATCATGCGTTTCACAGGCCATCATTTGGCTGGTACATCACTGTGTGATGCTCAATTTTTCTACAGTGGAAAATTCTGTTGATTCATGTTCAGCTTTTATTCAGTACAATACCCAGATCCTTTCCTAAGGAACAGCTGCATAAGCTGTTTTTATCCTCATTTTATGTTTCTGCAGCTGCATTTTTTCCCAAATGTAGTACTTCCATATGCCCATAGGGAGCCATCACTTGCTTTATCTTCAAATCACTTCTCTAAATTCTAAGTATTACTTTGAAACCTTATCCTGTCCTTCAGCATGCCTGGAGCACCTCTCAGTTTTATGTCACCTGCAGGTGTAACTGGCAAACTCATCTGCTGCATCAAGGTCCTTAACTAAAATATTTAACAGTAAGAAGCCAGGAAATATTCTGCTCTATATCACTGGGTATTTTTAAAAGGGTTGGGTTTTTTTTTTTTTGGCATGTGTGGTGCTTTTTTGGGGCTTTTTTGTTTGTTTGGGTTTTTGTTCTGTTTTGTCTTCTTGAGGTTTTTTGACAGTGAAATGTCCATAACCTCACTGAGAATAGAGCTTTATAATTTTCCAGGTGAATCTGCAATCACAGTGGCAGAGTTTATTCCAGGGCACAGCTCCCCTAATTTGTCAGCCTATTAGAATGGAGCAAGAGAAAGTATCAAAAGGTTAACTTAAGTCAAGTTATAAGACATCAACAGATCCTCCTCTGTCACCCTATCAAAGGTGGAAATTTGATTGCTTTTGACATTATTTGTTCTTGAGCCAGCTCTTACTCATCATCCTGTCACCTTGTCTCGGCTTTCAAACAACACAGCTACCATTTATTTCAGCGTTTTTAGAAAAATTGAAGGTGTTGTGGCAGGGTCAACAAATCCCTTGTTCTTTTCTTCATTTTTAAAGAGCAGCATTGTGTTTGCTGTTCTCAGTGCTGTCATCTCACCTGCACCCCATCATTTCTGAAAGGCGCAGCCTTCTGAAATTTCCAGAATTCCATCCTCTCAGGAACTGCCTGAGGCAAACTACAAGCAGCTCAGCCAGACCCCTCCCAATTTAAAATCATTTCCCAAATCAAACACTTGAACGTGTTTCATCTTAAGAGGTGAGACAGGGTCCTTTGGATGTGCCCCACCGGATGCAAAGGAGGCTAAGGCATCTACATAAAAATAGGTGCAACCTTCTAAAGCTAACATTGGAAGACACAAACCCTAAACTCCATGCCTTGCTGTATTAACTTTTCACTAACTGCCTAGGTAGCCAAAGTCTTGACATAGCAGCAATTTGGGTTTAATCCCTGAAACAATTTACAAAAAGCCTTTCCTTTCTGATCTTGTTAGTTTAATGGTCTGTAAAAACAGAAAAAATCCCTCCAATTCCTTTTTTATTGCATCTCTTTCTTACATCATCCAGTCCTTATACCAGGATACACAACTGAGTTTTGCTGCCCAACGCATTTTTCCTTTCCTTCATGGTTAGTCTGCCCAAGTCAAGCTAAAAAATCCCCTATTACCAAACCAATCAAGTGAATTATCTTTCCAAGTTGTCTTGAGGTGGCGTAATGATATTTTGTACTCCCTATCATTTCTATACTTGACCAGAATATGGTCCTGTAGCTTTAACTGTGTCCCACAGCCAGGAGAAGCTCTGCCACCGCGGGATGTTTTGAAACTCTTCCCCCAGCTGTTCTACGGGGGAGTGAGAAGGAAGGGACACTGGTTTTTTTTGAGTCAGTTGCTGCTGCTGGTTGCTGTTGCTACTGGTGTGGCTGCTGCTTGGGTTTTCTTTTTGGTTTTTTTTCCCCTGGGATTGCTTTTTTCATCGTTTTTGGACCTTTTTCTTCGACTTGCTTTCTCATCCGAGAACCTGAGGAGCCCCGGAGGACAGTGGATGAGAATCGTCCAGGGAGCCACCGAAGGAACTCCACCCGGCCTCTTCGGGGCCCCTGGAAAGGGGAAGCTACGCCTGAGGAAAAGGACACTAAAGTTCATCAGCTGTTTGTTCAGGTTTAATGACCCCTTTTTCCCTTTCCCTTTCCACTGTGTGGTCTGTTAATTAAACAGTTCTTTCCCACTTTCAGCCGAGATATTCTGTTGTTGTCGGGGGGGGGAGGGGTGGTGCCAGAAACCTCTGCTGTGGGGGAGGCACCTGTTCAGAGTGCTTTCCACCTAGAAAAAAAACCTGTCTCTAATCTGAGACACAAGTCTTTGGAAAACACGCTAGTTGAAACTGCCTTGGCATTGGGAACAGAGATAGAGCAGCAAATAAAACCCCCAGATATGCCTCTCCCCTTGTGTATTCTGCATGGATGTACTTCTGTGCTGAGGGAATGCACGACAGAAACACCAAAATAGCTGACACGGCCATGACCCCAAACGTGGGTGTGGGAAGCGCCCAACTTACGCAATCTTGGCGCACACCGAGCACTTCCAGTGCCCATCGGCTCCCGCCACGCGGCACGCGCTGCACACGCGGAGTCTGCAGCTCTGGCACAGCTCTCCCCTGTCAAAGATCAAGCCCAGGCTCTTCTGGCAGCGAACGCAGACCCTGCTGTTGTCCTGAGGACAGTGACGGTTTCCGCCTTTCCTTCTCACTTCCAGAAGCTCGTTTTTCAGTTTCCTAGAAGTAAAAAAATAAAATCTCTTAATTTGGAGGTTCAACTCAATGATCTGCATGAACTTTTTAACAGATTAATATTTCGTGCTAAAAATACAGGACATGAGTAAGTACAATTTTTTTTTTTTTGCTTTTATTTGCTGTATTTCTTGACACACACACACAAAAGAATAAATCTATCCTCCAGCTGTCAGACATGCAGTCAAGAGGAAAATCTGGTAGATCAGTATAAGTAACTGCAGATAGCTGAGCAGTCCTGGACAACTGAAAAAACATCTTTGCTTGTCCCTCATCAATAATTCAGGTCGTGCTGAGCCCAGGTTGACAGCAACTCAGAACTGAGACTGTCCAGTGTATCCACAGAAGGAACAGAAGAAAATCCTTCCTGCAATTAGTGAGCATTTAATAATGTGCCAGTGCAGAGTTAGTTTAGAGTACATACACAATTCTGTGGCAGTTATTTCAAGCCTTAAAAAGGTCCAAACCAAAATACCTAAATAGATAGTGATTTATGCCACAATCAAAGGAAAAAAGAAGAATTCCAGTTTAAATAGTATGACTGTCAGATCTTGCCAGTTCTACCATTGATTCTGCAAAATAAAAATATTAGTGTTTAAGACCTAATTTTGAAGGCTGCAGTTTGGGCCCTTAACAAGAAAATAACCATGAGATGTAACAAAGCTCAGTGACTGCTAAGTTCTTCCAGTTTTACATGTCTGGGTATTTTTGTGTCCCCATTATCCCACCTTTCCCTGTGCTTTCTTTCATGCCCACCATCAGCCAGGAGCCCCCAAAGTCCCTCAGTCACGAAGCACTCCAGCTCACTGAAACCACAATCTCTGCACACACATATATGTTTTAGGGGGAATTTAAAAGAAAAGAGTTTATCAGCTTCACCTAAAGATCAGTAAAAAAGTGCCAGAGGAGAAACACATGGAAGATAAAACCAATAAAAAGTTGCAGGAACATTGCTTGGGCCACCAGGGAGTCAGCTCTGACAGAATTAGGTTATTTGTGGATTCACTGCCTTGCTAAAAGGCTGGCCAGCATTTTGCTTCCCACTGGGATCCCATGAACAACAGCTGCTCTACAGCCACCTGGCCTGTGGATGCTCAGCCTCTGAGCTTCAGGAAAAGGGCATCTCCAGTCCCTCCAGGCAACAACTGCAAATCCCAGGCAAGGGTTTGCCTCTGCTGGCCTCTGTCCAGAACCGATTGTCTCCTCCAGCTTTAGACCCTACTCCCACAGCCAATCCAAACAGCCTTGCTCTCACGCCAGAGCCTTTAAAAGTCTGTGCAGGCTTCTCAAGCTTTCTTGGTACTTTGCTAACTGTTCTTGCAGTTTATTGACTGCATCTCTCCCTGCTTCCTGCGGAGATACATTTTGTTCCAGGCAAAGATGTCCATTTCCTTCTGTCAGTCAGCCAGCTCCAAATGCAGACAGGTGACTCGTGCTGTGAAAGCAGCCAGCAGTTCTGAGTATTGCCACTGTGCACGGGGAGGGGAGATGATTTTTATTTTTGCCAGCCCCATCCTTGAATCTACCTTCCAAATAAGCCTGCCTTCAAACATCGAAGGAGAACTCATCTGCTTCTTCTGGACTGAGAACCAAAGGCATCCCCACCACCACCCACCACCAGAACGCTCTTGATCACACCATTTAAAAAGGAGATAACCACATCTCTCTTCTTGAATAACAAATACACCTTTAGGTGCTTGTGAAGACATTTAATTTCCATCGAGCTTATGGCCACTCACATCTCACTAAACATCGAAAAACTTTCACAAATGCTTGATGATTTACTGTCACCCCTCCAGCGATGTGAATTTGACAGAATAAAGTGCTGTGCTACACGGCCATTTGAGTTCCAGCTGACCTTAGGGAAATTTGTTAGGACTGATTGTGCTTTCACACACTGAAAGGGATTGCAGCATTTTCCAGGTTCAAATTCCCCTTGCCCTGGACTTTTGCAATGACCTCAGGAGCTGGGATTCCTGAATCCCTGTAAGGCTTCCTGCAGACCCATCTGACCTGTAAGGACTGAGGTCAAGAAGGTGTTGAGCACATTGGCCTTTCCCACAAGCTTTGTCACTGTCACTCTGTTTGTCACTGTGTTCCATCCAGCACAGGGCCACACTTTTCCTGGCCTTCCTTTAGCCTCCATTTTCTCAACTACAATGTTCTCCTGTTAATCTCACCTAATTGATTGCCAACACAGACCACAACTTCTTTGCTTGGTCATTGGTCATTCTCTCCCAAGCTCACATTTTTCATGGTCTCCTGTCAAAACTGTGACTTTTTATATGGCAGAACTGCCAACCAGTGGTCCACAGAGAATCTTTCAGGGACAATTTTATTTTCACTTTTTATTCAGGTTTGCAAAGATTTGGTCAATCGCATTCCAAAGAACTAAAGAGGCACAAATAATTCGGTTCCTGTTTCTTTTGGCATGTGAGAATTTGCCTGCAAACCAAGCACCTGACCCTTACCCAAGTATCAGACTAATTCAGAAGGTGAATATTGCTAATCCCCAAATCTCAAAGGGGTTAGAACACTAAGCACTAGCAAAGGGTCATTTTTTGTCATAACAGATTTCTTTCCAGCAGCCTATTTTTACTTAAAAAATTCAAATCAATCATGACCCTTTGCATTTCAGGAACTTGACAGGCAGTTATTGGCAGTTGCCATCTTTTCGGCAATTATTGCTGTGTCCTATGGACTGCATCCAGGTGTTTAATGGTGAAACAAAGCCTCCACTGAGCTCCTTCCCCTCCAGCCTTCTCCCTCCCCACTGCAACTTTCAGGCCCTTTTGTGCTTAGTTAGAAGTATTATTGAGCACAAAATCTGTTTTAAATAGTTCCTGTTTAAATTTAGGAAATCTCTATCAGTCCAAACCAATAAACAGAGCACTAAAAAAACCCCAAAAACCAGAAAGACCAAATTTGCTCAGAGATCAACGTGTTGGGAAAACTTATCAATATTCTTTTGACATCAAAAAGGCATTATTCCCACTATCCAATAGTGGTAATTGAAACAGTATTTCCCCCTGCTTATGCAGGGCACAATCTAAAATTCTTATCAGGTGATCTGCTAGCAGCAGGAATTCTGAGAAGTGTTTGTTTTCTTATTTTTGAATATAAATTGCCTTGGATGACTTCCAGAGAGAGAAAATGAATCAACCCACCGTTTCTCTACTCAATTAAACAAATAAAATAGAAAAATTAAAGCAAGCAAAGAGTGCATGGACAGATACACTGGATATGAACTTTGATTTGAGATTCCCTATATTATTTGTTGAGCTGAACTAGGGATTGACTGCAACAAACATATTCATATCTTCAGAAAATAAAAAATAAACTGTCTCAAGGAAGAGCAGGAGGAGGTGGGTGAAAAAATCCATCATCATAACAGCCTCCAAACAAGCACAGCTGAGCTGCACTGCTTGCACAGCATTGAAAAGGGATAACAAGTGCAACCTGGAGCTGCTCTGGCCTGCCACTGCATTTATCTCCCAGGACAGGAGTCAGCTGCATCAGAAACACCCAATTTCCTTTTGCCACTCTAATATTTGCACTCTCTGCTGTTTTGAAGAAATACATTCAAACACGGAGTTTGACATTTTTAATCGCAAGTATTAAACAAAAATTAATCTTTATCAATCTTCTGCTGGTAATGTGAAAGAGAAAATAAAACTCAGCAAAAGCCAATTTAATAAGCTTCTGGAGAAAAAGAATCCTATCATCCACTGAAGTTTCTAAATCTTCTATTACAATGGCTGTTTGATGAAAGATAGCTATTAAAAATAAATTTGATTCTGCCAAGGGTAACAGAATTTTTCTAAACTATGAATTTATATTAAGATCCATCTACTGTCTGAGGAAATATATCAAGCACATTAGAGAAGATTTCTGTTGTAACCAGTATTCCAGGTAATAATCTGAGCCTTTCCAAATGCAGCCAAAAATGTGGCCCAAAATGTGGCCCATATAAAATATCACAGCAGGAAACAAAACAAAACAAAACCCCCCAACCAAATAAACCAACTCCAGAATTCCTAACTCTTGGCACAGTTGCCCACCAGCTACCAGAAGCACAGAAATCCCTAAAAAAGTCAGGTTCTTCCCTCCGGATGCTGAAAGCTATGAGGAAAAGTGCTTCACAATGCAGCTTCCAGAAATGAAATATTCTCACATCCCTATAATGCTGCAAAGAGGGAGCAATGAGAAGCCTTTACAGATCCATTTTTATTAAAAGTAAGCTTTACCCCGGAGAACCTTTAGCCCCCAAAAGTAAAATAGCTACACTGCTGTAAGAGAAAAGACATTCACTGCCCAAGACATTCACTTAAATGAATGCCATAATTTCCTTTAACTCTGTAAGCATTATCCACTTGCTTTAAGTTAGGTAACTTTTAATACCAAACTGACTGGTTTGGATGGGTTTTTTCTATTTCAGTAGGAAAAGAAAACTTATTATTTTGAATTTTGTTCTACCACATCTCATCTCCATTTTTAAAAGAAAATACTGTCAAATGCAATAACATACATAATTCCTAAGTTTGATTTTCAAATTTCACCTGGATCTTTCTTCTCTCCATTTCAAAACCCTTTTTCCTCTGAAAATGCAGAGCAGCATAATCTAAGTGTACCTGATTTTATTTTGTCATTCTAATTTTTCAGAGTTCAGAGTCATAAAAACTGAATTAGAAACAAAAAAGGGCAACCTTCCCACTCCCTCAATCAACTATAATTAAAGATTTTAGCAGAAAAAAAAATTGAATTGCTGTTGCATAGAGGAATAGAAACATCCTTCTGAATCTGTGCAGCTGGTTAATTTGGATAATGGAGAATTTTTCTGTGCAGGAACTGACATCAATATACTTCTGGAGTATGAGGAAGAAGAAGAATTTCCTTTCCAGACTGATTCTCAATACCTTCTCCAAATTCAGCCAGATTCCCTTCTCTGTCTGGCACATTATGCAGAAAATAACAGCAAATATTATTGAGAATTCACGAAAAGAATTGGGCAATTACCAGCTTCCACTGAGATCTCCTTCCATTGTAAAACATGAGTACCTGGAGTATTTTTTGGACTTATTTAATAAGCACAGGTTTTCACATTTTGCTTATGCAACAGATCAGCATGGTAAGAACTGTGTTAAGAACACCCAGGTATGGAGGTACATTGGTGACTATGGGAGGAACCAAGAAAAGAATGAATTTGCAAAGAAAAAGAGATCTGGCACAAGGAATGGCAGAACAGAGCCCAGTGAAGAGAAGGAAAGGAGGCATGGGAACTGAAATTATACTGGATATCATAATGATGACCAAATTCCATAGATGAACCTTTTTCTGGTTAACTCCCTCATCCTCTCAACTAAAAATAATTTGTAATATTAAAAAAAAAACCAAACCAAAAACAGAATAAGACAAAACAATCCAAAATAAATCCCCTATTGTTTTCTTACTGGTCTTCAATAAAATAGTTTATACCCAGCATATGAGAATTAGTCACCATCAGAAATTCTTTCACTGCTGGAGGATCATGGTTCTCATAGAACACAGGACACAAAATGAGCACCTCTACACTTAGATTACCGCAATAGAACTACTCTTGGTGGAAAATCTCTGATTCAAAGAAAAAAAAAGTGTTAAACTTGTTAAATTCATGTCACAAATGACTGAGCTGCCAGACAGTAACTTTGCAGCTTCCCATGCTGGTACAGATGGCCAATGTGCTTTAACACAAGGGCTCTCTCCAAATATTTATAGGCAGTTTTACAAAAACTGAGACCATGCACCATACCATATATGTTATCCTGCAACCATATTATAAACTTACAAACAACTCCAAATGTATATTCAGCAGATAAGTCACTTCCCGTTCCTAGTCCTCAAACTTCTTTTTTTCTGAAGTACTTGCCTGTAGCTACCACATGGTGGTATCCATGCTAACAATTTCTCCTATATTATAACGAAGCTAATATCCTGAATTTCTCCCATGGATCTCTTTGGACTGATAAGGAGATGCCATTTTAGTTAGCAGAAAAGACAGGAATGTTAGCTTTCCTTGTCAATACAGATCTGGGGCTAGTGCAATTCTTACACAACTTCTGACAACCTAAATGCTGAGGGAGAGGTTCAAGCAACAATCCCATTAAAGCCTTTCCTTGGAAGAATTTGGCAAGTTCCTTCTTTGCTTTCTCAACACTGCAAAGCAGAGTATTGTTACTCTGCTATCTCCTCTAAAAGCAAAGCATTCTCAGCTTTGCTCTGTAAGGAATGGAAAGAAACTCTGTATTTTAAACCCTAAGAAAATAGTTAAGATAAGAATTAATGATTTTACTGAAATAAGCAATTGAAAAAGTCACGTTGGTAATTCAACTGACATCAAAAACATCATAAAGCAATGTTTAGAACAGTGTAGGTTATTTGTACAAGTAATCTATTAATGGCTTCAAATCAGTATTAGGAAAAACTTCGAGTCATGCAAGATGCACACTTAGAGTTAAGAACAAGAACCATAATCATTATTAAGGAGGTTGGTCTTTTGAATTATCAAAATTAGACCCTAGAAAAAGAACTTGTTGCCTTCTGTGTTTCTCTCTCATGTGGATGAAATAATTGTGCATCAAGTAAAAATACAAGAAGAGACACCTGCACTCCAGAACATGAGTATGAGCGGTGATAGTAAAAACAACCCTTAAAAATGTCATTATTAGAACATTCTTCTGCATTTACCATTGCTTTCACGTTGAACAGAAAGGTCTTTTCAGTTAAAATGGCTTTCGAAATCTAACAGGAACAGGAAAAAACAATTATCAAGATAGATTTAGAAAGAGTGGAACAGGATAATAAAAATTCTTCAGTACAAAGTACAAGTAAGCATCTTCCCGGAGAGGAAAATGCCTTGAAAATAAATACAAAGGGACTTGCTCTTTTGCAAAGTACATCAATAAAATAAATAACAGATTGTACCAAATGGAATTTTAAAGACAACAAATGTTCCTCTGAAGTATGCTTATAAGCCATGATTATATATCTTTGCCAAGTTGTACTGAGAAAGAAAAATTAAAAAGTCTCCTAGGAAGCAGTTAACCATCCAATTCTTTATAGTTTTTATATCCTGGAAATCTTTTCTAGGCCACATTCCACTGTTATCAGGCAAAGTATAGTCTAGTGGATCTGAAGCCAATTGGTTAATACACAGGTGCTAGAAGTATGCAAAAGCACCACACTGAATCTTTAGCTATTCTAATTAGCATAATATTTCAGATTAACTTGATTTTCAGCATTTTCTTAGGGTGCTTTTTCCATTTTTACCAAAACACCTGCAACTCTACTGAGCTGCACTGTCCAGAGGTGCCTCAAATTCCCGGGCTCCGGAGGTTTGGCAGAGTAAATTCCAGTAGTGCCATAAAAAGCAGAACATTTGGGAAGCTAAGACAACATATTGAAAAAAAAGAAAAATAAAAGGAACAAAAAAAAAAATCCCTAACAAACCAAATGAAACAAAACAAAAAACCTCACAAAACCTCAGGAGTTTCAACTTTCCATTTGAGATTGGGAAACGACAGTACTAGAAAGGAAAACTTAGGAAGTTACTGATCTGATACTCTCCACACTGATGGCTCTGACATATTGGCATATCACACATTTCCAAGGCCATCATTTCAGAAAACCGAAATACTTTATGTGAAGTTTTTATCTTATTACTAAATAGAGCACAATGCCTGGAACAAAGAGTGCTCCGTTTTCCTCTTCATCTCACAAACCATTAAGGAGACCAAATGATTATTTTACCTACACCACCTTAAGGAAAAACCTTTCCTTCCAGTCTGGCAGCAGCAGGACAGGAGCAGCCACTTTTCTCCCCCTCCATTTAGATGAGCCTGAGTTCCCCCAGGTGAATAGGCTGCTCACAGAGGGGCATTGCACTCAGACTTGGTTCAATCGAAGGAGAAAAGCTTTCAAAACCTGTGGCTAACTCTGCATAGGTTTCCAAATAATAGCTTTACACAGTAGAAGCCTCAGCAGGTGCTGAACATAGACCTTGTCAATGTGCAATGAGAAGGTGCATTTCTAAAACGTTTTTAGAAAACCAGAGGGAAGAACAAGGCAGCCTAGCCTTGGAATCCATGGACAGAAACCAGCAAAGGCTGCAAATTTTCCCTCTGCCATCCATCACACTCAGCAGCCTCCCCAACACAGAGTGCTGCTTCCATCCACACTGAGCCTTTCTCAGAACCAGCACTGTATGAAAGTTTGAAAGGGCAGAGAGTGGAAGGGAAGGGAAAGGAAACAGCAAAACCATCCTGGAAAAGCACAGGAACCCTTCCAGAACTGATCCTTAGCTGAACTAACTCAAACTGAGCCTTCTATAACTGCTAACTCAGCCTGCCTCCGCACATGGTTCTCTGAATTTTGATTTTTGCTTTTCAGAAAAAGAACACACGGACTCTATTAATAACCTGAGACTCTGCTTCTCCCAGCGGTGACTTTTGAGATAAATACCTGAGATTTTAAATTTTATTTACTTATTATTATATCTAAGTAATTTGAAAATCTAAGTGTTCCTCCTCCCTATTCTGCAAGCTCTGCAACAGGAAGGAAAAGGACACGATCTTGCTTTTGCCCCATGCTGTAGGGAGTCCTGAATGGAGGCAGATGCCAAATTTCTCTCCCTCTGACACCTTCCAAACTTCTCTCCCACAGTCAGCTCTGAAGGCAGATACCGTGTGCAGCTCGTCTCAGAGGAAGAGAGTTCAAGGGCCCTACTAAGCTTTCAGTTCACAGGGGGAAATTCAGCCAAATTGGACTAAATCTACAGAATCTGAAATTTAAAAGCCAACTTGTTATCTTGTTATCTTGTACTTGTTATCTCTCTCAGACTTTTGTCTTGAAGTAACGGAGACAATTTTTGTTTAGAGAGCCACACTAGCAATCAATTTTCCTTGTAACACACTTTACTTGAATTTATAATTAACTGTGTTATCTCCCAACACTCACCCTTGTGTGAAGCACATAGAAAACCTTCACTGGGTACCACACAAAAGTATCTACCAACCCCACTTTTAAAAGCAATAACAAAAAGGGTTACCTTATTCTTTTATCTTCAACTTTTTTCAAGTACTCATCTCTCTTCAATACTCCCAATATTGTTTCCCTTTCATGTTCCAACAAAAATGACAAATTGATGATCTCCAAGTGCTTCGTCATGATCCTTCCACAGTCCCTCTGTCAATGGCCACTTTTCCCAATCAATTCTTCCAATGATTTATTTGCACAAGTCCAAAGGCACGTTTGTGTCAGAGTTACAAGATCCACACAGTCAGGAGGTATTTTGAAAAATGTTTCTTTAAATTAACCGGGTGGCAAGATTGTATTGCTTTTCCTTCAGGCTACCCAAGATATAAAGGTTTTTCCTTTGTTTCTCCCTCGAGAAAGGCAGTCATTTTCCTGGCTATAGAATGCCCTTGGGTCCTGGCTGATGCTCACTGCAGGGCTTCAGATTTCATCCACAGCAGCTGCAGAATCAACTTCCTGAACAATTGTAGTTTGGAGCCACAAAACCGCTGGGTGTATTTATATCAAACTACCTGAAAGACAAAACAAACATGTCTGGGTGATTTGGAAATTACCATCACAGTCTGATTTGAGAAAGGTTTGATCCAGTAATGGTTTGGAAGCCACTGAAGAACGGCCTGCAGACTTACCAGGTTATTTCAAGGGCTGCTTATACACAACTGGCATAAAAGTATTTTCTTTTCTTTCTTTCTTTTTTTTCCCTAAGAAAAGAGTAACAAATCTCATTGTTTCTGCAATACAGATCCAGCCATCAGTGTCACTTTTATCAGGCAATGGCACAGGAAGGTGATACACAAATTGAATCACACAACAAGTCAATGCAAGGCAGAAATACAAGTCAGGATTGCCAATTATGAGCTTCCTATCATTGAAAATTGGGGGAAAATGAACCATAAATAATGAGTTCTGGCTAGATTGCTGTCTTAGACATGCAACAGCTAAGTCATAAAAACACACATGGGATAAATATACTTTTATTCTCTGCTTTTATTTTAATAGGAGAAAACAACACACACAAACACCACCCCTCCCCCCCAAAAAATCCCAAAAAACCAACAAACCAAATACTGGACCATTAAGCTTGTTCTTAAATTCTTGAAAGAGGTGTTTCTATTCATACCATAAGACCAAGTTACTTCTAAGCAAAAACAAGAAATCCAAAATATGAACTGTTCATTGTTACTGTCAAGGTCATGTTCTTCCTTGAACTGCCCAGAAAAATGCCTGCTGAAAGCAGCACTTTGAACCCAACCAGATCCTAACATCAGCAGGCTAGGGGGCACGGGGCATCAGCATAATCTTCCAGAGCCATGTTCTGCAGTCAGAATATGCTCATTGTTTGCCTGATCAAGGTGCTCTGAATTCCTGTTTGCTGATTTCCCTTGCAGTTGATGCAAGACATTATTCTGACAGGCGTTTACTGTTTCCAACTGGGAAAAAAAGCACCGGGTTTTATTGGAAATGGAAAGCCAAGAGGTAAATGGGAAAGACTGAGCAAAATGATGAGAAATTTAGGACAACAAAAGTGGTAAAGATGGTCTCTGACAGAACCATTGCTATGTTGATGATGTGTTACAGGTAACCAGGGTTCTTGCAAAAACACAGCGCAGTGGGACAACAAACAGGCTGCCAAGAACACTCTGCCTCATGAGATATATTCTAGCACCGGGAATTCAGGGAAGAGAAAAACTGCTTCATAAAGTTAACTTAACATCTGGTAATTTCTTCTCAGCTTTGAATGCTAAAGAGACCAGTACTCCTACCAGACCATACAAAAGCCTCAAATATTCCCTGTGACTAAGCATGTTCCTGATCCTTGAATGTCCTGGGAGATTCCTCTCTCAGTGCAGGGAGGCACATATGACATCCAAAATTTCTAAAGCCATAATTGGGAATCCAGTTATGTCATTTGCCTCCTGGAGGATCAAACACACAGACCTAGAGCAGAACTAAGCACTGCTAAGGGTGAGGAGATCACAAATGGTCAGAAAAAGATGGACTTTAAATTTCAGAGTGCTACACGCTCCTGTGTTAGGTATAAATCAGCTGAAAGATCATTCCAGTAAGTTTCTTACAGGCAAGAAATCCTACACCACCGTGGTCTATTCAGCAATAATCTGGTATCTCATGCTGATAACTGAATTACGGTGAACTGTGTGAAACTTGAATAGAAATCATTGCAATCTTGTTTGTAAAGACAACAGAAGCTATGTCAGAGTTTGCAATATAGACAATAATGCAGAGCATTATGAAGTTTATTAGGTGGAAATATAGACATAAACTACATTCATGTTACCCACACTAACAGAAATAGATTTGTGGTAGATTCTATTCTTATAGAGTGACTATAATCAACTGAAGTTGAGTTCTATTCACAATGGTTTGTGTGGCTTCCTTCCTATTTTTTACTGAACATTCCAGAGAATTTATTTTTCAGTCCAATCTGTGACAAAAATCTTGTGGATTTTAACTGTCCTTATCACCTAACAGGGGGATTTGGTAGTTGTCAGAAAATACTATTTTACCTGCTTATGTGTTCAACCAGCTCTATGTAGATTAAAATAGATTGTCAATTAGCAAAAGTATTCTCCCAAAGAACCAGGATGGCTGTTTGTTTAATGATCTCATACTCAGTATTAGCAAGACATAAACCCTACCAGTGACAGCCTTAAAAAGCAGCGTTCTTCAATTTCCCTCATTGCTTTGGTGGGGGAGCAGCTCCAGCACACTGAGCACATCAGCAGTGCAGGTTTTGTGCTCAGGCTGCAGTGGCAGAGCTGATGCTGAAACAGCCCAGTTTTCCTGTCTGACACCTGTCCAACATAAGTGCACCTTCCAGCTGATTGACATTAGGATTCAGACTCACCTCACCTTCTGGATTTTCTTCTGCGCTATGAAATTACCACTCAAAAATAAGATTTCCTAACCAGATACTCCCTCCCTGCTGAAGCTTCAGCAAGTACCTCAAGAGAAGCTGCTCTTTGCACAGACAGGTTTCCTTCTCGACAAGTAACACTCATGGTCTCTGCCTAGGGGATATAATGTACCCCAAGCTAGCTGAAGTACTGGCTGCACGTAACTTTGCATGAACCAGGTTTTCCTAATTCTTTCATAATTCTTAGACAATGCCACCCTTGCCAGGCTAACTTCTAGGACTGGAGATTCTTCAGGTATCTTTACCCTGCATGAAGCAGATCTAATAAAAAATCCTTTGCCCTGCATCCTACATCGCTCCTGCCTAATTAGACAGATTCTGTGCTGAAACTCTACAGACACTGCTGTCATTCTGCTGTGTAATGGCACAAGATGTACCAAAACTTTGCCTCTGACAGCACGAGACCACCTGGCTTGGTTCCTTGCCCTTTGTGGGAAGTGCTGGGCACTTCTGCTGTACACGAAATTGTTAAACAAGGGAACAATGACAGCACAACCTGCAGGAACGCTTGCTCTGTAGGAAAGAAGACTAATAAATAAGGAGATAGTGTTTTTAATAATCTACCACTTAATGCTTCCCTGCTTTAGACAACAAATTATTAGAGACCAGGCCTGTATTTCAAATTAAGACTTAATAGGAAAATTTGCTCTTCTCCTTTCCTGGGCTACTTTTGCTCTCCCTCTAAATGGTCCAGAACAAATTAGCTGACAAGAGCTGAATCATGAATCAACCTAGGGTTTAAAAACAAAGCCAGCCAGGCAGCTTTTAGAAAGGGACAATGCTCCTTTTAGCAGACCTGTGATGTTTTACTAAGCAGCCCTAGGGCTGATTAGGAAATGTAGTAATTGTTTTCATCCTTAAGTGAGTGAAGATTTCAGACAATGCAGCACTTGAGGAGCACTAAAATGTGAATTAGGGCATTGGGAAAAATGCAAACCTCTCCTAAAGGATGGGCTTTGTTCTAATCTACATTCAGGATATAGACAGAACATTAATTTCTTTAGTCCCAGTAAAGCATTGATCTGATATTGGCCTTACAGAGGAAGGAGCCACTTCATCCATTCCTCCTCCAGTGTGACACAATCCCATGGCTATATCTAAGTGAGCCTCTCGAGTATGTGGTGGTTTTCCCTTGCCTCATGGGAAGGGAAGAGAAAATGCTCAGTGGGACTATCCCCCATGCTTTTCCCACTTCTCTTACCCCCACAGAAATGTATTTCTGGAATGGAGTTTTCCTCTCTGAAGCTATTGTTGAGGAAAGGTACATTAGAAATAACAGGCACTTAGAGGACAGCAAAATTAAACAACAATTAAGAAAAAAGGTGCAGTTTATCCTGCATATAACTGCATCCACTGCACACAGGTACCCTGTCTATCCAGAGAGCATTTGCTCACCCTCCCAAGACAAAAGAATTAATTAAAGATTATCAAACAAACAAACAAAAAAAAAGGGGGGGGGGGAGAAAAACCATTTAAGTATGAAAAACATGCCATTTATTTTTGCTAGTTCTAGCAGCACAGCTGCTTGTGACAATTACAGCAACCTCAAAACTGAACCTCTGTGAGGGACATTAGTTCAGAGCCACAGGAATTATGGTGAACCCACTGCAATCAGTGACATTTGGAGATATCACAGCTGCAGTGACCATGGATGTTACTGCCACGGGCATCCTCCAGAAGCCAGCAAGACAACACTCATCTGCACTCCAAAATGTTTTGCTTCATCTCTCCCTCATCTTCCTGGGAAGAAGGAGAAGCATCCTGCTCTCTAGAGACAAAGCTGAAAGGAAGCAAGACGAAGGGAGAGGAATTATCCTCTTTTCTTCAATGGCTCTGTCATCAAATTGCCTGATGCAAGAAATTGCTCCCACGGCCGAACCATTATGTTTACTTAGCTGGAAGCCAGGATATGGAACAATTTAGTGACTCAGCAACAGAGACAACATTTTCCACGTGCACTGAATGCACTGGTACAGGAACCACAGCATTGACTCACATTGCCTGAGTGATGGAGCCTCCACCTACTGCTGGCAGGAAATTCTTTGCCAGCAGAGCAATGTCATTTACACTACACATATTTACAAGCATGGGTGTATTTAGGATAAGCATAAACTATATTTTCATACTGGTAAAGAAATTAATAACTAATGCAGAGTGGTGTGGTGGCTGTAATTGACTTTTGCCACTTAAGGAGCTGAGATACATCATCTCTTGAAAAGGCACCAATCACTGCTTGAGCCAAAGCTGCATGAGGCACAGCAGCCTGGCTGGAAACCCTGCAGGAACAGGATTAATGGCCTTACTGACTCTTCCACACTCTTCAGGAAGCCACAGTTTCCACCTCCCAGCTCAGTGCTGGCACTGCAGATCACAGCATGGTGAATCTAAATCCAATGCACACAGCCTCGACACTCAAATGAAAAGAGGCACATTTCATATATGTGCTGCTTGCAACCCACAAATCCTATGGACGCTGAGTTCATTCACATGGGGTGTGAAGCAAAGTTCAAAACTAAGATGGTATCAACAGGTAGCCCCCAAATCATGGTCCGTAATCCATATTTTTCTCTTTTCTGAGGCCCATGGTTGTATGCAAGCCAATGACAGAGGAAGAAAGGGAAGGGCTGCCCACATTAATTCTAATAAAATGGCAGAAAGACATAAAAATGCCCAAATGCAAAGCTTACCATGCTGAGACTGAGCAGCCAGCTTGGTTTCTCCTCCTGTCCTCACTTAAGCATGCTGCTTGCAGAATGCCGTGAACAGGAGCAAGAAAAACCAGCTCCACTTCCCAGCCATGTGTTTGCAGAGGGCACACACCCAGGTGAGCAAGCCAAGTGTCAGCAGGTACTGAAGCACCAGGAAATGCTTGTTGCACAAAATCAACAGATTTGTAAGGTGAGAAAGAGGGAGTCAAGACATTGAAGTCAAGTGGCAAGAAAGGAAAACCAAACCACGCTTGTTGAACGTGATCTGGGTTAATTGCACATGGATCAGACCCGGTGAGAGCTCTGGTCAGTATTACAATGCAAATAGTAAGCAGATTCTTTGGTTAAGAGCAAACTTCAAAGACCTTTAGATGAAAGACCTGGAAGATTTATCAAGTGGGAAGTCATGTATTGCATTAGAGAAAGGATCATGTACGAGTGACAGCAGTATTGTTTGAAGAGTCATTTAAAGCACATCCGAATTGGTATCAGTGCACCGGAGTGAACACAGGCTGAGAGAAAAGCTGAAAATATGACTCCTTAAGTCTACTTCTCTCTAACTAGTGTAGTATCAGTGTTTTTGACTCCAGAGTAATTAGAAAAACTCGGATTTGTTAATCAAACAAACCCAATGGATTCAGAAGCAGTTCATTTTTTAGGTCGGGCACAATTCCAGCTGTCTGGAAGTGTCTTGGCAGAGCTGCTGTGTACCAACCTACAGGACTGCAGATCTCCCTCCAACCACAGTCAATGCCTGCGAGATATATCTAATTTCTACAATTACTGTAATAATATTTCAAAACCAAAATCATGAGTGTTTAAAGACTAAAGCAATAAAGTTAAAGCTCATTAAGCCTATGAGCTAGACCTTGCTGTGTAAGAAAGCAGTAAATTAACTTGCCTGATTGTACAAATAAGAGAGCTAGGACTAAGCTCAGCACTGACAGCCTGAGCATTCATTAAACATTTCTCCTTCTACAGGTCTCCCTCCACTTGTTTTTCAGTCCTGATGAAAAGCTTTAAGTAACACCAAAAAAAAGCATTTTAAAAAAATTACATTTTCTGTTTGCTTGCTGTAGAAATTTAGGCTTATGCAGCTGCCCAGGCAGGTTACAAACCTCAGGAACAGGGAAGAGCAGAGCCCAGAGAAAGCTCCCTACGGAGACACTGCTGGCTGCCACCCCAACAAGCTTGGTGTGTTTTTCAAGTGCTCTACACTGGGAAAAAGGCAGCAGCCATTCAGGCAGGGGATGGAGTGCAGAACAGACCAGAGGCAGAGAGTGCACCAGGCAGTTTACTTGGGAAGAAAAGCCCACTCTCCCCAGAAGTCCTGCAAAACAATGAAAGAATTTAATCCCTTCAATGATGCTTTGGAATAAACAAATATCTAATAATCTTTATATTAAGAGAGGATTCAGGAGAATCTGTCATGGTTTAGGTAATATACTTAGAAGCAGGAGGTGAGGAGTGGGAAGAATGACATAATAGGGTGGCAATCTTTTTATTTTGTTTTGCTCATCATTGGGTAAACATGGTTTGCCTTTCTGGCCAAGCATTTAGCATTCTCAGGATAAGAATGGAAAGAAAATTCAATGCGTCAGTTTGCAAAACTGAAGAAACCAAACTGATCTGAACCAAAGAATGAATGAAGGAAAAATATTTCTGCTATTGTTAAGCAAATAACATCTGTGCAATGTTCAATCAGCCACGAAAATATGAGTTAGGGTTTGAGTCATCTCAGTCTTATGGCTTAGTCACAGTGTGTATGAAGGCAGCAATTCATTCAGCAATGAACTTTACCTTGATACGTTTAAGTTAATCCCTGTGTCTCTACAATTTCTGAAATAAAATGGAAAGAAAACCAGTGATCTGAGGTCTAGAATAGAATGGATTTATACACAGTTGTAAAACAAGTTCTAGTATCCACCTTATAAATTTTGTTTAATACCTGCATAAATTATGAATTTAACCAAGATTCACAGTTATGAAATTTAACTAAGACAAGTTGAAGAAAGTTTATTAATTCTTTACTTCTAAAAATTTTTAGCACCCTTTCCCCACATTTTCATTACTTAACAAGACCCCCTCATAAAAAAGTATCTGTTTCTTTTAACTGCAGCAAGTGATTGACTGAAATGTCAGATGGTTTATTTGATTTTTTTCCCCCAGCAGAATTTTCTCACCAGAAAACGGCATCAAATATGCTGCACAGAAATGGATGAGAGTTCTTCAAACACGCAATAGAAATCTATTTGTATCTTCAAATTCAAATGTTTTCACTAATTTGCTGAACTAAGAGTACGCCAAAGGAAGTGCCTTCATTTCATCAAACAATTAATGTTTCAGAAAAGCTCATGACTCATCTGAGGTTTAGTCTACTTGAAAAAATCTGCCATTGACTTTGCTTTCTTCATGAACAAAACAAAACGAAATTCTCTCTGAGCTCTGCAAGAGGGCTGCAGGAAGACTCCTGAGGAGCTGCTGCGGAGTCCGAGGAGAGGAGCCATTTGGGAAGGCATCCACCGAGCCAGTGAAACCCACCCAGGGCTCGGGGAGAAGGGGACACAGACCCTGAGTGTGAGTGCTTGGAATGAGGAAAGGTATGAGAAGGGTGTGTGCAGGAGGTGAGAAATCCACTCCTCCATTATTTCAGGCTGTTTGATGCCAAGTGCTCATCTGCCTTTCTGCCACAGCTCTGGGGTGTTGTAACACTCATTTTCAACTATTCTTGATAATAACTTTTTATTTGATTTAACAAAGCAACTGGATTCGCATTTTAATGAAAAGAACTAAGTTTGATCTCCATGCTTACCAAAGGTATCTAATCATACATTATATAACTTCTCTCTATAGATGTGTGAAAAGTCTTTAGGAGATTCACCTGTACAAAGCAGGGGTCGAGGTCAGGAGGGTTTGTGGATTTTCCACTAGGTAGTCTTAAATGTCCCTTCTAAATGAAACCATGAGTCTATTCTATGATCCCCCTTATTTCTTCTGACCTAATCATTCCAGCCTCTGAAAGCTGCAGAGAGAAATGGGCATTTCCAGGGCATGACTCGCCTCCTCTTCACAGGAACATTTCAAAAAGGTCAGAGGAGCCCTTGTCTGGGAGCATCCATTTCTCTCCACTGACTGTGAAGGGGATGAAGCATGACTACCTCAAATGCAGGCATGCAAAACATGTGAGCAAATGTGTCCTGCTTCTCATTTCCAGCATAAAATGAGCTGTTCACAAGGACACTTGTCCAAAAACCTACCAGAGGATATAAACAGCTTAATCAGAGAGTGGGATGAGCTTGGAGTGTTGTCCTGTTTTGCTTTCCATTAAAGACAATGCTACAAGGTTTTTCTCCACAAACAGCAAATGAAGCTAACAGGACTGTTAAATCTTCCGTGAAACGCTTCAGTGTGTTGCTCCAGAGCATCTGCCTCAAAATGGACATGATTTAAGAGTTTGCATATATAAGAATATCTGTTTCCAAAATTCTTGTGGTAGGCATTAAAAAACCCACAAAAATCTTAGTTAGAAAATGTAATCTCACAAGTTACACTGCTGTGTGTCTGAAGTCTGGCTGTGCCTCAGCTATCAGAGCCATGAGGATCCCTTTCGGTGGGGCAGAGGCGGTAGTGGAATATGTGGAGTCTTCTCTCTGCTTCCCAAGGTGAGATTTGTAACATTTGTCTATCCAGAACAGCTCAAAGTGACAGGAGAGGGTCTGTGGGGAGCAGCCATGCATCGTGTACGACTGAGGAGCAGAAGCTGGATCAGTGAGAAAAGAGCTGGACTTTGCTGGTTGGGTCTCCTTAGGAACCAACGAGCCCTTTCAGCAAAGCCTATATGGACCGCCAGCAGCATGAGCAGGACCAGCATCCTTTCTCACACACAAAGAGAAGCGACAGGTTCCTCTGAAAATTCTGTTAATCAAACCAGAGGAACATCTGGGATGGTCTTCATTGCCATTTCAAAACTCTGCCCTTGCAGTGTGGCCCATCCAGTGCCTCAGAGGGAGATATCCCTCTGAGACAGGGGCATTCAGCTGAAGCTGCCAGTGCTGAACAGACTGTTCTGGCTTCTGTCTAATTTGCACAAAAAGCAACCACAACTCTTTGGCAGCTCAATCTCCAGCAGTGGTCAGCGAGCAGCAGCCAGGGACAGGGCTGGAGAAGTTCAAAGCTGCACGAGGGATCACCGTGTGGGACGTGCTCCAAACTAGAAGAAAGTGGGTACAACTGCTAAAGATTACTTTCTAGAACATGACAGAAGACACCAGATGTCCATTGCAGAGACACCTTATGGGACCTGGGGCCTCGACCAGTCTTTGCCAGCAATCTGAATTTTTCAAACATAAATGACATTTGATATGCACTATACTATGATATGTTTTGCTCACTATAAGAAAAGGATCAAAAGCTTTCTCATCTGCCCTTCTGGCCATAATCTGCCAAGGCAATTCTGTAATGTAGTACTAGAGGGTTTTGTACAAACAGCAGGAAGATACAGAAGCTCTCAAGAAGCAGGTCCTACTCCAACACAGAAATACAGAAATCATGCCTCTTCATTTACAGGTTCCCTCGTCACCATACCATGCATACCCTACACATCTCCCTCTTTCCAGCTAGATGTGTAACTCCAGTGGCACTAGAAGCAAAGAGTTCAAGAACCTGGAAGTGAACTTCCAGACTGTCTGCCCATCCTAGGACTACTTGTCCAAGTTTTCAGAAGAACAAGTGCTGGGCACGGGCAACCTGCACCTGGGACAGCAGCTTTTAGGTGAAATGGCAAAAGAGAAATATCAGGAGAAAGACTGCACAGAGCTGCATTCACAGGATATTAATTACAGCTTGACCTTTCTGCAGCATCTTTCTGCTTCCTTTTGGCCAAGATTTACTGCAGCTAGCTGCATAATAAGTGTTTCAGCCTGTTCATTGCATTTGCAATACAGGCAGCTTATGCCACTTGAAATTATACCAAAATTTATCATTATGTGAGGGTCAAACTACTCACTGGTCAGGGTTTTAGGCAGAAAGCACAGTGGATGCAGACTTCCAGTAGAAAATCTATGAAAAATCCTACAGAACAGGACAAGTCATCTCTGAGATGGTCCTGGGTACACAGAGCAGGCAACCAAAGCCTGCCAGCATGGAAGAGATGGTGGCCCATGTCCTCACCTGGAGAGAAACCCTCCAAGAGGGCAGGGACACAGTCAGGAGCTGCTAAAATTGGCATCTCTTGCCACTG
Organism: Origma solitaria; assembly: GCA_013397895.1. NCBI lineage: Eukaryota > Metazoa > Chordata > Aves > Passeriformes > Acanthizidae > Origma > Origma solitaria. Next base: position 2,564,150 of record VZRL01012168.1, on the reverse strand, counting down.
GTGCTGCCTTTTTTTACCCCACTGCAGGCAGGGCATCACAACCTGACTGCAAAGCCAACTTCCTCATTTACCAGTACAGGTTTTAAATCTAAGGACATATTTATGGAAGCCTGGTTAATAATTTTTCAGTATGACTAGAGCTGCCTTTTTTCCTGTGATCAAATGCTAGATACCCATGTTCCACAGCTGAGCATTTCTCCTTACATATCATGTGCAACAACTATAGTTTAATCAATGCCTTCAGGGAGTACATAGGAGTGGTAAGGGCAGTTTTAGCTTGGGACTATTGAAAGGTTAATAAGATTTATCTATTCAATCACTGACTCACTCAGAGCACAGAGATCTGGGGTAGGTTTTGTTATTTTCCCCCGCACAGCTCATGCTCTCAGCCTAGCAAAACCTCAAAAGGGTTCATAAATGCACCTCGTTGGAGGCAGATTACTATTCCAAGATACTCTGGAAGAAATTGCCTCCTTACTTGATAAATTGACATGGCTAGGAAGAGAAGAAGACTGATTTTTTCTTGTGGTTTATTCCAGTAGTAGATCAAGGGATCTTTCCAGCCAGTGGGTATCAGCACACCACTCCCCAGTGAACACTGCCCTGTGCTCCTGCCTGCAGCCTTTTGGGGACAGAAAACCATTTGGGTCCCCTCAGAGACTGCAGGGGAAGAACCTGTCAGGACTGGAAGTCTAGAATTTTATGACAGAAGAATAAGCCTCCCCAGTTTTAAAAAGCCCATGGTTTTGACTCTATCTACATCTCTATTATTTCCATTATGATTACTGCAAACCAGCACGCTCAAACACACTTTTCCTCTTTAATTCAAAGCCCCTAAAGGAATGTTTTCAGAAAACAGAGTAAATAAACACAAATGAAAAAGGAGGTCTTAACAAAAGCACTTTCTGATCATCCTAAGTTAATATCCTATAATAACTCCTACCTTTACCACTTGTGAATATCAGCAATATTCTAACCTTCAGCAATTAAGCTTGTGAGTGTGAGCACCATCCCCCATAGCAATTGTTGCTATATTGTAAATAATATTCCTGGAATTCTTCAGGAAATGAAACAAAACCTTTAAATCAGGAAGTCTTAGGCACAGCTTTTGGTACTACATCAAACTTTCAACTGTTCAACACCATAAAGATGTGTCAATTTTTATTCCATTCACTTTGCAATATGAAAAGGTTTTAAAAATACACAACCTCAAATCTTGTTTCCCACAGGATTTCTGTTCCATTCAACAATCAGGAAAGATAATAGCAAGGCAGCTGCCCAAAATTTCCTCCAAATTCCACCATTCAGCATTTAGCCTATGTCTCATTAGTGGCACTCCTGAATAAAAAATTAATAGAAGACTTGAGCTTTTTTATCATATTTGTGCACATGTATCCAAGTAATCTATTATAGTAATTTTGATATATCAATTTTTAGTTTGAAAACCAAAATCTTAGAAGTTAATGACAGGACAGGTAGGCAAACACTTTGATAATCAAAATACCTTGATGGCTAGATACTCCAGCTTGATTTTTCAAGTATATTGAGTATCCATAATCCTATATTATTTTCAAGAAACTTATGGACACCCAGCAACTTCGAGTGTCATGCCCTGAAGTACAAAACTCTTCACCTTGCTATAGGAAACAGAAATCCTTCACTCATCCTCTCCTTTCAAAGATTTTTCCCTCTAAAAAACCACAAACAATGGTCTTTTTAATGGGGAAAACCCCCATATTTATCCATTACATATTTTTTAATGTATGCACACAAACACACACCAGTGCAGAACTGTAGAACAATGACTGTGTTTAGTAAAAAGCGATACTGGCGCAGGAAAACTGATAAACTAGAAAACCAGCTACAAGTAACAAGATTATGTTTCTATACTTGTATTCAACACAGCATCTGAAATCAACTGGAAATCCGAAACTCTTCTCTGCAACATTCATGTAAAAGCCTCAGCTTTTAAATATTCTATTCTAAACTATTCTAAACCTAATAATTTCCACACAAAGGGATAGCAAGGAACACAAAGTCTTTCCCGCTCTGAGACAGCATCTTCTTAGAAAACATTACAGGATACACTAGAAAAGCTTATAGAAACATGTAAGATTTTAAAAAGATGCAAAAACCAAACAAAAAAATTGAAGTTAAGTTAGAGAGAATGTTATTAGGGCTGTATAATGCACAAGAAGAAGTGGTAAAATCGAGGTAAAGCCTACATTACAGTTTCAAACTGCTGTTTGAAGGCTAAAAATATAACTACAAACTAAACACAACTAACATATGTCTTTGTCTCACATGATTTATTGAATGAGAAGCACAGCCTTGTAAAGGACACACCTCAGGCTATTAAAAGCACATTGAAAGGATAAAATAGCTTCCTCCAATATGAGGGGACTTTCATTGGGGGGAAACAAATGTGAAGGGAAACAAATCATTGAAGCTTCTGAGCTGCTTCAAACTTAACCCAAAAACCTACAGACCAGCCCCAAAACAACAGAGGTTAACCTGATCCCTTTTATCAACCTGCAATCCCCCTGTAGGGGCAATTTGGTGTTAAAAATAACATCTGAAGATGAAATTATGTTCAGTACTTTAATCCATTACTGAGAAATCGGCAGGATTTTTCTGAAATAATACATTAGATCACCCTTAGAAAGGGCAGTTACTTCTCCTCTTAAATAATGAGCCCTAAAAACTCAAAGCCACGTTTCAGCAAATGTATTCAGATTCTCAGCCTCTCCCTCCACCCCTTCACCTGGTACATTTATAAATCAACTACCTGTGGCATTACTGAATAGTCTCTTAAAAAGAGAAGCAGAGTATGTCACAGAGCAATTCAGAAGGGCAGAAGGAAGAATTTTCAGGTTGAGCTCAGCACTGTTTAGCAGCTGTCTGATGGCACAGCTCTGCAGGGCAGCTGTGCCAGCCCAGAGGTCAAGCACAGCAAGAACCCAGACATCCCCAGAGAGGCCCAGGATGCTGAGCTGTGTGCACACACCATCCTCACCAAGGCCTCCTGCCATAAGGAAACATGCGGTGTTCAAGCAGGGAGCACCACTCCATTAACAACAGTAAAAAAAAAATTAAGCTTTCCTTGAATTAAATTAGAGTTTGAGCATTTTTTTTGGTGCATAGCAGGGGGAAAAGGGTTGTAGGCTGAAGTGTGCTTTTCTATGGAAAGGATCAACCTTTAGGTCATTGAATTTTCCAACCAAGACATGATTAACTTTGATATATTTTGGCTGTGTTACTCAATAGATTTGGCAAACTAATAAACAGACACACTTTACAGAAATTACTTCATTTCTCAGCATTCCATTTTTTCAGTCTCAAGGAGAATTTTACCATCAGAGGTACAGAGCTGTCAAGTCTCATCTGTAAGATTCACTTAGGTCTCACCTTAAGCTCCTTTATTGTTCAGTCTCCCTCACAGCAACCCAAGTGCTTTTCCCCAGTCGAGAACAAGCACATCTGGTCATGTCACCACACATCTGGATAACAGGGGAGGATAAAATCTACAAGGCTGCACCATACCTTAGCATCTGTCCTGGTAACAACCCACCAGGGAGCCCAGTCCCTCTGTAGATCCAACCCTTCCAAACAACCCAAAGCTCGTGGGAAGCACCCAGCCCACAGCTCAGGGCAGAGGGGCTCCCATGACACTGCAAGGGACACAAACCTGCACATCAGAGGGAGAGAAACAAGAGCTTTGGAGATGGTGTGGGCTGAGGATACCTTGTTCACACATGAAAAAAAGCTGATTTTTTCACCAGGCCAGACTAGAATCTCCCTGGGACTCCTGGCAGATAAAGGAGGGGCTGTCTCTGTCTGACCACTGAGGAGATGATCTCACATGTGGGATGTTCTCCTCATTGTTTGTGAAGTGAGTAAGCCAGGATACTAAAAAATACTCTGTTTAAATAAAAAATAAATAAAAAGCTTAATTATTTATACACAGTCCAAATGTTTGGGAACAGGGATGTCCTACCCACGAAGGCTAAAGGAGAAGCACAATTAGACTTCCAGGTCTCTAGGTGTGGACTAAAATTGGTTTAATAAATGAATTCATTGCTCCCAGATGTAGAAAGTGCAGGTCTTATTGCTGTTACAAAGCAGTTGAAAAGGAGATTACTCATGACCTGCTGTGGAGACAAAGGGAAAATAGGATTGAGCATGAAGAATATGAATGCTTTTAGACACTGGAACATTCCTTCCAGCCTGGAGAAGGAAGATTAGCTGACCACTGACACAGATTATTCAGACTGCTCATTCTCCTGCTGCCACAGAATTGGGTAAGAAGGATTTAGACTCAGACTCAGCAGAATGTTGGTGAATGCATGATATGTCATCTTATATGTGCTTATGTATATCATATCACATTAAACTGTTCTCAAAATCCATGTGCCAATTTACCTGCCCTGACATCTTTCTTGTATTGAGCTCTCTGAAATTTTCATCAGCTCTTCAAGTATTCACTTCTCCTGTAGTAGCAGGCAAAGCTTACAGAATTCATTTAAAGGCATTTAAATACAGGTTTAGCATTACTTGGCTCTCTCCAGCTCTTCAATTGGATTGTGCCTCCTCAGTAATTTATTACAGAGATTTCTAAAATAAAAGTTCCATCTATACAAGTAATTTTCATGTAAGTTATTACAAAATCCCCAAATTCTAGGGAAGTTTCTTGAATGCTTTTGTTCTGTGATATTTTGTCATGCAAATTATCAGTTCACCACTGCTCATGAGATCCTCTAGACCCATGTAAAAATATAGAAAGGGATAGTCCTCCAAGAAGAACAGCAGGCTGGTACGATAAAGAAACCATTGCCACCCAACACACATAAACCACAGCAAAATATCTCAGTTTCTCTGTGCTTCTGCTTGCAGCCAGCACAGGGGGAACCCCTTGTCTTGCTGCAAGAGGTTATGCCAAGGAAAAACACATCAAGGACCACGAGGCTCACTGACATTATGTATATACCAGACATTTCCCTAAAATGCACACGTTATATCAAATTGCTAAAATTCTCCTGTTATTTTCTGTGGCAAATAGCATTCCTCCTTTCTTGCTTTGCACATAACGTTAGGTGGGCCAGTAAGCATCTCCATTAAAAACTGATTTTTTTTTTTTTCATTGTAGAAGGTCAATTTCCTAATAATGTCACCAAGTTACCTATCAGAGATTAGGTGTTTAATTATATTCACACTGGTGTATCGGGGCATATTTTAGATGAAGATTCTCTGAGAAGAACAAGGAAATAAACCCACCACAATGCTTTACTTTATCATAGGATGTACACCATGTCCATTTTCACAAATTCATGTACAAGTTGTATATGTAGTTGAAATATGACAGGGACTCCAGACTTAAAAGGGTAGAAAGCATTTTTCGTTAGGGAATTTTTTTGCAGATACTGTTAAAATTTGTCTGGTTAAAACTGAACTTTAAGCTTGTGGAGGAAGGCGTAGCTCATTCAAGCTCAATAAAGACTTGCAAATGCTACTCAAGTACATGAAGATGGAAATTTCCCAATGGTCAAATTTGGGTGATTTTTTCGGAATGTGAAGGAAAAAACCCCAAAAAATAAACAAAAAAACCCCTCTAGCACAAAATAAAAAAAGAAAAATATGCTATGTGTAAGACATACTGGGCAACCTGATCTATAAGAATTGCTTGTTACGCCACTTTTAGTACATCCAAAACAGTTCATTCTATCTGCTCTCCTGATCTCACTCTTAACAGACAGGAGGATCTTCTGAGATTTTTATAACCATAATTGTCATCCCTTAAGCAAAGAAATTCAGACTTCTGGAACAGCTGAAACTATTTGCTTAGCTAAAAGAAGGAACACTGCACACCAAAACAAATAATTCATTTGGCGACTTGCTCATCTAAACCAATACCATAAATGGTGCAAAAGTTAATTAAACTGGCAGATTGAGAGAACAAGGCACTGGAAGCTAGGACTAATACCCTGGGGTATCAGTATAAAAAGAACTCAGTTTGGGAGGTTTCACAGAATTTAGAAAGCTTGCTTTGATTTTTAGAATACCAGGTCTATTAATTGCAACAGTCCAGACACAAATCTAAGGGGCAGCGGTTCCATTTAATTTTTGATTTATGGAGAAATGTGGGGAGGAAAATGAAGGTATTCCTTGGTATTTGCTCCATTCCTTTTGTACTTTCTGGCATAATGTGAATGCTTTTATGCTTTGGTCTCAGAGAACAAGAAAAGTTGCACTAGCACAGGTCATGAGACATTGCAATGCATCACAGTTAATGGTTGTAAGCCTTAAATACTATTTTGCTGTTTTCCACTTGGCTGACTGCTCTTCCTTTTTTATTTTTTTTTTTTTTTCATTTTGTCAGAGCTTCTCTCACCGTCACCCTATTTGAGGTCTCCAGACACATAAATAATTGAAGTTATTTAATGTGGGGAAGGTGTAACAGTATTTTGGCAAAGTAGTTGCTCTGTCCTTAGTGCTGTACTGGAATAAAAGAGGGAAGAGCAATTGTGCCAGAGGTTGGGAAAGGGACTCCAAGGGTGAAATAATTAGACCTCTGAAAAATGATCTGGTTTTGCTAGAGCTCAAAACTATTAATTCCTTTGTGTTTCAGCCATTGTGACTGTAACAATCATTCTGTTCCAATTCACTCTGGACTAAAACCTACCCAAACCAATCCAGTTCAGATGTTTTTCCAAGGCAGAACTGCCAAGAACCTTGGAAAGCCTAATTTGATTTTCAAGACTGACATTAAAATCTGCCCCCATGAACATGCATATCTCAGTTTCACAGGATTTGGGTTTTCATCACCAATTGAGAACTACCAGACTCCAGTTCTGCTCCCAGCCACCAGCAGATTTCCAGATGTGCAGGGGTGCCCACATAGAACTGAGGGTCCACATGTGAGGGAATGAACCATTTGTGTCTGGAAGGACACTAAAAGACCTCCCCCCATCCATTGTGCCAGATAGAATTCCAAGAGAAATAAGAGTCCATTTTGAACTGCTTTAAATACAGGGATACAGCTCCTCTGGTAATATAAACTTATACAGCTCTGCTGAAGAAAAATGATTTATTATTCTATTGTTCAGTTGGGTTCAGTTCCATTTTAATTTCCCTCACACTCAATACTTTTTATACATCATTGTGATACAACTGTTAGAGAAAAAACAAAAGGTCTCAGGTAGCCAGGGAACTGCAATAAACCAGCAGAGCCCCTGGGCACATGGCACCATAATCTTCCTCTGGTAGAAACACTGGACATCTTTTCATCCAAAAAAGCATAACTTGTAGAATTTCTATTTATTTGTAGAGAATCCAAAACCTCTCAAGGACTATACAACATTTCGTTACGACACCATCATGATCATGCTGACCTTCTATTTACATTTCATTTTATGCCAGGGTTTCTAAACATAATAGGAGAAGTCAGCCCCTAGTACTGAAGATTATGCTACTGCAGTGCACAAAACCCACAGACAGAAAGCCAAAATTATGCTGTACCATACTGTGTATTTATCCAATCAATATCCTGACATTCCATCAGGTATTAACTGGAGATGTAGCAGTAATAAGTTGGGTGGATCAATGCTGTGGAATTCCGTAAACAACAACAGAAAGGTGGTAATGTACTAATATTCATTGAATATGGTCATAGTCCCTTAATTTAAGGATGCAGACATTTTATAGTACAAAAGGAAATGACATTTGGCTAATTCAAAAACATTTGTGTCTGACCAATTGGAAGATTCTCATTTTCACAGTGCTGTGCAGTTAGCCTATTTTCTTTTTGCACTATACATAGTCACTGGTACACAAAAAACATCAAACCACAGGGAGTACACTTCAATGTTAGAGGTATTTTTCACTGCTATCTTAAGGTACTCTTTCAAAAGATCAAGTTTATGTCTATGTTTTTAAAATGAACCACAAAATGATCAGGTATACAAGGTCCTTCAAAACTATATAGAAACCCACTGGAAAAAAAAATAAAAATTCTTTCTTAACCTCAGATTCAAACACAGGTTGCTAATTGTCACTGGCCTCCTGCTTATTCCCTGTCTTGTTACTGGTTATTTTGTTATTAGAATTACCTTTTAAACAGACAAACAAACAAACAAAAAAACGCCAAATCCAAATATCTCATATTCCTATCTATGTGAGGCTGCCCCATGATGATACATTATTCTGTCCCTCATGCCATTCTTCTGATCCTTGAACGCCACAGTGAAAACCTTCAACCTGGTCTCATTCCCTCCCCATTAATAAAAGCCAGAAGTTCAAAAGGGCTGTTTTCGAGAATGCCAAAAATAAACTCAGTTTGAAAAAAGTGCAAGTTTATACACGAGGTGTGGTCTACTTCCAAGCAGAATCAGTAGAATTGCACCAAGTCAAAAGACAAGAGTATCAAACAAGACTTGGATTATTTCTAGATTTTGAGCCTTGGGCAATCAAAAAACATGTGCTACACACAGCATGTAGAATAAACTATTCCACCATAACTCACTCACACAATTAAAGTTCTCTCATTTTTCATTAAGTTTTCATAGTTGAGATCAGCTGTTCATGTGCTAGTGATACACACTAACACACACTCCAAACAAATTTGCAGTCATCCGTGCTATATTGTCTGAAGGCTGCTTTTGGTATCAAATGAAATATAGCATTGCCCAGATTTAAAGTGCAGAAATCGTTACTGCTGTTTAAACATTACTTTTTCAATAAAAAGGAGAAAGGTCAGACAAGGAAAAGCATTATTTGTGATATTGCTATGCATTTCGAGGTGGCTCACTAGAGACAGAGTGAGCCTCTGAATCGATCTGCAGGATGTTTAAAATGAAGTTAATGAAATTAATCTGTCTCTAGTACCAGAACTGGCTCAGAACAGTCGCATCAGAAACTGAGATGTGAATGAGTGCAGAGCTTCAGTGACCGAAAGGCACTTCGTGATCTCAGCAGGCACAGGAATGGGACAGAAGACGGACTGCACTTGTTCAGAGAGAGGACTTTTATAGTTATCAATGTCTTGCACCAATCAAAGTCTTCCACCAAGCCAGAAGCTGAATTCTTAATTGCTTTTACTTCCAAACACAGTCTTTTCATATTTGGAAACATGGTGGGGCAAACTAACATTAAAATATTTTCACAAAATTAATCAGAAGTGAGCTCATAATTTCAATTCTGATATAAAGACCATGGCATTAATTATTTAGATACTTAATTGAGAATCTGCACTTTCAAAACTAGTGTGCCACAAATCATTTTGACATGTTTCTGCTCTCTTCCACAAGAGAAGTGAAATGTCACTGGCAAGGTCATGGTTTAAAGTGATTTCACGGCAAACAGCAAATTCCTGCCAAATCAGAAGTTGTCTCAAAAAAAAATTTGTAAGAAAAGATTTGATCAAGATGGACCTCTACCTTATCATGGATGATACCATTTAAATAATTCCATTAAAGATTCTCACAATCATAACAGAAACAAACCCCTTCCTAAAGACATTCAGGAAAAGCAGGAGATCCAAAGGAATATTATTTCTAGTGCCAAATGTTCACAGCCCAGATACCATGAGGTTGCACAGCTACATTTGTCTGAATAAACTCCATTTGCATTCTGCCTCTGCAGTCAGAAAGTCCAGAGCCAGACCAACATTCCCTAATGGAAGCACAGGGTTTACAAACACACCGTGGCACACAGAATTCCCACCCTCTTTCAGGGCACTCCTGGCTCACCCCAGCACCTGCCAGGTGACGCTTTGTGTTTGCACAGGTTACTCACACTTCTCCACCTTTCTTTGCTGCCATAATTCCCCAGCAGAGACGAAATACCAAGGAGGAACAGCCTTCTCCCTTATTCATTTTCAGTCTTACCTAATAAATCGTTTTTCTTCAATGCATTAATCGCTGTTCTCCTCCTAACTGCTTCCTACTCATCCATATTGTTCTGACAGTGAGGGTTTCAGAGCTAGACAGAGTTAAGAACTACATTCCCATTAAAAACTCATTATTTTTTCCCCTCTAAAGCTCCACAATAAAGAGAGCTCTAATCTGGATAAAGATGCCAACAGTTAAAAGACATTTTCACTACTGCAGCCATCTGAATTTTAAAATATTTAAAAGGTTTAAAATGTATCTGTAGAAAAAAGAGATCCTTGAGAGACAAATGTACTTGCACTTTTATTCCACATCATGACTAGAGTCAAGGAAGCTGTTTTATAGTCGGCAACTGGGAAAAATGTTACAGCTAGTTTAGAAAACTTTGTTAGGAAAAGTGTCTTCTGCAGCGCAACATCTCCCTGCAGGCAGAGGGGTTGCTTTTTTTTTTTTTTTTTTTTTTTTTTNTTTTTTTTTTTTACTATTAATCTTCAGCGCAAAGCCCAAATATGTTTCAAACATACAGGCTTCAAGAATACTCATTTTCCTCATGTTTCAGTCTTCTGGATTTCAAACAGGATTAAAATTCCTCACTCCTCATAGAAATCTCATGTTCTTGGCTGTCGATGTTAACACTCCATGATGCAGTTGGTGCCATTGCTGCACTAATGCCTACAGTGAATGGAAGCTAATTCCTAGACCATACCTTTATCTAATTGAATATTTATTTAACTGAAGCCTTCCAAGTTTTCATGTGTGTATGAGTGCCTGTTAATCTTGGCATTATTTATTTGCTATTTATTTTCTTAAGCAGGTGTAATATTGTGAGAATGGGAATTTGGGATCCTTATTTTGCCCATTTTTCTCTTTCCTGACTCACCAGGCGCCAGGGATTTTGTGCAAAGATTAAGGAAAATGAATGAGGTTTTAGAACCAATAATAAGTAGAACTCTTCCCAAGACTGACCTTCTCTAGGGCTCTGCAATGGCTGCAGAAGTAGGAGGAAAGCACAGATTCAAAGAACATATAACTGCTCAAAAAGCTATCAGCTGTGTCATGCAGCAACTGCAAATGAAAAATATAATTTCCAAGTGACAAATGGCTTGCTTTCAAACATTGTTTTTTCCCAGATATTCAATAGCAGAATCCTTGGAAACAAATGTTCCTGTGGTCATGGACATTTGCTTCCACATTATTCAGATAACACCTGCAATTTTGTATCATACACACAAAAAACCCCAAACCCAAACAACTCCTTCAAGCCCCACTCTCCTGTTCAAGCCCTGGAAACACATTGGTGCTGTATAAAATTCCTGCATTGTCTCCATCCCTGTATATATTTTATAAATTATATGAGAATTTGGAGACCCTGATGCTGTGAGCATGTTTTCCTCCCATCTGTGGATGCTCTGCTGCTCACTCAGCTTGCCAGGCACAGTTTGTACAGGTAAAAAGCAGCAGAGTAATCTGAAAGTCACTGGAGCCCCAGTGCAGAGACATGATTATGTCCAGCTGCATGCAGATCACAAGGCATCCCCACACATAATGCAACCACTCCTGAAAAGCACAGGCTGTGGTGAAAGGCAATCTCAGGAAAAAAAAAAAAAAAAAAAAAGTTGTATGTCAACAATGAAGGATGACCCAGATAATTTAATTATTCCAGAGACACATTTAAGTGAAGATGCAGAGCAGCTCCCTTCAAAATAAATAAAATGCTCATTTAAGGAGCTTCCTTTTAATACTCATCTGTGGAATACAGTTCAAACCACAATGGAATTTTGTTTCATTTCTGATTCCACTTCTGTTTCTAAGCAATACAAAAAGCATACCCAGGGAAAAGTTATGAAGAAAATAAAAAGGTACAGATTAGAGTAATTGAATAATAAAGAAATTTCACTGTAGGCAGAGAAAGATAAAAAAAACCAAAACAAAGCAGAAAAATTCAGTCGCCAAGCAGGTGATTCTGTTCTGAAGCTGTGCTCCAGCATATGGAAAACCCCCAAAAATGGGGTCACTCGGTCACACCCAGGACAGACTAAGGGACAAGCTTAAAAAAGACTTTTTCCTTTTTTTTTTTAGAGCAGAGTCAAGATGTCTGGAACAGAAAGAATGCAGAAAGCTTTATTGTCATTTGTTGTATGTATATGTTTACGCATTCCTTTAATATAAAGAGTTGAGAAAAGTTACCCTAAAAGCTAAAGAAATACATACATAAGAGCTTCCTGTGCCTACCAGGAATTATCTCCTACCCACCACCCTTGGAACAAAATCCACGCTGGTCTTCAATGTCTTCTCTTCCCACTGTGCTTGCCTATTCTGCTCTCCTATGTTTCCAGACTCTGGGACAGCAAACACACTTGAGGGCTCATCCCTGGTAGGAACGAAGTTTGATGAGAAGGCAGAGTAAATGTAGGCAAGGCAAAGAGCAATAAACCACTGGGAAACAGTGCTCAGTCACAACACAGTCCTGCACTGCAGATGTCTTCAGCCGTCCTTCTAGCAGAATCCCATCCCCCCTCCACCCCAGGAGACCAAATGTCTTACTAATAGATGGTAGTTAATCACCAGATATGAAATTTATCTCTCTTGATAAGAAGATTTAGAACATTACGTAATAAGAATATGTTTTGCAGACAGGCAAACACTGAGATGACTCCACCATCACACTGAAAATTGTTTAATGAGATCCTTCATGCCTGCTGTCTTTCCACTGTAAAAACAACAGCTAGAACCCAAAATTCACATAGAATTTTGGTTAAATAAGCATTTCTCCATCCCTAAAGAACTTAAGATTTCAACTACCATGAAATCTATAAAAGTCAAACATGCTAGTAAGTATTTCTTAAGGGTAAACATGGTGCTGAAAGCTGCTTAGAAATGTTAACATGTTAAATAACTTTAAATATTTAAACACTTTGATATTGTCTGGGAATAGTACCCACACCTGAGCCTTACACACCACATTCCTCAAACCTTATGAATAATAACTCTCATTGCAACTTTTACTTTCCAGATCTTCCCTATAATTGCTTAGATAGAAAACGTGGAGACCCCTGGATTGAATTGCACTTGGGGAATAATTTATATTAAAGATACACAGAAAAACATCTAGTGAAGATCTAGCCATTGATATCACAGAAATACAGAATGGCCTGGGTGGAAAGGGACCTAAAAGTTCATCCAGTTCCATTCATCCTGCCCTGGGCAGAGACAGTTTCCACCTGATCAGGTCACTGAAAGCCCCACCCAACCTGGCCTTCAACACTTCCAGGAATGGGTCAGTCACAGTTTCTCTGGCAACCTGTTCCAGTGCCTCACCAGACCTATGGTGAAGAATTTCTTCCTAATATTCAATCCACATCAACCCTCTTCGAGCTTAAGGCCATTACCCCTTGTCCTATCACTACATGCCCTTGTCAAAAGTTCCTCTCCAGGTTTCTTGTAGCCCCCTTTAGGAACTGGAAGGTGCAGCGAGGTCCCCCCAGAGCTGTCTCTTCTCCAGTCTGAACAACCCAAACCCTCTCAACCTATCCTCGCATCAGAGGTGATCCAGCCCCCAAGGATCTTCGTGGTCTTCTCTGAACTCACTCCAGGAAGTCCATGTTCTTCCCATGTTGGGGTCCCCAGAGCTGATGCAGCCCTGCTGGTGGGGTCTGACCAGAGCAGAGCTTGGGGCAGAATCCCCTCCCTGGCCCTGCTGCCCACAGTGCTGTTGATGCAGCCCAGGACACATTTGGATTTCTGGGATGCGAGGGCACATGGCTGGGTAATGTTGAGCTTCTCATCAACCAACACCCTCAAGTTCTTCTCCTCAGGGCTGCTCTCAATAGTATTGAGCCCTTTTACATCAAGGAGGTTGGGGAAGCAAAGAGAGAATATACGGAGAGTGTGCTCTCAGAGATGATGCAGCTTTCCTGATTATATACCTAATGAGGCAATAAGGGCTCATGATGATCACTTGTTCCAGGCCCCCCTACACATAGCCCATAAGATTTCCCCATACTAAGTCCCGTTGCAAATAAACCTGTCTTTAGAAAAAACATCCCTGGTTTAAAGGTTTTAATGATGAAAAACTCTAAGAACTAATCAGTCTAATGAGTGCTTTTATTTTAAAAAACTGCACCCTCTGTCTAGTCTCAGGATGTCCAACTTCAAATTTCCAGCACTAGCTGTTCTAAGACCCTTTCTTTCTTGAGTAAAGAGGTCATTCCTTAACCTTTTCAGGCAGTGATCCAACCACTTCTTTCTTTTGGATCCACTGAAAGCAACGTATGCTCCAAGCATCTTTACCATAAGGGGCTTTAAAATGCTTAATGGGCTGCACCTTGGACAAATCTCTCAGCTGAAGTGCATACACCAAAACAGTAACACTCGTGCACTTCACAGGTAATTATCTCACCTGCTCCTCTATCTTCTCACATCCACTTGAAGGGCTACAGTCACAGAAAATCTTTCCTGCCAAGGCTTTCCAAGAATCAATAAAGCTGGGGTGCAGAATCCCTAACTATTCCCATGCTATGACTCCACACTTGGAATACTGAAATGAGTGGTGGTTAGCTGCATTCAGTAACTATCAAGTAACCAAAACTACTACGTAAGTGGTTCTCAGCCTCCATCATTTATTTTTGTCTTTGTATAGCCATAAAATAAAATTGAAGTTATACATTATTGCATTTAAGAATAAGTAACTATACCTTCTAAGCAAAAAACATGGAAGAAAAAATTAGGCAGCACACAGCAAGACCCGATCTTCACCTGAGCACCATAGAGCCGCTCACCTGCTCGGTGGAGAGAGCGACTGAGCGCCCGTTCCTTATCATCCTCCCACGGAACGAACAGCCCCAGACGGCATCACTGACGGGCAAGACCCACCGCCTTGGATTTTCCCAGTGACACATTGCAGAAAGCATTAAAAAATAAACCCCAAGCAAATATGCAGGCACTCCCCGCCAGGTTATTCACACCAAAAGCCCCCGGTCTCCGCGGGGCGAGCGGGGCCAGCGCAGCTCCCGCTCCGGGCAGGGCGCCGGCGGCAGGGTCTCCACCGGGACCGCGTCGCAGGCTGGCTCCTCGGGAGGAAAGAAGAGGGGAAAAAAGAGAACAAAACCAAAACAACCCCCCAAACCAGTTGCTACTAAGAATGACGGACTCACCAGGAACCGCGGCAGGAGAGGAAAATCACGTACCAGCAGCAGCATCGCTGCGCCTCCGAGGGCTGCCGCTGCCAACTCCGCAGCCCCGGGAGCGGGAGGTGAAGTCTCACTGCCGCGGGCTCGGCTCCGGGCTCGGAGCGCACAGCCCAGCCCGGGCACGGCCAGCCCCGCACTCACACGGGGCACGGGCAGGCTCGCAGGGACTCCCGCAGGTGCAGCCCTGCGACAGCCAACCTGTCACTCCTCCCGCAGCCCGGGGCTCTCGGGGGTGGCTCCAGCCCAGCGTACCCGCCGGCAGCGGAGCCGCCTCCGCCGCGTCCCCCCGCACCTCTCCCGCGGCCGCGCTCCCGCAGCGCCTCTCGCCGGCCGAGATGCGGGCCAGGATGCGGGCCGGGGGCCGGGCCGGGAGCCGGGGCCGGGAGCCGGGGCNCCTCCCAGCGGCACCTTTCCCTTCTCCTCCTTCTCCCTTCTCTTCCTTCTCCCCTGTGCTGCCGCTCCCCTTCTGCTCCCCTTGTCCTCCTCTCCTCCTCCTCTCCTCTCCCTTCCCGCTCCCCTTCGCTGCCTTCCCCCGCGTGTCGCCGCCGCCCCATGTCAGGGGGATCAGTGGGGACCCACACTCGCCAGGTCAAGTCGCCCCATCCTTCCGACGGGGTTGGAAAGGGTGCGCACCCCGTTAGTGTCATCACCCCGACGGGGTTGGACGAGATGACACCCCGTTAGTGTCATCTCCTAGTTTTCAGCGGAGGTTTAGCGGTGTGGAACTGGCAGCTCAGGGCGCCACTCGGTGATTCCTCAGGAAAGGTTTGGAAAGGGAAAAAACCCGATATTTACTTTACAGTTTCACGGTTTTTCGACCTTTAGTAAATAATAGCTGTATCTTCACCAGCTGAGGGAAGTGTCCAAAAGGTAAAACTGTATTTAAGGGTATAATAAAAGGCACTCGTCATTGGTGCCCTCCTTACACCTATAGGCAACACTTCTTAAGCTTTATGCCCATCACTTCCAATGGTTCAAGTGACCTGGATTCATCAAACAAGTATTTGCAAGTATTACAAAATACTACAAAATTCAAAAGTAACACAGTGAAAACAGCATTTCAATTCATCCAGATGAACTGAATGATTCATTTCCCCTCAGGTACCTGAAGAGCTCACATAGCAGGCACCTAAGAAAGAAATGGAAACTAATTCAGCACTTCCTTACATGTTAAAATACTATTTTGAAATTGGTGAAATAAACAGAGGTAGGCCACATGAAAATACTTGGGCCTTTATTTTTCACAGCTGTGAAATTTCATCACTTTCAAAAAATTCTGATGCATACAACCAAAATCTCCTGCTCAGCTTCCACATTAAAAATTGTAGCATAAAATTTGCAGCTTATGCAAAATAGAAAGTAACATTACTTGTTACCTTCAAACTATTTTTTAAAAAGTGTTGTTTTTGTGTTATTCCAAATAATGGATATGTTGGAATTTTTTTTTTTTCTTAGGTACAATATTTACTTGGTTAGTATAGAAATACAACACCTTTGGAGGATAATTTGAGTTTGCTACACGTTATACTCAGAACATTGTTTTTTGACTTGTTCAGGCAAAGCTATTGAAGGGATCTGTTCTAAATTAAATGCTCAGGTACATCCTCTGCCTGCAATTACCAGAATAACACATTGCTCTCTATAACAGGGTGAATCATTATCAAAAAAGCTACATAAGTGAATACATTCTGTAATGCATGATTTAATTTAAAGTATTAAAACAACAGCCCTAGATTCATGTGGGGATTTTCACAGTTTCATCTTATAAATGTTGCTTGGGGGGCTGGTGAAAGGAAGGGCTGACAGCTATTTGAATATCAAGAGCTCAGGTACAGCATTACCAACCAGATATCCAAGCACAAGGAGAATTTCTGAGAAATATCACAGATCTTTTGTGTTTCTCTTGGGACAGAAAGCAGCCACTCATAGAGACTGGAGGCCTCGTATAATTTAGGCAGCACTGCCCACACCAGCCCATATTTATTAATCACCCTTTGTGATCCATAAGGGACCGCATGAACCAAAGGATTTGTAAATCAGGATTATAGAAATCTGTGGCCTATTTAGAACAAAGGTCAAGTGTTCTCATTGTTTCTTCGGTGACTTCAATCTCCATCAGCACCACTTGCTTTTCTGGAAGGGATTAGCCCACTCTGGTCCCAGACTGCAGCTTTATTAGGGATGAATTGCAGTGCTCATGCCCCTCTGCCAGAGTGCTGTGACAACTCTCTTGTCCTCTGGGACAGCAGTTCTGCAGACAGTTTTCTTCTCTGGATACAGAATTGCGAACTCCATACAACAGAAATCAAGGAACTTAACCATTTGTTGATATCCTGGTTCATGCAGCCACAAATCCTTCCAAATATGAAGAACTTGTGCAAATTACACAGAGGTCAGTTCAATAACATTAATGAACTAAACCTAGTTTGCTTCCATTTCAGGTAGCACTGAGTGCTCTGCAAGATTTTAGTTCTCTTCACCTTAATCTAATCTAATAGTAAATATCAGAAAAATAGGCTATCGATGCAATTTTCTAAACTTGAAGGTTTTGAGTAAGAGATCATGTGCCATGAAATAGAAAACGGATTTTCAATAAACACCCATAGCTGTTAACAGCAAGAGCTGCTCTGGGATAACTATTTGCATTTCTCTCCTGGATAACACATGTAGCTAGGTGTGAAATTTGAAAACAAAATAAAAAATGAATTCTTTTCTTGTGGGAGCTGAGATATGCAAGTTCTCATCGTCCAGCTGAACACTCCCTGGGCTGTTTTCCAAATGTGTAATTGCAGCCATCATGGAGAGGGGAGTGTGCCTTTTACCAAATCTGTGCTCAAGGTTTTGAGCTATCACTTCCCAGAGGTATTCATTAAAACACAGAGACCTCAGAAGTACCTTCTAGCAGACAAAAACTTAAGGAAGACATTTCAATGAAAGTGTCCTATTTCTGTGGGTGAGGGTTTTTTTCAGTAGTTTGAGCTTTTGTATGTTCTGCATTTCAAATTAAGAACTTTTTGGAAAGGCTCCCTGTTAAAATTTTAATGTGGCTTGTGATACTGATGTGCTTCTTTCCACTTCCAGCTAAAAGGGGGAAAAAAATCAAATTTATGTTTAGAAAAAATGCCTGGTTTGATGAACTAACGAATAAAAAGGCAAGTTAACATTTCAAGAAGAAATACAGTAACTGCTTCAGGAACAATGGCACCATGTTTCTTCAAATCATTCATCAGTTCACTCAGAGTTCCTTCTTGAAAAAAGCCAATTTTCTTTAATCAATGTTATTATTCTCACTGTTTTAATTTTATTTGAAAATACATTTAATTTAATTTGATACTGTTCCTTCACAATTCCTGCTTGATGTGTGACATATGGGGTCTGTTGGAATTTGACATAGCCCCAACACTTTTTTTCAGTGTACATCATAAATCTTTATGAGATCAGTATAACCAAGTAGCCACAGGATCCAGAACAAACCTGCTTTTCTCAGGACTTGCATTTTGTCTTTGTAACAATGGCCTTGGGCTACAAGTCAGAGGTTCTTGTCCCTAAACTTACTTAGCCCACTGTTTTTACTTATGTGACATGGAGAGGTTTTCTTATTACGAATCCAAGGTTACCTCTCAGAGAAAAGTGGTATTTTCCAAGCTTCACTCCAGTTATTCACTGTCCTCTCAGCCTTCTCTTCCTCTCCATACTAAATTAGCATTGTCAAAACCAAGATGCAGGAAATGTTATTGAAGAAGAATGAAGCCTCTTGTACAAGAGCCCAACACTTTGAAGAGGTTTTTCTTAGTGTTAGTTACTACATCAAGAGAAAAATTATGTCACAGACTTAGAAATGACAAAGGGAGAACTGATGGCATTAGCTCTTCTGAGACAAGGCCATTTCTGTTTCAGCCACTGAAGAGATTTAGAAAAGCAGGTATTTATAAAAAGCTTTTCAGAGTAATTACAGCATCTTTTGTTCCTTTTAAAGGAGAAGTTAAAAGCAGACTCAGAGAAATATCAAACTTGGCGACACATTTTTATGTCCCTTTCTCACATCATAGAATGAGGTATCTACTTAATTTCTTCATCTTTTCTTTAGTATATTTAAAAGAAAAAGAATAAGAGAAGGCACTAATTGGTGCCTTGCTGTGCTATATTAAGCCAATATTTGAATTACTGCTTAGAATGGACTCATGCAAGCTAAGGGAATGCTCTTACAAACCCCATTACTGTGTGTACTATTTATTTAGACAATTATTTGGGTGTCAGCTCTGCCATTTTTTGCACAAGAAAGAACTGTGCAAAGTGAGTCAGAGCTGTAGAATGAAATGCTGCATAAAGAAGGGTTCAGTTAATATCGAGGTACATGGTGTTCCATGTTGAAAAATATTTCTCCAGGCAACACTGAAAAAACCATTGAAAGAACTTGAACCTTTATGATGCACCTGCAAAATATAAACTGGGACCCAAGCATATAATTTCATCCTAAATGTACCAAAGTACTTTTTAGAATTACCGTTTTACTTCAAAATAGCTAGATACAATTTTATTAATTAGAAAATTAATTAGTAAAATAACTGTGTTTTCCACAAATGTTTTATTGCAAATATTTTTAATGGCATCTACAAAATTCAGAAATTGTTAATGAAACCAGTTAATTTCCTATAAATTTTTCTATATATAAGATTTCCTATAAAATTTCTAAGGTTCATCAAGAATATAGTTCAAGGCACCTAAATGTTAGTTATCTTCTAATGAATTGCCAGTAGACAAGATTAGGGCTTTTTAGAAGATGCAGAGAAAAAAACCCAGAACACTCCTAAAATTCCAGACAATACAGAATGAAGAGAAACAGTCTTCTCCTAGCTCCTTCATTTTTTTTTTTTTTACACGTAACCTCAAAATTTTTGCTGAACCTATAAAGATTTATGCCATTTCTTCAAAAATTCCCTTAAACTCTTCAAGGTCACTATAGTTACTTTGCTGAAAATGCATGCACAGACCCTTAGAGCCTGTCAATAATATATGGACTGCAAAAATTTCTGGGGTTTCAGACAAAATTCTTCCTTTTCCTCTGTTCATTGCCACTGAACTATTCTAAGGCCAAGATATTTCACCAATGTCTTTGCATCATCCTGTCTCACCTGCAATACTTTGGTATAAGGCAACCAGAAAATGAGTCTACAAAACTGCAGGGTTTTGGGGGATTAACATAATGTACCAATTTGTTGATCCTCAGATTTGTCTTTCTACAGAATTATCCAGCTCCAAGCAAAGGTACTTTTTAAGGTACCTGCACCAAACATTAAAGACAGGCTGTATTCGCCAATGCTTCTCATTCTGGTCAGAAACTGAAAGGACATTTTAGCTCAAACAAATTGGTTCAACTTGTCCTTGACAAGAAACACTGCTTAGGAACCGAGAAGCTGCACTCTGCATTTAAAACAGGGTTTGGAAAAATAACTAGGGTGACAAACTTAGGTCTTCACAGCAAAAAGCACTTCCATATATTTTATAAAATAATTCTTCACTTTTTGGAAAGCTCAGCAACAATGGAAAAATTGCGACAATGCGTCTCTTTCATTTGCATGATTATTTGCCCAATGCACTCGTTCACAGTTGTAGCCTTATGAGGTGGCTATTGCTAAGAGAAAAGCTTAAGCTTAGGAGGGGCTCTGAGCAACCTGGTCCAGCTGAAAGTGTCTCTGTCCCCAGCAGGGTGCTGGAACTGGGAGATCTTCAAGGTCCCCTTCCAACCCAAACCATTCTATAATTCTGTGATTCTGTGATCTTGAATCAAGTGCTTCTTCAACATGGCTCAAGTGACTTATAAACACAGCCCAAATGTGTGGCCTTGAACACTTGTAGGAGATGCCAGGTGCCCATGAAAATCTCTCTGTCACTGCCCTCCTCAGCTGGACAGGGGAGAGAAAATATAACGAAAGCTCATGGGCTGGGATGAGGACAGGGAGAGGTTACTCACCAGTTACTGTCACAGGCAAAACAGGCTCTAACTGGGGAAATTAATTTATTTCCAACCAAATCAGAGTAGGGTAATGAGAAATAAACCTGAATTTTAAAAATATTTTCCTCCCATTGCTCCCTTCTTCCTGGGCTTAACTTCACTCCTAATTTCTCTACTTCCTCCCCTCCCCTGCAGCCCAGGTCAGGGAATGGGGGCTGGACCACTCTGTCTGTTGGCACTGAGCCTTCACATCAGCTTAGCTATCTTGTGGTGTTTGCTTCACCTTAAAAATAACACGTTTGGGGTTTTCCCCAAACCACGAGAAAAAAATAAAATCACTACAACGTAAGTGCATCCGTTTAACATTCTTGCCAGTTTGTAATTCAATGTCTAACATTATGGCATTTTGTATTCCATATATCAAGAAAGGGTCAGGAATGCATCCCAGTCCTGTAATGGCTATTTTCACCTCAGTAGAGAAAATAATAGCATAAAAGATAAGTGCACTGCTCATGATAAAGAGCCACATGTTTTACTTAACTTTCATGCAATTAAGGTCGTGCATTCCAGAAAGGGATGGCAGTGTGCCTGCTTTTACTGCTGGTATTGCAGCATTTCTAAATGATAAAAGACTGAGATTAAGATTTTTTATGCACAGCACACTATAACAAAATTCACAGGCTGGATGTATTTAAACAAGACCTTTTAAAAACAGTCCTTATTTTCACTTAAATGTTTGTACATCATAAAATCTGTCGTCCTCAAACACACACGTTGTGGGAGTATTTGGGCACAAGCTCTCAAAATTTATAATCTTACAACAGCATTATGATGACTGCTTGAATAACATTTAAAACACCACATTCCATGTATTCCATGTATTATATATTATATAATAGTAATTACCAGAAGCAAATGAAGAGTTACAAACATGTGAATAGGCAGTCTTGGTACATTTTGATTTTTGCACAATATGGTCACTGAAGGTCACTTTCTTTACCACACATGACTATTTACAGAAATCTTGACAAAAAAAACAGTTGTCTCAGAAATCATTCAAATTTCTGAGCCTCTATAGTCATATGAATAGCATCAATAAGACTTCTTTCTGGTTCTCTGACTTGGGAGGTTACCCTTGTATTTAAGTAAATCAAATAAATCAAGATTTCATTATAGAGATCACACATTGCTCCTGTGAGCCATCTGTGGGGAATTTTGATTTGTAGGAGGAAGTAATTGAATACATTTTGAACAAATAGGTCTGGAGCCATTCTCAGTTGAAATCAACCAATTCCTAGTTTAAAAAAAACAACAAAGAAAGTGTATAAACTCATGGAATTTATTTGCTTTAAGGCATCTGTTTTTAAGTTTTGATCACTAGAAATTCCCACTAAATTGTTTTGCACATTGGTTTGCTAATGGCTTTGGAAAAGTAAAATATATCCTGTAGTGCTCAATTGTTCTACTTGGGAAATAAAATCTTTTCCACTAAGACATACAATTATATATTGAATTTTGAATCCCAAGTTACAACTATAATTCATCCAAAAAAAGTTAATACACTATAATGCTTTATCATAGATGTAAAAAGCTAGTAGTACAACCAAAACCAATGTCCCTTGACTTTAACTGGTTAGATATATTCTCATTACTTTATCTTACTGGAACAATGATATGACTTTAAGAAAAAGAACCCAAGCTATAGGATGGGAAATCGTTAGTCCTGTCATATGTGCTAGGCTTTTCCTTCAGCATTCTGCTCCTGAGCTGTTCCTGCTGCTCCTATTCTGCGTTTATCACATAATGAGGAAAGCGACTGAAGTGGAGCAAATGATAATGCATCTTCCACTCACGCTCTGAGAAAGTTGATATTCAAAGGCCTTCAAGTAATACCTGCCACCCTGCTGCCTTTTTTTGTCTCTAATTGCTGAGAATTACTGAACAAAACAGTTCTTACAGCCAGCAGCTTGGAAAAAATGCTGCCTTCAGCTGCAATGTGCCAAGGGAGCTGTAACCTGCTGGGAGCTGCTGCTCTGGGCTGACCTGGCAGCTGCCAGCCCAAAACCTGCCTGCTCTGTCCCTCCCTGCTCTGCAGCCCCAGCCACTGCCAGCACAGTGCCATGTAAACTCAGGACAGAAGGTTTGTCCATTTTTTGGGACCTCTGTGTGTGGCAGGACGTTCCCCCCACCCAACCTCTCTTTCCATGGCTGATGCACAGATAACTCTGAGTCAAAAGCCCATCAAGAAGTTACCTCTTCATGCCTGACAGTCTGAGATCTCCAGCCTTGAATCCACATCTTGGTATGGAGAGAGGATGTGGAAAGAGATGAAAGAAATGAGTACGTTACCGAAAGACACACTTTTACACTATAAAAGACACACAAAATATCACAGAGGTAGAAGTTTTTCAACATGGACACTGGAGCGTGAAAAACCTTCTCCCCAGAGTTTGGACACAGCTCTGTGGTAACTTCCTTAGGACTGAGTGAGGATTCTAATGTCACCAAATTGGAGTTTGGTAAGATACATTGGTTTCCTAAACTGTATTTTCTTTGCTAGCAATAACAATAACAATAGGTACCTTTATCGCGCTCTGCACTCTTAGCTATTTGTAGTTTTGCAGTTGTTCTGTGTAGTATGTAGTTTTGTCCCATGTCTTATGCCTGTTATTTACTGCATCTAATAAATGATAATTTATGTCATATTAGACCTAATCGGCCATTATTAAAGAACTTGGGAACAAGACCCGGTCTTGGGGTGCTGGCCACCCCAAAAAGAGCTGCTGCCTGCTGCCAAAGGCCTGGGAAAAGGCAGAGATTTAGCTAAGCTCCTGTCCCCATTTGTAACACTGTGCCAGTGCAGAAGGGAGCAAAGTGGGAAGTCAGATCCCTGTGTTAAACCATGAGCATGTTGTCCTCTCTGCAGGAATGAGTTTGCCTCTTTCCTGAAAGCAACAGAGAGTACTGCTCTCAAGGAGCACCACTAGCATTAGCAACAAGACTAAGACCCTTTATCTCTTTCTTTAAGACTAGTATTTATCTTTAAAAACTGGAAAGATTTAATTAGATATGTCACTAACTTTTATTCTGTTTGATGCCAAGGTAAATCATGAAGAGCTGGTTCCCAGGACAGCTCTTCTTCATAACCTTCCCTCATTTTTTTTCTTCTCAGCTTTAATTTTGGAGATGCTGGAAGTTTATATGAACAGGAAATCCTGAAAATGTTCTTAAAGACAAGTATGCTTCTCCTGCGATAGTTCATTGCACTCATTAATGACAGCTATGCACAGCAGCAATCAGTTCTTTAGACAATTTCTTTCTGCATCTTCTTAGTGCCTTGTCCTACCTTCATCAACACTTTTTCTTCTTCATTGCCAAATTTGCTTGTTGCTGGCAGGTGGCTCTAGCTCCAATGAGTGCATGCAGTGTGAAAGGGTTCAAATTGTTTTTATCATCGCTTGTTTTGTCCTCTCATGAAAGCCACAACAAATATATTGCCTTCAGTGAGCAGGAGAGCAGCTCCCACAAATGGCATTTCATTCAAATTTCTGCTGAAACTCTAAGATCTGAAATGTCAGCATTTCCCACAAAATATAAATTTAAAATGTCAATCAGTTTTATCCCAAGATTTTGTACATATTGTACATCTCAATATGTTTGTGCAGTTTCCTGGACACAAGGACAAGACACTGTTCTGTCCACTTCATGCTAAAGCAAATTGCAAAGCTTACAAAATGAAGGAGGTAGTGTTCTGCTCCCAGCTCAGTGGTTTCTTTTTGAGTAGTCATGTGGAGCAGCAATAATGTTTCTAATTTTCTGTGTTAGAACAAAGAATTTTTTATACAATTGTTGAGTGGCCATTCAGCTCTTCAAAGAACTTCTAGCAAGTCACTGCAGTAACATCAAAACAACTCTCAGAAAACAAACAAACAAAACCCTCAGAAAAGCAAACAATTAAAACTTCCGCTGGGGTCAAGCATCCCTGATCTGAGCAGCAAAAGAGCTGCCATATTGATTATCCCAAGAGTCCATGTGATCCTTTGATCCAATCACGGTGGCACTGAGCAGTGAGCGTGTAGGAAGAGACCAAGGGAAGCACACACTGATCCTTCCCCCAGCATCCAGCCATGTGTAGCTTAGAAACTAAGCCAGAAAAATTAAACAAATTCTACTGATTTTGTATTCCACAGTTTAAAGTAGATGTGGAGGTTTAAAACGTTTACAACAATGTAAAGCATAAATTGAGACAGGAGGCAGACAATTTTAGCTGCCTTAGTATTATTTTTTCCTGGCTGTGCTCAGGCAGTGTAGGATCTGCACAGCCTGCACAGACTGCCACCTCTCCAGTGCACCAAATCCTCCTCAAATATTTGCTTTTTAATCAACAAGTAATTTCAACAACACTGTTTGTTCTCTTCCTTATTAAAAAGTCTTGTTCTGCATTTGAAAGATGAAAGCCTACAGTTCTTTCACATTTAGGGTTGTATTTCTGAGCCACCACTTTCAGCATTTTTCACGTTTCCTCTCACAGTTCTCAGAACTGATTATACTGCCAACCCATTTACGTTTTCCAGTTTGCAATTTGCAGTAGTGTAATAAAGAATTAAGCAATGTTATCAGGTAACTCCTCCTGAAGTGTGCTGGCTCCTTGTTACAATTTAGTATTGCTCTTGCAAAATCAGTAACAGCATTAGTCATTCTCAGGAAAAAAAGAGGGAAAAATAACAGTGATTTGGTTATTGAAATTAGATAAAAATAGTGAATTCATTTGGAAAGAAAGGAAGCACTCAATTGTTGTGAAAGTTGAATAAATCTATGTCTAAAATCAGCTCAAGGATTATTTAATACTTCTTCCCCTCTAAAAGCTACCTAGATGCCTTGCAGATGTTAACATGAGGTTATTGATCCAGAGAAGGTGATTTCAAAAGCAGGTCTGCTTCAGTGCTTTATTATTCTTATCCTTTGATTTTTTTTTTTCTTAATATTTAACATAAATCTCCCTGAGTTCTAATTAAAGGCATTATTTCTGGTCCTACTTTTCTTCACACATTGGCTCGTTAATCACTTTTTCCAGTAAATCACTATGCAGTCAGAGATATCTATAAAGAAGTCTGGACAAGGGTGATAAAATAAATGCAGTTCCTCCACAAATCATATTTTCTCAGCCTCCTTCTGATGCTGCCTTCATGAAGAATTACTCTTTGTCTGTCCCACCATCACACTGGGCTGAGAGTTACATTCAATGCCTGATCAACAACCAAGCAGAACAAAATAACTGCTTTCTGTGCCCTTCATGGTATCCTTCAGTTTATTTAGTTGTTTATAACATCATACTTGGGTTCCTATTTATTGTAATTACATATTTTTCTCTGCAGCACTGCTGCCTAGGCAATTAGGCCCCATTTTGTAGCTGTGCATTTGGTGTCCTGGTTTTACAGACAGTACTTTATATTTTTTATGAAATCTCTTGTTGCTGTTTTCTCCAGCCTATTCAGTATTTTTAGTTTTGATCCTGTCATTCGGCAGGCTTGCAACTTCTTTCAACATGCTGTCAATAACAAGCTTTCATAAGCACTCTTTTTATTCCATTATTCAAGTTATTGTGACTAATACTAATTAGCCCTTAGGGCAAAACCCTACCCATCTTCTTGCATTTATTCCTCCTACTTTTATAAGCCTTTATTAGGAATAATTGGTTCGTTTTTCCCCAGATTACACATTCTTATGTGGGAGAGCTTAAAAAGACAAATTTACTACAAAATAACATGCCTACTCTACATTTCCTCTCCATCCATTAAACCAACTGTCCTACCAAAGAATAAAATCAGGTTATTTGACATATACTCTTGAGATATCTTTGTTGGATGCTCATGGGGGATGCTGGGTGTTTTTCTGTAAACACTTCATGGGTTAATATACTTCTGTCTTTTCTTTATTTTTTCTAGTGGCTCTCTGGATGTTGAACTGAGCCTGATGGACTCAGCATTTTCTTGGACCTCCTGCTGTCCTCCTATCTACAAAGGGCAGCTGGAGAGGAAGGATAAGTAATTTTTTTGCATTAGAACCTCCACACACTCACACAATCGTCTGTCATCTTTGAACACATCATTGAACCCTCTTTATTTTCCATGTGACTCAGGGACATAATTATTGCTCAATTTTTTTGGTAAATTTTATTTCTTTGAATATGTGTAAACAGAACTGAAAAGGGCCTAGGAACTATTTGCATTTGATACTATCCTGCATCTAAAGAAGCAGATGTAAAGATGTGAGATCTCTGAAAGACACAGAGAATAAAAAAAAACCCACAGGATGCAAGGGTACGTTATTTAAGCACTGTAATCTTTGTCTACAGGATGCCAATGCATATACAACAAATGTTTCCACCAGCTTTTATTTCTTTAAAAACCAGCCTGCAATTTCATCTCTAGCTTAGCTCACAAAAATACTGCGGAGGTCACAGAAAAAAAAATACCCTTTATACTGCAGGAGATTTTCTTTCATGTATTTTCCTATGACCACATCCATCTGCACTTGCTCATAAAGATTTGCTTTTGAAGAGGTTTAGTCTTTATCTTCAGTTTTCTCCTTCTATGGCCATTAGCAAATACTAAACATGAAAGCTATGTTGAGAGCAGGGCAATAAAAAAATGCTCAGTGTTTCTTCCCCCTGTACTTTTATGTTTTTCAAACACAGTCTTTCCAATGAACGTACAATTAAGATGGAACAAAAGACCCTTTTGTACGGTAGGTGTCTGTATGTCCAAAGATATTCCGGTAATAATGAAACCAGAAGCCTTGGTCTTCTCTTTCATGTTTAATCTGGTTTGGAAAGACAAGAGAAATCAGGAGAAAATGCAGGAGAAATCACAGGAGAGAAACCTACCCAAGATTCCAAGATCCCTCCACCCCCCTCCAATAAAAAGAATAGTAATAATTTTATTTAAAAAACACACACAAAAACAACAAAACCCCCACCCTTTGAAAATTCTGCAGTTTTGTACGAGGTGCCTTTCCTGTTTCCCAGGCAACTTCCGAGAGACAGCAAATATCTGACGTATTTCTATATATATGTGTGTGTGTGTACTGAGTGAAACAAAACTCAGGATCAATTTTTTATAATGCAGTAGAATTTAAGGAACCTGAAATCAAAATTTACCATTTTTGTTACTTTGGTGGCAACTGTACTGATCCCTAAAGGTAACTGTGTGTCAGATCATTGACACAAATCCATTCCAAGCAGAGGGAAAGGAAGGGGAGCGCAGGAACGCAGAGGGATGCGACAGGAGTCGCTCCTGGGTGAGCTCTGTACATCCAGCAAAGGGCTTCCCCACGGCACTAACATCACAGGGAGAAATTCTCGGCTCTCTGGAGGGGCTGTGCTCACTCGCAGTGCCTGTGCCAGGCTGCCCAGCAGAGCCGCAGGAGTGCCAGCCCGGCCATGGCCAGTGCCCGCCGGAGGGGCCCGGGGGGCAGGAACTCATTCACGGAGTCACAGAACCAGAACATGGTTTGGGTTGGAAGGGACATTAAACATAATTTCGTTCTAACCACCCTGTCATGGGCAGGGACACCTTGCATTATCCCAGGTTGCTCAGAGCCCCATCCAAGCTGGCCTTAAACGCTTCCAGGGATGGGGCAGCCACAGCTTCTCTGGCCAACCTGTGCCAGTGTCTCACCACCCTCACAGGGAAGAATTCCTTCCTAATATCCAATCTAAACCTCCTCTCTGTCAGTTTGAACCCATTCCCCCTTGTTCTGTCACTCCAGGCTCTTGTAAATAGTTTTGCTCCATCTTTCCTGTAGGCTCCCTCCAGGGTACTTGAAGGCCGCCGCAAGCCTTCTCTCCTCCAGGCTGAACAATCCAAGTCCCGCAGCCTTTCCTCCATCCCTCTGATCATCCTGGTGGCCGCCCCTGGCCTCGCTCCAACAGGTCCCCGTCCCTGNCGGCCCGGCCCGGCCCGGCCCGCTCGGCGGAGGCGGAGCCGCGCAGGACTCGCCGCCGTTGCCGGAACTGCTGCCGCCGCGCCGGGGCCATGGAGGAGTTTCACCCCCACAACGACGAGGTAGGGCCGCCGCCTCGCCCGGCGCCGTGCCCGGGACCTTCCGCCGGCCCGAGGAGCCGGGGCCGAGCGGCGCTGTCCGGAGCGGGATGGTGTTCGCTCCGGGAAGGAGCCGCGCTGCGGGGTGCTGCCGCCGGGGCTGTCAGACCGCGGCCATTTTTCCTGGGAAAAATGCCCATTTTCAGGGGAAAATCCCAAGCAGTGCCGGTCAGCGCCGCGGGTTCGTTCTGCCAGTGCGAGCGGAGGAGCCGATCCCTCCCCGGGCGCCGCTTCAGGGCTCTGCCACCAGTTTTCACTTAAAAATAAACCAAGACCCCAAACAACTTAAACAGTAATGCCCTTGAGGTTTCTACCCCTGCCCAAATATTTGGGATTCATGGCTGTGAGGAGGCAGGTGGCACTAGGGAACATGCCATGATTCCTTTGGGAGCCAAGCCAAGTGCCCGTGAGCAGGAAGGAGTAGAAAATAGGAGGCATTAAAACCTGCAAGCTTTTTCTGCGCTTGGGAAAGGTATTTGGGTAAGGTAATGACTGTGCAAACCAGTCTATTTGATATTAGGTTTGCAAAACAGTGTGTTACCCTCGGGAAGCAAGATGTAACCTGGGGGTTAGTAAGTTTGTGACTCCAGTAAAAACACAGATTAAGACCCAGAGGAAAAGATTTGTCATTAAATTTTTCCTGGAGAATATTCCCATGATAAGCATAGACATGGTGGAATTCAATCTTTACAAAAAACGGAAATTGAACTTTTTTCAAAGTTCACTGAGGTCTGGGCTTTTTGGCCCCAATCAAACATCACTAGAAAAGCAGTGCTAGATAACATATGTGTGGGGCTGGGGAAAAAAGGAAGATTTTAAATTTTTACTAACAGACTACAATGCAAATAACCAGACATGAGGTCTAATCATTATGTGTTCCTTAGAGTAAAACTATCATTTGTTTACTTTTCTGACAGAAATAATAATAATTGACTTCTGTTGCAGATGATCTTCAATGCTGATGAGGCCCACAACATAGTGAAGGAGGTAGGTTTTAAATAACAGCTGTATTTCGAAGGAATGCTTTACCATACCTTGCACGATAGTAAAAGCAGTTATTTTTCTTGACCGTCCCGGATAAATATAAAATTATATAGAATTAGTATTTCTATAAAGACAGAGTTTAACTTGGAGCTGCTTTAAGCTTCATCTAATTGCTCTCTTCAACTACCTAAAGAGGAGAACGCAGATGAGAGAAGAGCCAGATTTGCATTACAGGGGGCCGAGGAGGGGTGACAGTCACAAGCTGCAAGGGAAATTCACTTCAATTTTTTTCCCCCTTTATCCAGCTAGAGAAGCTAATCACTAGAGAGGTTGCAAGGAGAGCTTGTGGAATCTCCATCCTTAGAGATTTTTAAAACTTGACTGGACAAGGCCTTGAACAATGTTATCAGACTTGGAAGTTAGCCTTGGCTTGTGCAGGAGGTTGTGCTATGTGAGCTCCCTGTTCTAGCTTTTAAAAACATTTTTTACAGAGAGAGAATAGGCTGAAAGTGAGTAGCCTGATAGTCTAAATTAAATATCTACTAACTAGAAAGTGATTAATGAGGAGCCTGTGGCTTGCAGATGCTCTCAGGTTTTTCAGGGAAATAGCGTTTTGAGACAGGGGTTTCTAGAGGGATCTGCAGGTCCTTTCCCACCTGCATGTTTGAAGCTGCTCCAGTACACAACAGCAAGCTCTTGGATGTCAGATAAACAACAATTCAGCCCTTTATGTAACTGTCCCTGCCTTGTAAAGCCAAATACGGTGTGACACAGTCTCCAGACACTGGGAGTAAAGCCAAGTGTTCTTGCCTCTGATCGGAAGCTTAACCAGAGCTCTAGCACTGGGTACATTTCTGGAAGGACCAAAATCCCTGAGGGCTTTTGTCCCTCTTATGTCTTCTCTTGTGTTTTGTGAATGTTTGTTTCCACTGACTCCTTTGGCCAGCTTTGTACAGTGTGATCAGAGCTGATTGGGCTTTTCAAAATGTGGGACACAGGTCTCTTACACAGTTTATTAGTGGGGGATTAGTGCACAGGATACGTCATACTGGATCAGAGGAAAACACAGTTTTATTCTGCTTACCTTTTCCAGGTGTGTGTTTCTTAAGTGAATTTTTCAGTTTGAAGAAGTATCCGTCAGCATGTAATTCTGAATTTCTTGGGAGAAGAGAATGCAATTTAAGAGTTACAGTTTGAGAGAAGGATTTTTGTTTAATCATTTTGAGCAAGGGTTGGCCAATCTGCAGCTGTGGGAGAACATCCAATTTTTCAAGCAGTTCAGATGTTTCTTGTACTGCATGATACGACCCTTGAGTATCTCTCATATCTTCCCCATCTTTTAAGCAGGGATGTACATTTCACTGTTGTCACTCTAGCTCTGAAAGTTTTGGATTCTTGCTTATAAGCTCTGAAAGATTGGCCTGCCCAAGCTGATATAATTGATTTATGTAGTGCCGTCCCCATTACAGGAGCTCCTGAAAACCAGGCAACCAGTCGTTAGGATCAGTGTTAGGATTTTCACTGGTAAATAGATCCATTTTCTTGGTATCCAAAGCATATGGCTGAGGTCTTTCCTGCAAGAAATGTTTAGTTAGACCCTCATTTTTATACTTGTAATATTGTGGTAAATATGTACTAAAAATAAGTTTCCAAGAAGGGTCATTTTACTTCCCCTTCAGCAACTGATACCTGATAAGCTCAAGTGATTTAAAGTAATCTAACCACTAGGAAAAAAAATCTTTAAAATTCTACATTTTGAAGTTTGTTTACTATAACTAATTTTTTTCCCTCTGTTTTAGTGTATTGAAAGTGTTTTAGGCAAGGCAGATTATAATCACAACAAAGTCAACCAATGGACTGCTGCTATAGTAGAACAGTCACTGACACATCTGGTAAAACTTGGGAAAACCTATAAGTACATTGGTAAGTACAAGCAGCTGTACTTGTAGAACAGGCAGCCACAATAAATAATTGCTGAAAGGTTCAGGGGAATGCTATAAACAAAGCAGAGCAGCTACCTGACCTCTTCTGTTACAAAGATTTTTAGTAATACCTGGGGTGAAGCTGTGGCAGTTCTACCTGGGCTGAGCATGCTGGCAACACTTAACACAGAAAATTACGTTATGCGGTCTTTCCTGATTGTTAAACAACCTCAAGACAATTGTGTCAACCTTTCAGTATCAGTTCAGGAAAAAGTTGCTGTCTTAAATAAAATTTTCAGTTGGATTCAGTCTCCTATAACTAAAAACATCTGGAAGGCTTTAGTCCTGTACTCAGTCATGTCCCATTATATTTATGTGTATACCTGTGGAAGGAAAAAGGTAAATAAGAAAGTTTAACCCACTTTGGTCCTTTTGTGGAGTGGTGATGTAATAGCAAGTGTTTGCACTCTGTTCCATTTTCAAAGTCTTGGGCTCAGGTTGTCAGTGGTTTTATGACCGTTGCAGGCCAATCTAGAAAAGCTGCATGTTACTGGAGTGTGGTTTCAGAGAGGAGTCAACAAGTATTTCTGGGAAACAACTCTCATCAGGTGTGACTTCTGTTGTGCTTGTGAGGATAGCACCTGCAATCCCATTCTGAGGGGCACAAGCCATATCTAAGTAGTTTAAAAGATAAAAACCATAATCCTATTAGCAAGCATTTTGCTAAAGCCATTGTCTTTATGTGAGTAAAAATAACGATGAAATGAGTTACACGTTCTTGAGGAAAATACTGCAGGCAAGGTCAAAAAAGGTTTTGTCTTAGCTGAATGCTAAGACGTGCCACCCATTTGAAAATGTAATACAGGCTTGAGTTCCTAAGTGCTGAATGATTCACCTCTTCTACTTTAATAATTAATTCCCTGACTTTATGATTGTATCTTGCAGTTACCTGTGCGGTGATGCAGAGGAGTGGAGCTGGTCTCCACACAGCAAGCTCATGCTTCTGGGATACCACAACTGATGGTAAGCTTCCCCCTCCAAATGGAAAATCTGTAGTAAGAGAAACATTACTTCTTGCTCAATTCTAGCAGTTGGGTTGAACATTCTCAGCAGTAGCTGTGGAAGCAGTAACTTTCAGGATTACCTGCTTGTTTACAATCCCAGCAGAATTAAGTACCTTCAGAACTGCCTACATTAAGTGCTTGCATTAAGAGCAGTTCCTTTGTCAATTTTGAGAAGCAGGAATAGAAATGCCTTTCATTCTGAAACAAGAGTCAAAACATTTAATCCTCTCAGCTGAAGAAGCAGAAAACGTTGCTCACAGTAAATACACGTGGGTAGCCCTGAACATATCTGCCTGCTGTGAGGGGACAGCTACTTTGGAGGAGAAAAGAACTTAGTGAAAAATAGAAATAGTTTGACTAACAGTATGTGTTTCAGCTGCTTGACTGTAGGCCAGTCTTTGGATGCATTGTATTGCTTCAAAATTAGTTCTAGATAGATTTTTTTTTTCCACAGGCTGATAATATGACGGGGAAACTATATTAAAATAATCTTGTCTGTCAGATTCAGAAAGCCTTTTTTAGAAGGGGGTGCCAAGGTTTAAGTTTAAAACAGAGAGGACCTCAAAAAGTCAACCAAGCTTAAAAAGAAATCATAATGTGAAGTTAAGTAAACAAATACAGTTTAATCTTCACATTTCCTCTGCTTGTAAGGCATTGATAGAGCAGAAGAGGAAGAATTACAGAAAGTAAATACACTGGAATGTATCTGATCCAGTTCCTTTTCTGATTTCTTGTCTGATTGTTATGCCAGTTTCAATATGGGAATTTCAAGGGTTTTTGCAAGTCCAGCTTTTAAAGAAAGATAATGGAATGGTGTTTTCCTGTTAACTGTCTTAAGCATACAAGGCTCATATTAGGTAGCAAGCAATGTTTAAGTTAATGAAAATGTTTTGAGGAGTGTAGTCTTTTTACGGCCAAGATGACATACTACTATTTCCCTTAAATCACAATGGAAATATTCATACTAATCTGGCATAATTTACACTGCAATAAAGTGAATGTATAAAGATGGTGGAATTCTATTTTAATTTTGTAATAATCTCTTCCAGGAACCTGCACAGTGAGATGGGAAAACCGAACCATGAACTGCATTGTCAATGTGTTTGCTGTTGCTATTATCCTGTAGCTGACTGGAAGAGAAATATAAGCAACACCGAAGCCTTTAAAAAAAATCATCCTAACATATGGCTAAATATTTCAAACTATTATTTGTTTCTGTATGAAGAGCATACAGAAGTTCTCTACAGAGAGCATACAGTCTAAGCCAGTTCTCACAGATTAGTTATCTGAAAGCTAGCAAAATAAATTTAAAAAATATATATATGTATCTATCTAAAGAGAAAGTTTTAGTAATTTAAATGTTTAGAAGTATATTAATGAGAAGGTGCCACAAATATCAGTAGAATTTATGTCAAAGCTAATATCAAAGATATTTTATTCCAGAGGAATGAAACACATCAAATCAAATGTCAAAGGGCAAGCAAGACCTCTCAGGATTATGATGCCTTTGGGAACAAATTATGAACACAATTCAGAGTGGATATACTGTAAACAATACTGGTTCTCTGTGCTTGATTAAACAAGGCAAACTCTCCCTTTGAATGCCGGTGCTTGTGAAATTGCATGAGCATCACTTTTTGGTCAAGCATGAACGTTTACATGGACACTAAATCCAGGTAAGCTTTTCCCCTGGAGGCAGAGGAGGACTTTGCTGGGACAGAGGTGCAATATACCCAATCCTAGCAGAATTCTAATTTGTCTTCAAATGAAGAGCATAATATTTGTTAGCAATTCAGGGAAACATGCTGGGGATCTGACACCAGCCCTTAATTCATCATTTATAAATCTGAAAACATTCTGAAGGTACTTAAATTTGATTTTATTCCATGATTATGGAATTTCTGACAAGCACTTTATTGATTCCTCATGCAGTAGCCAGGAGCTAGGGCAGTATGACTGCACCCACATTACTACAAGTAGGATTAAAGTGATCAGTGAGAAGGCACACACATTTCTAGAGGCTCTTGTTAGCTTTGAAAGCATTTATCAAAGTAGCATATCTGTTCTTTATAAGAGGTTTTTCCTACGTTCTCTAAGTCTAGAATTGGATCTTAGTCCTATGAAATAAAACAGTTAAGTTTGAGCACTAAGAATTCCCCTCCTTTAAAGATTTATGCAAGTTCTTAACTTTGCTCATCTGATGAGTCTTAACTTGAAATATTCCACGTGGAAGAAAATAATTTGCACACCTGCAAGTATTTGCTGGATTGGGGCCTACATTTTTGTTGATAAATGCACAAATTATATGATAAAGAGATGTATCAATACCAAAAATGCCTAAATGATTGCTGCCACTAAGTGGCAGCTGCATTAAGTTGTTTTCTCAGATGCTGCTTAAGGATAGAATTTTTTGTTTATACTGTATGTCTTTGAAAGAGACTGGTAACTACCTAACAGCTACTATAGGGCTGTTTTGAATTCTAAGAAATGAATATTAAAGCACTATTATGCAGTTTTGTTTAGTTTGGGTTGTTTTTCAGATAACTGACTATTAGGATATGAAACAAGTGTCCTGTGCAAAGAGCAAGCTAAAGAATATTTTACTGCTTAAATTGTGTATACGTATAGCTAGTGTGACACTACAGAAGGAGCCCTGTGTATGTGTAATTTACAGTACTGTTCAAAGTATCTTGCTTTACAGACAAAAATTCTGCTTTTACCGAAGTGCAAGTAAAATTAATACTGTAATACTGCATTTGCCAAAGGCAAGTGTTTTATGAAGATGTGTGTGTATGTTGTACTGACCTTCAAATGTAGAATAATTAAGCATTATTTGGGCTAGGACAGAAATTTCTGAATTAGGTTCCAGCATCCAAGAGCCAAATTGGGGAACTGACAAAAATACATGGTTTCATATTTGGGATTGTGCAATGTGAAAAAATGTGTGGGGTAGCAACTGGAAAAGGGTTTGGTATGATTAATATGGAAAGAAGTGGGTGAGTAAAAACAGTGTTTGCTGTTGTGCCCCTTTCATAGGTATTCAGGTGCAACAATCAGAAGAAATATTCCACATAGCCACTTGTAATCTCATTTGGTATTTTTGCTTTACTTGATAACAAGATGCACTGAGTAAGACTATCAGTTTAATGAGGCTTGGTGAAGGTCCTGCTGCAGAATAACGCTAGAAAATACTGCTTAATTATATGACTGTTTAATTTTTCTTTCTACCAAAAAAATAAAGTTTTGCCTTAGATGTATTTCTGCTTTGTGTTCTTGATCAATATAAAATTAACTGAGAAAAATATTCGTGTTACTTTACTTGTATGCAATAGTGAGAACTTGGGAAATACATTGAAGTTGCATTTCAGAGACAAAATCTTGTCAAAGTTGTGTTCCAGCCTTGACCTACTTTCTTACACCTCTGGTCTACTCAGGCTTTTTCCCCCTACTTTGAGTCTTGATGATGCAAGTTAAAGTTTTTTTTACTGCAGAGAGATTATTCTGAAACTGGGGAAAGTATTTTCCTTCTGTATCATATACTAGTAAACTTATTCTCATCTTTCTTTTCTCCATCCTCTGCGGGTACAAAGAGCTACTTTTAACTCCTAATGTGTTGAACATCATTATCTGCTTTTCCAAGTAGTTGATTTCAAGGATAAATCTAAGAATTGCACAGTATGAAAGCCCACAACATTTCACTTGTATTTTCTATTAGTACATATTTTCTTTGTTGGAGCAATCAGGGGTATGAGTTATGGTTAACATGGGACCTTATTAAAAGGACAGAAAAGTTTGTATTAAGGCACAGCCCATATATATGGAGCTGTGTGTTCCCATGTATGATTTCATGATGAAAGGCACCTGCTGTTCTTCCCACGCGGGTTTTGTTGCTGTAAACAGAGAAGTGTGAAAGTGAGGGAGCAGATTTGTTACTTTCCTTCTCATTGCCTGCCAGGTGTCTGCCAGTAACCCATTACCTTTCTGATTGCTGTGATCCCATTACACTCAATCTGAGAAACAAGTGCGAAGTCTGGTGTGTTCAACTTAGATTTGTGCAATCTAAAGAATTCACAGAAGTCACTGAAATCTCAGCTCACAGCTAGGCCATGTGGAGTTGGACATGAATGTCAGCACACTGATATTTTAAATACACTGTAAAAGAAAATATTAGCTCCTGGTAGCCTGAATGCATCAGTACAGTGGCTGCTGTATGGAGAGAGACAGGCTTTTTTCTAATACAGAGAGCAGATCCTGTAATGAGCAATTCTTACCTGATCATTGGGATGTGCCTTGCTGCCTGCTGTGCAGTCTGTGCAGGTCATTTTGTTCCTGTTTAATATGGAGAGGGACTTTTTAGCACAGTCACGGTGTGATACAAGTGCAGAGGCAGTCTACACCCCCATCAGAATATCCTGAGTCAGGAAGCTCTGCCTGTGTGCTGCAGGACATTCCCAGCCCACAGCCAGTACCAGTTTGCCTCTCAGGGAGTATCCGAGCTCAGATGTGATATCCTGTAAATGCAGCAATAAACCCAGTGCTACAGTGGCTCCAAAGCTGTGCATTTGTCACATTTATATTGTGCTGCCTGTGAGCTGCTCTGCCTGCTGATCTCTGCAGGAGAGTGTCTGTGGGCACTGGTTGTGTATGGAATGGTTTCTCTCTCCCCCTCCTCAAAGAGCACTGCAGCCAAACACCCCATGCCCACTGAGGAGACTTTTCTACTTCAACGAATCCAAATCACCATTGAGTAACCGGAATTTTAGCTCAACTATTCCACCAGGCATGTGTTTTCAGACACAGGAAGCATATGTGGCAGCAGCTTTACTTGTTACATAAAAGTTTTCTAAAAAGAAACAGGATGGTGCTGGAGTGACAGATGCAAACACCCCTGAAACTCCCATCCCACATCTGACCTAAAATGACTTGAAAAGGAGAGTCAGTGTCATAGAAACACCTCACTGGTCATTACAGTTTGTGTCAGTCACAGTTGCGAAGGAGCAAAGGAGCTACTGTGGTCAAGTAGAAAAGCACAAGAAATTGAAGCAGAAGAGATGGAAAGGCAAATTTTGTAGGAATGCTAACATTTAAAATAGTCAGTTTTGCCATATTTATAACTTAATGACAGTTTGTAATCTATGCTTTTGTGGTTTCACAGCATAGGAACGACAGAGCTCAGAAGCAAAGCCATTAAAATTCTCCTTCCAGAGGGGAAGGTTGCAAGATGGACTTGGCTCAGGTGCAACATGTTCAAAGTTCTTTCTAGTCAGCCAGTTCTCCTCCTTATAGGCCTATACTGGATATAATTAAAATAATTTCTGAACAGCACCTCCTAGAGTATGAAAAATTATCATCCTAACTGCAAAACATCCACATATGTGTAATTATCTTAGGAAAAAATTAAACGTTCCCTGCTCTGTGATTTCGTAGAGTTCACTGCAGTTTTTGGGGCAGCTGTCATTCAGTGTTCATGACCACCTGGGTAAAATGAGAGGTTGAGGGAAGTGGGATGAATGAAATTAAGTCCTTATTTGACAAAAAGTAGTATGGTCTTTCTATAGAATTTTCATACACACACATATATATTTCTAAATGTGTCAATTCCTTTTTATTTATCCATTACCTCAACAATGTTGAGTCATACATAGGCAGTTTTGTTCATTTATAATTTCATTTCTTGTTGCTTATTTGCACTTTATCCATGTCTAGGTATCAAAGCAAGGACTCCAACAGTGTTCATACAAAAAAATATCCTGACTAGAGATAATACAATTCAACATTTAGGTATTAGCCAGCAGAAGTGAGAGGGTGAGGTGACAGCAAGGCTGTGGCTGCCTTTATTGGTGCTCACAGCACTCTGCTTGACACAGTCACGACTCTATCCAACCTCAGTCAATAATTCTTGGGATTTTTGCTGTGTGGGCTTCTACAGCAGCTGTTGAAAGTGGTCTGGCCAAATCACACAAGAATCTACTGCAGAGTTTCAAGTGATGTCATTTGTTAGTCTGAAATATCTAACACTATGTAGGGACCTCACAGATCAATGCTGTCATAGCTGTATAGTGTTCATGCCTGAGGTAAATGTTTTATGCAATTAAACAATAAGCACAGTTGTAGCTGGGTGGTCTGGTGATGTTGTGAGCAAATTATACTTGCCTATCTCATGGTACTCATCACAGATTCTCTCGATGATACCTGAAATTATTTTTTGTAGGGAAAAACTTTGTAAAATCTGTCTTCAGAAAGGAAGGAATTGAGTAGCTTTAATTTAAGGTTTATATCTGGATCAGCTGAGGCTTAGGGATCAGAGCTGAGATCTTCCAAGCTCATCTCTTCGTAGAATTGCTTTGACATCATAAGCAACTTAGGCAGTTGCCTTAGGGGTGTGTGTGTCTGTGCAAAGTTTAGGTTTCATTTGAGCAACAACTGGAAAATGCACGATTTTTTGGTCTCCATAGGTTGCTCCACATGAAACAAACCCAGACCTCTCTGAACAGGCAGTCCTGCTGCTGCTGGGTGCAGGGGACAGCTCCAGCCAGACAGCAGTGGGACATGGTGGCTGTTGTAGGGGACACAGGGAGGAAATGCCCCAGCTGCAGGCTTAGAAGCCATAGTTATAGCACATAACAGAAATTTGTTACACAACAGCCAGGGGCAGTTATGGTTGTGCCATTCCTCCTGAAACCCATGTTTTCTGTGAAATTGTCACAGCCTCCAGGAAACAGGAGGCTGCCAACCGCCTGGCTGTGCTGGCTGGCAGATACCCCACAGATGCTCTTCCTACTTCCCCCCTGGGAATTCCAAAGTCAGGGCTGCAGCTGTGAGCTGGGTGTGACAGTCACCTGCCTGTTTTCTGACTTGGGATGTTTTGGTATTACCTGTTGGTCCCAGTAAAAGTCAGGTTTTGTACACATGCTTAACTACAGCTATGACATACTTTTTATATCAGTGTTCCACAATTAAAAATACCTTTCCTTGAGAAGAGACACAGGACTGCCATTCATGTGTTACACCACAACAGTAATGGCATCTATTGATGTAGAAGAGATATTGGTGAATTAAAAATAAAGTTGGTGTTGCACATTACCAGCCTCCTTCATTCACCCACTGCAGCTGGTCAAGGGGCTCATAAAAACTTGCATGATGTTTTCTTCTTTATAAGCCAAACTTGAAACTGAGAAAAGCAGAGAGGCAGTGTGAAGGGGTATGGAAAACACCAACAGCTGAAACAGAAGCAGAAGAAAGAATCGAGCTTCCAATTTACTTTTTATTTTCCACACTCCAGCTATCCTGAAATACCCTTGAATTTACAAAACCTGGTCTCCATCTCTCCCTTTTTCAGTAATCCGTTCATTCCCTCAGCTCCTGTCTCATTTCTTTAGGAAAACAGATTAAACAAATAAACCTAGCTTGGAAACTGATCTTGAGAACTGCTCAAACTGCAGCCACTGGAATGTGTGTCCCTGGCTCCCCAAAATAGTGGTAGCAGTAGCAGTAGTGTTGTTCTTCTCGCAGTATTATTGCTGTGTCATCCAGAAGCACTAAATTTGGAACAATGCCCAGCTATGCTGGATGTTATTCAAACATAAAAGAAAATCCCAACTACAGTCTCAAAACTGTTCAGTTTGACTGTGGAGAGAAAACTGAAATGGATGGACACAGGCAGTCCTAGGAACACACAGAATATCAGCCACTCCAAACTCAGTGGTCCCAGATAGGAGTTTGAGCCCAGCTGTTCTCTCTAGATGAGGACAGAGATGAAGGTCTCTGAGGAAGGTCATTGCTGAGCATGTTGGTGCTGACTCCTGGGAGCAACAACTGAGGGGTAGGGACTCTCCTACTTAGAAACTTTACTCACAGCATTGAAAGTCACACTGAGCTACAGAAGAAAGGCAGAAGAAAGTTTAACATGAAAGTGGGAGAATCAAAAATAGTCTAAAATACTTATTCAGGTACAGATGGAAGAGAAGCAAGGTTGGTAGTTGTACTAGCAAGAAATTTTTGCTATTAGTTTTTTAAAAGATGAGAGCATTCTTGAGTTGGGTGGAGAACAAGACAATGAGGTGAGAGGTTTCCTCTGCAACTTGTGTGACATTTATGAGATATGCAAAGTCCTAGGCAACCTTTCCCATCATTGTTTCCCTCACGAGGAGTAAATACCTTCTTGGCCTGTAACGCAGCTGTTTCCCAGCTTACCCTGCCAGTATTTTCTGTGCTGATATTGCTTCTTTATGCACTTGCAAAATGCAAAGTCTGACCCCATTAGTTGGCAATGAACCGTGTTTTCGTCCTTTGGTAGGGGAAAACCTAGCACCTTGAAAGAAATTAAAGGGTTGTGGACATTACCTAAATAAGGAGGGACCATCTGTTACTTCTAAAGGGGAAGTGTCATCTTAATGGGTTACAGCTGCAAATGATTTGAAAGTAACATGAGGACTTTCATAATTTTCTTGGGTTTGGGTCTGGTTTCTGTTGCTTACATAAATGCATGTGTGCCCGGTAAATTTTCCTAGTAGTCAGTTGCCTGTATCTATCACCCCCTGAGTAAGCCTGAGAAATGTGGGGTTTTTATGCAATGTTAACAGTTGGAGGATGCTGCTTTTTTCTGCCTAGTCTCACAAGCTCAGTCTCATACAATGTCTGTCGTCGTGTCAGCCATACCCTGGGCTGCATCGACAGCAGCGTGAGCAGGCTGAGGGAGGGGATTCAGCCCCTCTGCTCTGCTCTGGTGAGCCCTCTCCTGCAGTGCTGCATCAGCTCTGGGGTCCCCCAGCACAGGAAGGACTCCAACCTTGGAGAGAGCCCAGAGAAGGCCACCAAGATGGTCAGGGGCATGGAGCACCTCTGCTGTGAGGAAAGGCTGAGAGATCTGGGATTGTTCAACCTGGAAAAGGCTTTGGGGTGACCTAATTGGGGCCTTTCAGTACTTGAAGGGTGCTGAGAAGAAAGATGGAACAAGACTATTACAAGAGCCTGGAGTAACAGAACAAAGGGAAATGGGCTCAAACTGACAGAGAGTAGGTTTAGATTGGATATTAGGAGGAAATTCTTTACTGCAAGGGTGCTAAGGCTCAGGTTGCCCAGAGAAGGTGTGGCTGCTCCATGCCTGGAAGTATTCAAGGCAGGGCTGGACTGGACTCTGAGCAACTTGGTCCAGTGAAAGTTGTGCTTGTCCATGACAGAGGCTTGGAACCAGATGATCTTCAAGGTCCTCTTCCAACCCAAACCTTTCTATGATTCTGTGATCATCTCACTTCAAGATCTTTCCCCAAATGCTGCTACAAAGCTCTTCTCTCTAATCTGTCACTGCTACCTGTGCCCTGCTTGCTCACAGTTAACCACCCCAGCACCCTGCGAGGTTTTAGAGCATACAAGCACTTATGGGGCAGCAGCGCATAGAGGGTTTTAATAGGACATTGTCTTCTGCAGTGCATAAAGGGTTTTAATACGACATTGTCTTCTTGCAGGCTATAAACACAGAACAGTGGGAAATGCTGTGAGCACACTGATGTATTGGCCCTGTAGTGCAATGCTCAGGCCAACACTCACATCACTGTGGTTACTCAGGAGGAGAGGTTGGGGGGTTCAGAGTGCTTCCTTGGGGAAAAGCTGCTGGAATACCTCAGGCAGTGATGTGAGGACACACAACACACAAACCTGCAGTCCCCAGTCAGTTCATTCAATATGATGGCTTTTACAGTGGTACCAGCTGAACATCTGACAGGTTAATGCAAATACAGGCATTGGGACATTAATTAAGTTACCAACAACAATGACTAACTTGAGGCAAGATTCCCTAGCTATGTTTGCAACACAGAATTAGCTGCCTGCCTCAGAGGACATGAAATGGCAGGGCAATGGCTCATTTCCAGATGCAGCAACTGTGGTTTCCTGTCAAGCGAATACAAGCTGATACTGGGAAACTGAGCATCAGTTAGTCCTCTGTAAGCAGAATTATACTGCAACTCGTGTTGCTGTCCTTTACACACCACCTTTATCATTATTTCCTTTGGCTTGTAGCAATAGGGCTTTGCTATCAAGTCCTTAATTTATTCATGTGAGATGAAAAACAGTGATGGACAATGATCCACATATTTACTTAACCATTTGCAGCTGTTTTACAGTGAGAGTATTGCATGAATTTCTCACAGTTGTTGAGAGGAACTTTCATAATTTTGAGTCAGAAGATGGCTGCTCACAACCTACAGGGTTCTTTTTCTGTCTCCTCAGGGGAATTTGCTTTAGAAAGTGTTTCTCACAGTTGGTTTGTCAGTCTTTGCTGATTATTTCCTTTCTGCTATCTGAGCAAGGGTAAGGTCTCAGAATGCTTGAGTAAATTCACCACCTGAAAGCAGCTTAAGCTAGCATTGGTTGCCTTGTGAAAGGGAAGTATGAGAAAAAGGCAGGGAGGGTGATAAAACCCCAGCAGCAATTGCCTGGGAACTAGCCCAGCTTTGGGTCATCCTGCAGGAATATTCACTTATGCCCTGGCTCCATGGCATTGCAGGGTAGAAAAGTCCTTGGTCTATAAAGGCAAAAAGTCTGTGGTATGAAATTGGACGATTTCTGTGCCAAAATGCTTTACAAGGTGCCTGGGTATTTTGGGGGGTAGTAAAATGGAGTTTTTTGGGCCATGTTCCTCATTTCTGAACAATGAAAATGAAATATAAGTCAAATGAATGGTGTTTTTTACAGGATGAATGTATAAAATTTGACTCACACATGCTGAAAGTCTAGAATAGAGCAGCTCATAAATTTCTTTCATTGTAGAATTTAACATTAAAATCATTAAGAAGAGGGATAAAATATTATTGGAGAGGCCTGAAACAGCCTGTTTTGGCAATCCAGAGGTGGCTACAGCGCTGGTCTGTTTATAGTGGCAGGGGAGGTTGCAGCAGAACCATGGTTTGTGAGATGTGCACTCCAGTGGTTGGAGCTCAGAGCCAAGCCCTCGTGCCTCTCCCTGAACTTGCATTGGGGACAAACACAACCTTGGCAGAAAGATCATGGGAGATAGAGATTTTCAGGTAATTTGCAGGAAGGGAAGCAGGAAGGAGGGGATGAGTGAAGCTGGGGCAGCAGCAACTGGTAGAAGAATTGGACAGAGAGAAATCTGCAATACCTGGCTGGGCAGTTTGCCAGGCAGAAAAGTACCAGTGGAAAGGGAGGGAATGGGGTTCCAGAGTTCCAGAAGGGAACTGGAAAGCATTTATAATCTTTCAGCAAATCTTTCAACACTTTTCCACTCCACTATGATTAATTTTGCTGTTAGTCTGGGCTGGTTTGTGTGTGGCGAATGTGAATGAGACCGGTTGGTTGTTAAGGTCTGTATCAAATGCAAATGAGAATGTCTGGTTCATGACAAGTAAATACTCTGGGTTATGTCTGTGCACCTGATGCTGTTTCACACAGTCAGGCATGAGGATCTTGAACCTGCCAGCTCTTACAACTGTGGCA
The DNA here is from genome assembly GCA_013397895.1 of Origma solitaria. NCBI lineage: Eukaryota > Metazoa > Chordata > Aves > Passeriformes > Acanthizidae > Origma > Origma solitaria. The sequence goes on along the minus strand of VZRL01012168.1, from coordinate 2,519,598 downwards.
TCTCCATGTATGCTCGTAAATTCCCTTGAGCATATATAGCTATGTGTTCAGACCCTTGGCTCTGCACTCTACAAAGAACTCATTGAAAGATGAAAAAATATAAGCAGTCAACATTAACTTGCTAAGAACACTCCAAAATAGAGTAAGATCCTCAGGAAAAGTGCCTGAATGAAACCCTATTTTTTTTTTTTTTTTTTTTTTAAAAAACCCCCTTTTTTTTCCCCACCCCCTTTTTTTTTTTTTTTTTTTTCCCCTATTTTAGTTTAACCCACCATTTGAGAACTGAAAGGTAGAAAATCCCCACCCAGCAGGGAAAGTCTTCCAAGACTTCGAAGAGGAAGATCTATTTTGCAACTGGGGTGGTTTCCCACCATGATGGTGAACAGGCACAGTAGCACTTTTATTGTAGGTTAAAACTCAGGAAAACTTGGATTTCATTTGCCCATATTTACGCTTTGCATGTAGGGAGCAGAGAAGGAAGGAGGACTAGACGAGATCCAGTCATACCAAGTTCTTGTTTGAATATATTATCTGAGTATGCTGCAGTTCCATGTCCTCTCCAAAGCCCCTGCCAGTTTCCAAAGTCAAGATGAGGCCAATGGGAGCCAGAAATGCCCAGCACCCCAGAGAGTCATGGTCTTTAACTGTAAGACAAACTTACAGTGGATTGGACAGTGAGGATATTGATGAAATAATTAACTGCTTATTTCAGATGACTACGTACTGGAAGTCAGAGAAAATATTATATAAGAAGGGAAGGAAAACATGCTAGGCTGAGGCCCGAAGTGAAGCCAACTTTTCTATCCAGTCTGTTTGAACTGAACTCATAATTGCTTCAATTAGTTGAAACAGTTATTTCAATAGTCCTACAAATGGCTTTTCTTGCCCTCAGCACTTGTCATTTGAGTAGGGAATTTTTTGGAACTGAAGCAGAGATCAGACTTCAATCCACTGTAAACTCAGGTACAGCATAAGTTCAACAGTGTATGACAGTTTTGCTGCCAGACCAAGCGCAATATCTCATTTATTTCGACTCCCAACAAATGATGAGCTTAGTAAAGAGGGAAGGAAGAATTTTATGGCGGCAATTGACCCTCATCAATGAACTATGGAGCTCCCTCAAGTCCTGCCTTCAAGCATTCAGTGGCACCCCTCTTGTGCTGCTTCACCCCATGATTCAGAGAGCAGCCTTGAGACATCCCTGACTCTCACAAACCTTGCTGCTGCTGCTGCTGCAGGGCCATGTGCCCGATTGCCTCGACAGACTGCTGAGTGCCATGTGCAGTGTCTCAAACCAAGGTGAGAGGCCACTCCTGATTTCCGGGGCAGCCCTTTGGAATCAGCAACTTGACAGCGAAAGAATGTTTATTGTGAAAGTAACCCTTTCCCCATCACGGAGAGAAAATCCCCAGATATACAGAAGGAGGAAATTTTGAGTCAGAGGCCCAGCTCACAATGGTCAGATTGTGAGCAGCAGCATTTGGCCACAAAAGAAGACTGCGCTTTAAGCTCACTTGTAGCCAGCTGCCCTTAGAACTCAAACTAGTTTGTTTTCTGTATTTGTATTTCAGTGTTGTTTCACTCTTGTATCCTAGATTTTAAAAAACTTCATATTCAGGCCATGACTGATAATGCATGGCTTGCTATTTTAGGAGGATTTAATACAACAAAATTTTGAAAGAAACTGAGAAACTCTCACGGATTGTTTCATATGTTTTAGGAAGACAATGATTTATTAATAAACACAATTACTTTTTCTGAGTTTGAGGTGACAAACAACCCCTGGTACAAGTTTGCAGTTGGTCAGGCAGTGTCATCACAACTGACTAATAAAAGATCCCTGGTGTCTGGAGAGCAAACATGACAATATTTAGAGAATTAATGGTGAATTAAAGTACACCTCTCCAAGACTCTTCTTGTGATAAATATGCTGTCTCCATGTGACCCCTTGCAATTCCTCTTTGCCCACTTTCTAAGATTATAAAAGCCTGATCCCATTTCCATTAAAATCAAGGGCAAATATTTCAGTGCATAGGATGAGACACTTATTATATTCCAGTAGCAATAACTTTCACTCCACAGAAGAAGTTTCTTTGGTTATACTTACGTTCCATTATGATCTAATGGGTGTGCTTCAGACAGAATTATGTGGATTTGGATATGGCCCATCTGAGGGAAAGAACAGTAAAATTCTCCACCAAGAGCTGATCTTTGCCATCACTCATCAATAACTGATATTAATAAATAGGAACTGGTAGGTTCTCTTTCTGAAGCAGCATTCAGAGCTTGGATAACATTTTAAAATGCTGTAAAGGGAGAACACATCCTGTCTGGCAAGCTGAGATGTAAAATATGCTACATGCAACCAGATGGTTGCACAAACTTGTCTGAAATTGCAGAAGGAGACCAACCTTTCTTCTGTGGCTGCAAGAATCTGCCAGGAAGGTCTTGTGCTGTGCAGGAGCTACTGCAGGGCTTGGCTGTGGAGTTTAAAAGTCACTAAGCAGGCAGCTGGGATGAACAGAAGACATGGTATACTAAACTGTGGCTTTTTCAAGTATTTTTGCACTTGCTTTTTCAATTTTTTTTTCCTATGCTGCTGCTTTTAATACTTCTTTTTTTCCCCCTCTCTTTGACAGTATTAAAAGTTTCGGTTCCCTTTTTTTTGTTGGTTTTTAAGAACCCGCTACCTGTAGTGTACACACAGAAGCATTGTGCTGTGTATGGGAGTCTTGTGCACATCAGAAACTTTATTCTGTGAATAAAGTGACCATTGCTTTCTCAAAGCCTGTTTCACCATCAAAGAGGAACAGCCGAGCAATAGGGCCAAAAGCACTGTTTGCATTTAAGAACGCTTCAGAAAATACCCATTAAATCATTCAGCAACAGGTTTTTTCAGCCTTGAAAATCAGAAACGGCAGTCTTGAGAGCACAAAACCTCTTCTTGTTTGGATCCCTGCCCCATGAGGCTGAAGATGTGAAGCCGAGGGTGTTCAAAGCAGCCGAGCGCTGACACAAACGCCAGGTGCAGGACTTGGACTGAATCAGTTTTTGTCATCCCTCTGCAGCGGGGGTGGCTCTCAGAAGCCCAGGTGGTTTCTTTTCAGTTCTCCACTTTCCTAAGGAGAAGCAGCTTCTTTACTGCTGCCTTCATTCTCCCTTGGAGAGGACGTTTAAGGCTTATGTTGGAAGCCTGGAAGGTGCTGGTGCACAAAGGAATTTTCCTCTTGTAAGGAACTAACTTTCTCAGTCACCCATTTCCGACTCCCCTCGTTCCAGGGACTGGCTGCATCCAGGATTAGCTGTCTGCTAATAGTAAGCATTATGCTAGAATGCTTTATTGTTTAATAGCACTAAGCTTTATGAGTGTGAATTGGCTGTGGCAGCCTCCACTCTTCAGCAGTCATGGTGAATAATAGGAGGATAAAGGCAGTTAATTGAGGGGAAATCCCCTCGCACAGACAAAGAAAACAGATTTCTACTGAATAGCCAGCACGTGGAGGGCAGTGAAAACTTCCCTAAGGTAAACTGTGGCTCTTTACCACAGTGCCAAAATAATTCCCAAGAAGCAAAGGGACCTGCGTTAGTGTAGCTGAAATTTAGAAGCCGGGGTGTCCTTCCCAGACTCCAAACAGAAAAATAAATTCAGTCTTTAGACTTTGTATTCAATGACTCCCACCTGCCTGGGAGTTAGAAATTTTCTTTGTTAAAAATGAAGTGTACTCCTCGTGGGTCAGCTTCTGAGTTGCTGATGCTCTGCTTGTTGAGTGTGTCAGCCAGGCCCTCGGGGCCACAGAGAAAAACGCCTATTCTGGAGCTGTTGAGAAAATGAAAATATGGTCAGAAACTAGGTATGGAGCAGCTGGATATTCTTCATGTAAATAATTTCTATGTTCTAAAGATGCAAGGTGTTTTCCCCAATTACAGGAGCTGAAGTAGAACTGGATGTCTCTCCCTAAAAACTTGTAACCCCTTAAAACTTATTACTGCTTCTAAAACAAATGCTGGGCTAAATCTCAGCTGAGCCTAAGTCAGTGAAGACAGGTTTATTGACTTCACTGAATCAAAGAAATAGAGCTTCAAATAGCTTATGGCACAAATTCTTGAGAGGAGCTGTATTGGTTTTTTCCTACTAATTTTTGGTGGTTAGCTAAAGGTCATCCATAGTCAGGTTTGGGTTTTAGAGGTTGAAAGTGTTTTTGGAGGTATTTAGACAGCACCTGATATTCTTATCTACTTCAGCTGGAAGCATAGGGTTAGTTTTTTTCTAAATCTTCTGCTAGTAATTAGACACTCCAAGAAGTATCTTGTGGAAATGGAATGATTTTTTTAAAAATTGTAGGTCAAAACAATTTGGTTAAGATCACAGATCGTGTCCATGGCTGAAAAATGAATAGAAAATACCTGGAGATAGGTAGAAAAAAAAAATGCTCCTCAAACTTTATCAGCCAAGGGAACAAGATTGTGCTGCATGGCCATTAAATAGAAAAAGTCCACAGACACTATAAATTCGCACAGGCTTACCCAGGATGCTTCCCCGCAATTGTTTTGAACTCATTTTCCCAGTTAGGTCTTCCATACAAGGTTTTCTGTTTAAGTCCTGTAATCACATCTTTCTCTTCTTCATGATGCACTACAAAGTGAGTGGCCTGTGGGAAATGAAACACAAAGGACAGTTAAATATGGCAGCATTGTGTTCTAGTTAAAAAATAATAATGTCAATACTCATTTAATTATTTCCCAAATATGAGAGATTATAATGAGAGAAATAATGAGATTATGGAATTTACGGTGTTTCGCAAGGAATGCTAAGATTGACAAAATCCTGCCTACTAATGTCTACCCCTGCCTTCTGAACACAGAAATTAATTGTGGGGTTTTTTTGCAATGGTTTAGTCTAAGAATCTAAAACAGGACTCCAAATTAAAAACACCTTTCCCTTCAAATACAAGAACTCTACTCCCTTGACCATAATGAAATCCTGCCACTTTGTTTTCTGGAAGGTTTGATCCATATGAGGAGGTCTTGCCTGTGTAACTTTCACCTAGACCAGCTAAGTTAAGTAAAGCCAGGAAGAGAAGATGTGGCTAAAGCTATAAGTTCAGGCCCTGCAGAGTTCTGCAGCTCTTTTATACGAGAAAAAAAAAAAAAAAGTTACAAGTGACTTTATCCCCAAGGAAAAAATAGTGGGACTTTTCTTCTTTCCCTTATGTTTTTTTTTTCCATTGCACATATGATAACTTCCTTGCTGCTCCCCCTCCTTTTTGGTCTGTCTGAGGTACAGTGCTTTGGGCACATGGTGAATTTTGCAATCAGATGTAAGTAATATAAAACATCACTAAAAATAGCAGAGAGAGAGCCTTTCCTGATCCAATCACACATTCTCCAGTATCTGCTCCTTTGCATTCCCACAACAACCTACAACATGGGACCAGACAGAGAACTCATGAGTCCTGAAACAAATACACTGCTATTGTTCAAACTTTGTGCATTGGCTTCCCTGGTCCCTAAAGCTCTTAATTACATGCTTTAGGCAGCACCAGCTGTTTTAGAGACACCTGCATGGTCAGCTGAAGTTCCTCCTGTGAACAAAGCCTGCTTCCCACCGAGCACAGCCAGAGTAAGCCAGAAAGGAAGTCAGTGCACCTTAACAGCTGATCCCATGTAAATTCTGATGGATAACACCTGTCTGCATTCAAGAGCTCTGAGATCCAGATGGATCCCCAGGATAAAAGACCATTTGAACATTTATGAAAATACACTTGCTAACATTAACCCCAGTTTTATGGCAGCAATATCTTCTACTGTGTGGTTACCTGAGTTTCATCCCAGCCTGTAAGGTAGATGTTATAGCTCAGAAACTCTGCATTATTCCTCTCCTGCATTTGAGCCTCCAGAGATTGCAAGAGGTCAGCAAACCATTCAAAGGCATGAGTGTCTCTGCAAAGCCAGTAAAAATAAATCTGGAAGAGACAAGAGTGAGCTGTCAGGGGACACAGGCACTTTCTGGGTTTATGTCTGCTGACGGAGTGAGGATTATAGAGTACTGGTAGAAATTTTCCTGAATGCTTCAAGTAGATGGATAGGACGGCATTGAAGGTATTCAGGAGTTTTGATGCTGGGAGGGTAGTAAAGCTGAATGTCTGACTGCAAGAACAAGGAAATAGCTTTCTATTTCTCTTCCACATTTTTGGTTCACAACATTTCGCCACTTACATCCTTGTAAAAGTTGTTAGGACATAAATAAATGATTTAGAGTTGAACTCTCTGTCTGCTGGCAGGCAAGATAAATTAAGGCAGGTAGCAAAAACAGTTCTGTTCTCTGAATATGACAATAACTGCAAAGTTTGACCCCACATCTCAGCATGGGGAGGTTCCAGGGGAAGGAGGGGAGAGGAGGATGGTAGCATTGCACTTCCACTGCCGAAAAGCCTTTCTCTTTGTGCTGGGGGAAGGAATGCAATATCTGCCCAGGCCGAATTAGTGCCTTGAACTTTCTGTTTCTCAAGCAGATGGACACCATTTCCACTGCAACCAGAAATCCCCAGGGCCAAAGGCAGGATTAGCATGTGTGATTTGGCTTGTAGGCTATTTCTCCTTTTGTTATGTTTTTGCTTTAGATCCTCCTGCTTTCCTCCTGCTAACCTTGAGAGGCAGCTGTATTCTTCCTTCTTTTAGGACTCATGCATGTCTGGAGCCAGATCACCTTTGCAGTGCCTGCTTTGATTTGGGCCCTTGGCCCTTGAACAGCTACAGGGGTTCTGGGAAAGAGGACACAATACCTTCTTGAGCTTTAGGTTGGTTGCATCATGGCAGTATTTGTACCAGACAGACTTCAGGACAGATGCAAAGGGGGTGACCCCTATTCCAGCTCCAACGAGCATCACAGTTTCATAGCTGAACACGTCCTCACTCGCCGTGCCAAAGGGGCCATCCACAGCTATCCTGGAATTGAAAGTATGCTTATTAAATCAATGGTAAATATTTATTAGCACCATTTAAAATAACAGTAAAAAGGTATTTGCACATTTGGACTGAATACTAGTCAGCAAAAGGAGAGGTGCAGTCGACAGAAAAAACTGTAAAGAACCATCTAAGGCCCACCTCTGTGTTACTATTTAAGGTTTGTATCACTGGTGCCATCAAATTGGTTGAGCAAAATTTAAGCTGTCATAGATGTTTGTTGACTTTACCATGGAGACTCTTTGTACATACTTGGGTAACTTCCATGCCTCCTGGAATTCTTGTTTATCACACCCACAGGCATTGAACAAGCCCTCTGTCCAGTCTCCTACGATACGGACGTGAATGCTGAAATAATCCTCTTCTGGAGCAGAAGTCAGTGTAAACGGATGCCATTCCAGTTTAGACACTGCTGGGCATTTGACAAAAATGTATTGTCCAACCTCCATCTTGAAGCCCTTTTTCATCATCTGGAGCTCAATTGTCTTGAAGGGATGAATAACCACCTACAGTGAGAAGGGCAAGGGGAAAAAAAGGAAAATAAAATGTCTGTCTTCACTCTTCACTGATGTATCTACATCCTCCATCACTAACATCATCCTCTGCTATGAGAGCAAGGAAAGCAGGTAAAACTTTCTTCCCAGCAGAACTGAGAGTGAGGATCAGCACCTGACAGGCATATGAAAGTCTGCAGAGGATGCTGATGTTTTGATTGAAGCATTTTTTCACACATTTGCAGTCACTATAAAAGGGACAGGCCAGGCTGGCACAGCTTGTAACACATCACCAGATCTATGTGTGCATATTGTTAATTCCAGATAGACCTTACACTGTGGCACAGAACACAGTGTTAATGGACCTGACTGCAAATATAGGGAGAAAAATAGGGCTATTGTACTGTATTGGATAGGTAGTACTGCTGGAAATGGATGTTTTGTTGTATAGTTGGGTGGGATCTTGGCTATTCTTTAGCCAAAAACAAATAGAAGAAATATTCTAGAAGCAAGACCAGTAATCCTGTCACTGTGATTTTTAATGCTAAAGTTGTCTGCCAAAATTATTTTCATTTTTCAAAAGAGATTTACAAGAGGGAGAATCAATTCTCTCTGTTAGTGGAGGTATTAATGATAGTTCTTAGGACTGTGAAAGAAATTTTCTGCCAACAGGGCTCTAAACAGACACCATAGATACATTGTGCAGAAGTGGCTCACAGGATATTTTGGTAAAATTACCAAAAGCACACTAATATTTAGGAGTCTTCCAATGAGTCTGCATCATTACAGAGCATGGTAGGGTAATCTATTGTCATCCCTCAAACCCTACTATGATTTGAAGAGGGTGTGTCCTCAGGATGCAGCACAGTGCCATGTGAGGAAATTAGTCTGGGAAAGGCCAGGATAGCTTTCATGTGTTTGAGCTCAGTGCTGTGCTAATTTGGCTGCCAGACTTTCAGAATCTGCAATACACCATGGAGAATGGAAGCTCAACTTTAGATTTAGGTGCATGAAATAGCCATGCTCTAGCTCATTTTCAGGGGTCATTTGTTCCATGTCTTAAATTAGTCTCAAGTCTGTGGAATTTCTCCACTGTGGATTTTTTCACCCAATATGTAGAAAATTCATTTCTTTCCTGTGATTCAGACCTGTGCCTTAGCTAACTTTCTCCTCTTGCACACTTTTAGGAGCTGCATTTGGATGTTAGATGTTCGCATCATGACAGCAGGCAGAACATTCCTTTCACTGACAACTTTGTGGTGGAGGAACCTCTGGCTTTGCTGCACCATTTGGGAAAAAAAGGCGATGTTTTGCCTGTTATTAATTATTTTGCCTGTAGCATCAGCATTTACCTTTGTGATTACAACCTTCTGCTGTGATCTCCAAAACCGCACCAGTCGCTCACACAGGTACAGAAACATGGGACCTACCACCCACTTCCATGTCTGTAAGCAGAAGAGAATAAATCAGATGATGAAGGTCATATAATCATAGAAAGGTTTGGGTTGGAAGGGATCTTAAAGGTCACGTAGTTCCAACCTGCCTGCTGTGGGCAGGGACACCTTCCACTAGACGAGATGGCAACTTAGATCAAATCAAATCCTGGAAATTCTATATGCAGAGGTGCAGTTCAAGTAATCTGTGTTCTTTATTAACCAGATTAGGGAATCCTTAAGATATAAGACACCTTCAAAATTCTGGTCAGAGAGGGAATTTCTTTGTTGAGAGTTGCAGCTGGCTTTTTCATTTCTACTAGAGTTACAGCAAGGCATTTTCCTATAAGCAATTTTGTCTCTGTCTAAAAAACATGGTAACTAAGTGAAATATGGAGTAAAACTCTTTATGTATTATTGACTCTGGTCTGTATTACTGCAAGAAAAGATGTGGTTTCTGTTAAGAGATCCATCTGAAATGTGAGAGAAAAACCACCCTAGTTAATAAAAGCTGAAGTTTCGATTTCATGTTTTCAGGGGCATTATTTTCTGTTAATGATCATTAGTCCATTAATAATGTGAAAATATTTATAATGAGGATTATAGCACTTTCTAGATATCCCCAGAAGTCATTGTTTATTTTTTGGATAAACGGTTCTCAGATACCAATTGCTCTTTTGCTTTGTCTGTCAGCTGTGCTCATTTTACAGCACACTGAAGTGGGTTGTCTGTCTGGAGTCCATTTCTGCTTACAATCCATTGTGTCAAAATCTATTGCTTCATGTAAAGAAAGCTGCCATTGAAGACTGCTGAGGGTTACATAGCTGCTTTTCTATGCAATTGCCCGTATTATTTAAGGAAAAAAGAGCAAACTGTAAACATTTTCAATTAGAGTTACACTCAAGCCAACTGCTCTTACCATAGGAGGATTTCCTGAAAATTGGGGGATTGGGCAAGCCCCATTCTTCCCCCAGTGACTGAAGTTCTTGTAGCAAATCTCTGGGTTATGTTCAGCCAGACTTTCAGCTGTCTGTCCCCGTACAATACGACTGGGAAAAAAAGTAAGATCATTAAGGCAATGAAATTAAATTGAAGGTATCTGTTCCTTATTGTTATTCTATTTATGTACTACTCTATGGAGTTGTGGACTTCTGCACTGCTACAGCTTTGATACTGTTTTACTGCTCTCATCCACCCATAAAGTTACCATTAAAGAAATAAAAATAGGGCGGGAAGTTTATGGGATAAAATAGTGATTTCAAGATTAGGTGAGGAACTGAGAGTTACATCCATTAGCACTTCCACGATGTGGTCACAATTAGAAAGCTTCATTCTTTTCTGAGTTGTCATACTTTTTTCTTCAATTTAAAAAAAAAAAACAGACCAAAAGGAAAAAAACAACCAAAAAAACAAAACCTGGAATGGGCAAGTAATCAATTTCCTACTGACCACTACAGAGATTATTTCTGCGGTTTATTTTAGAAATTCGGAGATCCCTTTCCAACACACATTCTTCCTTTGGCCCTTCCTCTCTCTCTAATGCGGTGGAGCAGCTGTTCAGGTGCTATGAATGAGCACAGATGATTTTGACACAAAGCAGCTACTGCAGCTATACCAGCTTGTATGAGCTGATTATCTGACCTCTATATTCTTGCTTGGTTGGGGTTTTTGTTGTTGTTTGTTTTATTATAAAGAATCCTGACTGATCCAGTACAACTGTATTTCCAGTGGCAGAACTGGTGCTGAGAGGTTGTTTCTGTTTCAAGGAGCAAAAGTCTATTCTAATTTTGTTCACTATTTCCTGCCTCTCTCTGGAGTTCTGCCAGCCTCAGGATCTTAGTAAAAAAATTCAGATTAAGGGCTGCTGAATTTTCCCTAGAAACAGTCTGGTTTTGATCAGGCTGTTCAGATTTGTGCCAATATGATTCTTCTCTATCTTCTGCCCATGACTTCTCTTTCTGCTTTTGTAGCTCGGTTTCTGTGAACCAGACTACATTTCTGACATTTCAAAAAAACCCCATGGTATCTAAGCCATATGCATGCCTAGCTCTGGGTGACAAATTTATCCTAGGATTATTGGGAAACTGCTGCACAGTGTGGAGAGATAAGATATTGCTCATAAATATTACTAATGAGCCTCTTCTTCATTAAATGTTTGATTAATATCCTGCTTGAAAAATAAAGGGAAGCAGTGACAGTGTCCCAGGAGCATCACGAGTTGCAATTTGCAGGAACATCAGCAGTTGCAGTTTACTTCCCCACTAAGGGGTTCAGCTGAGCCACTGCCTGGGATGAGTTATGGGAACAGGAGGAGCCCATTTCCTCCACTGCTCATGCCATTGCTTAAGAGAAAGGGGGTCTGGGATTTTTGCCTTGACCTGTGCTCTGTTGAAGGTTTGATAATGTCAGTACCCTGTACAAGAGAAAGAAAAAACTTATTTCCCATTATTACTCAGTGTAGATGCTCTTTCCAGTACTGTAATTTACCTTTCAGCAGTGTAGCTGTATAATCACTTCTTTTTTTAGCTGAAAGTTTTTCTTTAGCTCCAAACCAGAATGAACTGCATCTCTCTCTTCTCTCCTCTTTACATTTGCTGTGGTGGGAAATTTGGGGCATTTGTCTGTGACACACAGCTCATGCACAAAAAACCATTCGAGCTACGAAAGTGCTGTTAACAGCTTGTAACAGACAAGAATTATTGTAGAGTCAAAGAACCAAATCACAGAATGACTTTGGTTGGAAGAGACTTTAAAGATCGTCCAGTTCCATCCCCCGGCCATGGGCAGGGTCACCTTCCACTAGACCAGGTTGCTCAGAGCTCCATGAACTTGGCCTGGAACACTTCCAGGGACGGGGCATCCGCAGCTTCTCTGGGCAACCTCTGCCAGTGTCTCACCACCCTCACAGGAAAGAATTTCTTCCTGATATATAATTTAAATCTGCTCCCTTTCCGTTTGAAGCCATTCCCCATGTCCTGTCACTACATGCTCTTGTAAATATTCTCTCTCCATCCTTCTTGAATCTGCCCCTCTGATGCTATCAATAATCTCTGGCTCAGCTTTCTGTATATACCCAGATGTGTGTTTGTACCAATCCATGTGTGACAGCCTTCTCTCCCCTGAGATAAACTGGCATTTATGCCTCTTCCTAACATGTTCCTTTGAGACTGTCAGTTCATACTCATTCCATGACATCCATCTTTGCACACTTGAGATGCCTTCCTTGAGTGTAACAAGCCTGTCTCATATTTCTTAGTATACTAGTATTTTCTCTAAACTCAAAAGGTCATCATTGCCTTTAAGGCCAAATGAGTGAGGTCACTGAGTTCACAGCCAGAAAGCATCCTCTCCTCTACACATGATAATATTCCTGTTTATCGGCTTCCAAAGGACAGCTAAACTTTGCTGACAACCACTGCTACCCAAACTCCTGCCTTTTAATTCCACTACAATTTAAATGGTGGGAGTACAGTGAACATTAAAATAAATAAAAAGTCAACTTTTATTAGGTACATGCTCTTCACTGACCTCTGGAAAGAGCAGGGCTTTCTTTCTGATAGCATTGCATAGTAACTATAGGTGAGTTTGGACATTGTGTCAGTAGCTATACAATATTTGCTGCAGAAAACATGAACCACTTGTTCTTTTCCTTCCACAGGTTTTGCTCAAACCTTCTCCTTGTTATGAAAGTTGGAATGGACAAATATGCTGGGGGCGATTCCTATCTGCTTTCTATTTTTATTCTTCCTGTTTTACTCTCATTTCTGTCTTTTTTATGGCACTAATGGACTGAAAGGAAGTGGTTTTGAATAGTCATTTTTGCTGGGCATTTTTAAAGCACACTTTCTATTGCCTGTAGGATTTCCTTTAAAATGGACAATGTAGTGTAATTATGAACTATTGAAATGTAGCTTGGATAATTGAATGTTTTTTCTTTATTCATCAGTTCTTTGGTTTTATAAAATACATCTAAAGTTAATTTTTATAAGCACTAAAATTGTGTTTGTGTAATCCTAAAACTGTTTCATTAGGCTTTTCAACTCTTTCAGGAGATATGGAATGAGGCAACAGCAGAAAAACATTTGGCATTTGGAAGTCAGAAAACCTTATGAATGCCTATATCTAAGTTCAAACAGCTATAAGTCTATTCTGAAATGCTGCTGATATTAGAAGTTCATCCAAGCCCAAAAGACAAATTTATATTACTATAGTTTTCATTTACCCAATGAAATTCTGCACTTTGTAATTTTTATATTGAGAGCTCCTTACATGCATGTGTGTGATACAATTCCTTTTAGGAGATAAAGGCAAATTAACAATTAGAAACAGAAACCTTGGAAAAGAGCTTTGCAATTAAGATATCAGAAAAAGCTGAATGTCAGTGAGCTTAAGTATGCCAAAGTCTTGTGGAACCTCCTGCGTGTGGAGAGCTTGTTGCACATATCAGTGAGAGCCTCCTGGCTCTCAGAGCCTGGATTGGCCCACGTCTACCATCAGAAACAGCTGCTGCTAAGGGTCTGGAGTCCCTGTCCTCATGTGTGAAGGCGGCTATAAGTGAAGACACAGTAATTATCATGTGTTTCATGGCAAGTGCAAATACTCACCCAGCACCATGGATGACGAGGCCAATAAAGAAGATGACAAAGAGATGGTGGGTGTACCAAAACACTTCGAAATACGACCTCCGGATGGTTTTGGTGGATGAGGTGATGATGAGGATGAGGGCCAGTGTGATGACAACCCCAGTGATGCCAGCCAAGTACGTGAAAGCCACATATAGGCCCCCAACGGGGTTCTGTGAAGTAATTGAACACACTGGTCTAAGGAAGGGGTTGCACCAAAGCAGAGTCAATTGAACCACCACTCACCAAACCCTTTACTTTGCTAAAAGTCTTTAAGTCATCTGATGCCAAAATCCCACTCCATTTTTGTTGCACTGCAGATTTACCTTTACTCAGGTGAGTGGAAGTAGAGAGAAAGGGTTTTCCACCAATTCACACCCCAAACATTGTTTCTAACTCTGCCATGGCTCAGCAGGACAGGCTTGGGGAAGGTGAGTACATTTGCACAGCTCTGGTGTTAAGAGATGGAGCCCTACCTCTGTATTTTGGGAGCTATATGAAAGCTTTCTTTTCCTCTGGTGTTGCACAGCCATGAGACTCAACTCACGCAGAGTTTGGATACTCAGTGCTCTTCTGAGGAGTAGGGAAGTCCTTTCTTTTTGTTTTTTCTCTGACCAGAGCTGAAGCCACCCAACTTCAAAACTTTTGCCTTGATTTCTGCGTGCCTTTCTGAGTGCCATGTCTAAGTCAGGACACTGCTTTACAGGGTATTTGTTTTTACATAATATTTTAAAACTACTTTGAAATTCTCAGGTGAAAAAGTTGAAAGTACTACCAAAGTTCAGCAACGATATTACTGGCAAATATAGAAGAATGGATTCTACAGGGTTTCTCTGCAAGATGGCCCAAACCCAGACTGTGGACACCAGAAATAGGCACTCTGATCAAATGGTCTTATATGATTACCTAAACAAATGTAATGATGACTCTGAAGAGTCTGATGTCCCTTACCGCAATAGTTTGTCTAAAAAAGTTGACATAGCTTTCATTTGGTTTGTCTCCAAGGCCAGAAAGGGCAGCTGCCAGAGTGCCTTTCTCTTCCACACGGGCTTGCACACTCCACTCTACGTTGAATAAGTGTGCGATGGTGTGAATTGCTAGGAGTGACAGGAAAGGAATAATCAGCATTGACCACAAGTACTCGGTGATTTTGGGTGACATTTGAAACTTTGTCACAGTTGTCAACTGCACCTTAAGAGCTTTGCTGCTCTCGCCATCTTCATCACAATTTCAGATCACTGACGTGTTTGACTGTTAAAGCTTTACCACATGAAGTTTACATTTTTTGGGTGGGGGAGGGAAAGAAGTAAAGGGAAGTTTCCAGCACTAGGGTACATGATTTGTAAGGTACTTGCCCTGAGAAGTGACAAATTTGATGAAAAGAAAGATAGAAAGCCCTGAAATTAAGAAATGAGAGATAAAATAGAAAACCATTGTCATGGCCAGCCCAAGTTTTTATATTCTTTAAAAAACTTTTTTATAATTTCTGTTGTTTGTTTCAGACATGCCAGATAAGAAATAAGTCTAAACAAGAATTAAATCCAGGGTATGTGGTTCTCAGAGCATTGCTAAACACCCTTTATTAAACTATCATAAATGGTACTGATGGTTCAAAAAAAAGGTATTCTTTCTTGTTTATCTTTTGCTCTCTCCCAGTTGGCTCATATCTGGAAACTGATTTAAGCCTTGGCACAAGCTGATTCCTTTAATGAAATAATTTCTGCCCATATCCTTAAGAACTTGGATCCCACCCAGATTCCACATAAAATACACAAGAAAGCAATAAACAAAGAAACATTAGAGTACCAACCAGTGTGAAGGGCAATCATCCAGGCCACCATTTTGTGAAAGGTGAGGTTTCTGTCCAGCTGTCGTCTGATACGGGTGGAGCAGCACTTTGGGTTTGAAGAAAAGGGTATTTGAAGACTATTTGTGTTGTCTATGCACACTTTTAAAATGCAGGTACAAAAACAGAGGCCCTAAGCACACTGGTGGCATTGCTAAGAAAAATTTAGAATTCCAAAATATAGACAAAAATATTTGTCCCCGTCTTTCAGAAAACAGGAATTACAGATTATATTTTAACACATCCCACTGAAACAGAGTATTTGATAAGGCGAAAAAAATTAGCATCTGGTACGACAAAGGAATACATCTTATCTGTTTTGAATTGCACATTATAAACAGAAGGAGGAATGATCTAGAAATGGGCTGCAAAGTTTGGATATAACTGTCTCAGGGACCTCCTATCCCAAACGTGTTAGTCACCTATGGTGATGATATGAAGGCATTCCTTCCCCAAAATAGTAGGTGTAATTCCCAGGTGTTCACTTACAACTTGGTACTGGAGTTACCCAAAAAGAAATAGCAAAAACCTCTGCAGATACAAACCAAAGAAATTGGTTCTCAAGGAAAAACAGAATTGTTTTCATTACAAATGATGATGAGTTCTTTACAGGCCCCATCTGAATTGCGCTGCAGTCACTGGGAGTTCTCCTAGAACTGTAAGTTCCTGTAAAGCTGGCATTTGCTGTCTCCACACAGCAGAAAGCATGATTGTCATGTGTTGTATGTTTGTATTGCATTTGCTTGCTGGATAAGGGAAGAAAACACTTTGCAAACTACCACAAACATTTCCTCACAAGAGTCAAATACTCTGGGGCTGTCACAATGACTTCAGACTATAACAACACCCAGGAGAAATTTGGCCTTTTTGTATCATATTGAGAGACAATAAAAAAAAGATTGTAGAATAAAATGTAGCACAGTGAGGAAGTGCTTGACCCCCTTGCAAAATCCACTTGATCTATCTAAGAAGGGAAGGCCAAGTAATGGCAGAGAGCTCCTGCTGCTTTCAGTCGTGAGGCTCATGAACAACAGTGATAAATACAGCATTGAGGGGGCATGAAAAGACAACACAGCTGTTTTTCAATTAAAAATTAAAATAACTTTGTAGCATATGATTTCTGGGTGGCAGGATGGGGAGGGCAAGACTTTTCAGTACATTCCCATTGAACACTGGATTTGAACAATTCTTTCTTCTTGACCACACTGACATTGCTGTTGGGAACGTCACTATTCTTCCAATAAATTATTTGATATTTAAATGATTTTTCTTAGAGACCCTCACAGTTGTTACCTGCAGAGCTTAGCTAATCAGAGACAACGGCACAACAAGCATAAGCAGCTGTCCCCCGTGCTAAGGCCACCACAGTGCTGACACTGCCACTGGCTCACTGGGCCATGCGTGTTTTGCTTAAGATCTAAAACTACATCCTTCCTGAGGTGTAAATTTATTGAAAAAAAGCAACTGAAGCTAAACAAAGATCATTTTCTGCCCCTCCCTGCCCTCGCTCACCCTCAGAGCCCTTCGCTTCCTCATTCCCAGCTATCAGCAGGAGAGTGTGCAGCCAGCAGGCAGCAGGAATGCAGCTGGATCTCCCTGCCTGGGACTCACTATCACGCTGGGTGTAGCCTGAGTGACTCTACCACAGTGCCCAGGGCAGAAGGACTGGCTGTATCTTGAACACCAAGAGGGACAGCTTCGAGAGAAGCAATTCACAAGTAGCATAAAGCCCCAGCTGGAGTACAATTCTCAACACCTCAAAACCAGGTTTTAGCCTTCCACTAGTGTCCCCAAATGTATCTTCAGCTCTTTCACCACTTTGACTTCAGAAGTTCTCTGCCCAACCTGCTTTCACCTGCGGAATCTCAAGAAGGCCTTGTATGATCAAGTGCTCATCATTATTTTCCAGTTGCATTAATCCACAGCAACATTATTCCTTTCTAAATTTATGTTCATTATTGACTTTTGCAGCCTGGGGAGTCAGCTCTGAATTTTGGCTGATACTAGTTGATCTACCTTAGGGCAGGGGAATAACAACTTTAACCCTACAGTTTTATTTACTACCCTTTTTCCTTTTACATACATGGAGGCTATGACTGTCTGCTTTTGTAGCATCCCAGGATCTGAAGGAGTACAGGAAAAGACTGAAAGCCTGACATGTTGTTCCAACTTTACATTCCTAAGTGTTATTCCTTAAAAAGGCTAAAGCACTTGCCTTGCTCTTAAATGTAATTTAAGAGTTTAATGTGGTGGGCACAGCTCATTTATTCAGTCACATTGTCAGGATATATGTACTAGATGGAAGTACAGCCTGAGTTGTCTCTGGTTATTTTCTTATTGCTTCATATCTCACTTTCTTCCCTTATGAAGGGCTCTTGAAACACTGCATCTATTTTGTCACTTCCTCTTCTGTTCTGCTTTTTCAGCCCCCACAGGCTGCCTCATTTGCATGAAAGGATTTATACCAGGTTTAGAGATAAAAAACAGCTTCTGGGAACTGGTTCTGTTGATCCTATTTATATTAAAGTGTCCAGAAAGAAAGGAGGAATCATTGTACATTTGGAAAGACAATTCATGAGCTTGAGAGTATTGCTTTTTCAATGGGCCATGGCCTTCACTGTCTGCATTATTTCTGCTGTAATAGCCAGAAATCTAGATTTTGGAAGTGTGATTCAGTCAGTACTATCAGAGGGAGCCTCTCCAGCTGTTACTTAGAATCAGGTGTCCTTTTCTTTGTGGTGGTTCCTTGGTGCTGTGTGTAACATCTGCATTTGGGAGCTAGAAAAGGTCAAAAGGCCTGTAAATTATTTCATCCTGAGACAGAAATGCAACTCAGACAAGACTGTAATTTATGAGCCACCTGAAAAACAGTTTCATTCTGAAAGTCTGTAAAAGGCTACATTTATCTTAAGACCTGAGCATGCAAAGAAGGGGCTAATATTTCCCTCTCTGAGTGGGTGTAGCATCAGTGACAAACAAGGGTGGATGTGTGTGAGCACTAACAACTGCTGCCAGCCAAAAGAGGGACTTTGCATCCAGGGCAGCACCATGCCCAGGAGGCACCAAAAAAGGGAGGATTTGAAGGAGACTAATGCAAAGCTAAACTCTCAGCAGAGCTCTAGATACCCCATGGGCACTAGACCTCTGTCTTGCTCATAGCAAAACTCTAGGCTTATCTGCTTCTTGTAAGAGGACATCCTCAAAATACGGTATATTTAGGGAAGTTGGACGAAGTTTCTTGGTATATGTGCAAGGCTGTTTAGGTTATTATCTTTCATAAATTTTGAAATTCTTTCTTCATCTTACCGCACTTGATCCTCTGAGGAAGGAGAGCAGGTTTCGACATACCGGCAGCAGAATCAGCATGCAATTGAAATTCAGGCAGGCTGCAGGGGCCCTTGCAAGAGCCAGAGCACGCTGTAATTAGAGAGATGCTGTTATTAAGTGTATTATCTAAGACATTATCCAGAGCATGGATAGGCACAAATTTAATTTATGTATTATATGGTGACTTGTAAAGAGAGTGAGATCTAGAGGTCACATTATGTTCAGTGTAATCACGATCTAGTCAAGTCAGAGATGTGTGCAGGCAGAACACATTCCTGCAGACAAATAGACACCTCCTGTTTTCGGTTTTGATTTATTATGGTTGTACAAAAAGCTCTCTGTCACATCTGGCAATCAACAGTCAAACACAGGTGCAAATCTAAGTGATTTCTAAGCCATAGTTTCGTGTCCCAAGGCTGTAAAGAAAGTCTGTGGTTTCAGTTTGGTGTGGGTTACGGTAGATGGGAGCTTATAAGGGAAGTGGTTTCAGTTCTCTGTCAGTAAAGGAGTTTAAGGAAATTTGTTGCCTCAGCTTTTAGGAATCTGTTTCCTTAATGTCGGTCTTTACACCCGGAATTATTTAAGATTTTCAAACTGTTCAAAATGAAGGAATAATGACTATATTAATCCAAACACAATGAAGGGAAGGAAAAATAATATTTGCTTTCCTTGCATGGATTGAGACCCTTTTAGGTCTCAAGACCACAGCTGTTTGGGGTTACAGTGAGCTCTACTTTTCCAAGCATGAGTGTCTGTGACTTCAAAGGGAACTGCACCATGATTGCAAAGGACAGGATTTGATCCACAGATCTGAAGCCGTATGCAGAATGGGATTTCATGCTTTGTAGAATTAAACCACAGCTTTGCAAACCTTTGGCAAAATGCTGTCCTCTGTAATCCAAAGCTTAGGCTGATTTTTATGTCTGTGATCAGGGTTTTAAAATATGTGAACAAATTAATTTTCCCCTTCAAGTGGTCATGACCTGTGGTAGCTTTGGAAGGAAGTTTATAGTAGGACACATAATGCTGTGTTAACCAGTTGAATTACATGGAGTAGCCCAGGATTCAGAATCGTTTCACTACTTGACTACCATTCACATGCTTGATGAATATATGAATGATGATTCTTTTTCAGAGCCAATATCTTTGTAAACTATTCATGCTCTGAAAAATAATTGCAAGAGGAAATGATTGCACAATAGTTCAATGGCAATACTTTATTCATCTTTCACTTAATAAAGCAGCCATAATAAATGTTTGCTTTAATTACCAGCATAATAGTTAGTTTAATTACTAGCATAATAGTTAACTGAAAACATCTTTAGAATGGGATCTCTCTATTTTGTGTACCAGGCTTCTATTCAGAACCACTGTACATCCCTCTGTTTTCAGTTATCTGTTTGCACATGACTTCTAACTCCTATATGAGCCTGCTGCTCCAGCCACTAGATCCTGTTTAGATCAACTAAAACTATTTAAAACTGCTGTGTGCTCTGTCTATGCCAAAATAGTAATGTCTTGTACTTACACCGAGGAGCACTCTGGTGTAGAAGAATTTTGGTGGGACATCATACACGAGGTAGTACCACCAAAAGAGGAAGACATTTAAGCCCAACCACACAAGCTGAAAGAGAATTAAACAGGAAGCTTACAGTTTGTTATTAGAGATAATCCATCTGAATGCACACAGTTCAGATAACTGTCAGTTAGTTCCCTGTGCTGCTGTTTGCACACAGAGCCCTACTGCAGGGTATAAAGTTTTCAGCAGGGCTGATAGAAATCTTTCTGGTGTAAATGGGCTCTGATGTGTGAACACAGGGTACAGGAATGACAATAGATCAAAATACAGCAATGTGCAGCTGAAACTTTTTCATAGGTCAAGGAGCTTAGACGTGGTTGTATCAGAACTGTCATAGTACAAGTGTTTAATTCTGTCAGTCCAGTGGAATCTCCAGACACCATTAAAGTTTAGGGACCCTTCCAAATGGCAGTTTCACAGGCACATAAACCTATGTAAGTGGGAGACTTGGAAGATGTGACAAAGGACAAAGAAGCTTGAGATCTAAATTTACATGGGCTAAATTAAACATAGGGGTGAATTCAAGAAGAAGCTCTGAAATCAGCCAGCAGGGAATATTCAACACAGGCCCTTTGGTAACATGTAGGTTACCAAAATCTGGGCTCCTTCATAGCTGTACTGCAGAATTTTCTCACACTTACACATCCTGTGGAGCAGGTTTCTTTAGGGAAAAACAAGTTATTAACTTTTAGGCAGCTACAAGTCCATTTGGCCAAAGAGATAATAGTGATTCTGGATATTTGCCCTCCTGGAACTGGTTGGCTGATTTCACATCCCATATTGAAACAAAACCTGTATCACTGCACATTCAGTCTAAATAGTTTTGCCAAGTGGTGCATTAAAAAATTCTGAAATTCTGAAAACTGGGAGAAACCCCAGAAAATGTGACATTAGAGTCCCTCACCCCTCCTAACCCATACATTTTACTAGTTCTTTGAATCAAATGACATTAAAAAAACTTAGGACTAGTTCAGATCTTGAAAATGTAAATAAATACTGGGAAATGAAGGGATTTCCATCAGGGTAAGGCAGTATACAGGAAATCCCCAAGTCCTCACTAAAACACAAAACTTATCTCAGGTTGAAGTGCTTAGGATATTTATTAAAAGTGACAGTGGCACACTCTGGCAGTGTGTTTCTCTTTTGTCAAGGTACCTCAGTAGAAATTGTGTCCGTCTTGTTTCTGTCAAGCACTGGACAACCCTGTACCTTCTCAGTGTTCAGTAAAGATGCAGAGGCCAAAGCAGAACACTTGGGTAAGGTTTCCAGTGATCTACCCTTTTATCTGTCTTCTTTATCTGTAACCCCATTAGCTTCCTTCCCTATTAGCTGACCTTGTTATAGCTTTGAGGTCCAAAAACCAAATTCCCTATTTGAACAAAGTAAAGGCCCCTTAGTTAATTCTTTTAATATTTCAGTTCTGGTGGGGGGAAAAAAAGAGAAAAGAAAAAGTCAGAATTCACCTCTTGGCAGTTTCAACTTCCTCAAGTCACTGAAGGTGACAGCAAACACCGTCACTCCCTTTCAAAGCACTGAAGTGCCATAGCTGAAGGGTCATGTTCCTAAATTACAACGTAATAGGCAAGTTCACAGCAGCAGAAATGCCTCTCAGAATAAAGAAGCTCACATTTCAGTCACCACAGATATGTAAGTTCTATGTCTTCCTTTCAGTATTTACATCTACTGACTGCACTTGGCCACAATACCTTAACTGCTCTTACATTTTGGTGTTGTGTATGTTTTTAATATGTATATGTACATAATATATGTATATAGGTATACCTATAGCCCTTATATCACCCTGGGAAAGGAAAAAAGAAAACACTTCATTTTCTCCACAGAGGACTGCCCTACTTGCTCTTTAGCACTTGTAAATGCAACTGGGATTTTCCATACTTTTAAATCTTGCTCAGAGTTAATTTAACTGTTTTCACAGCCCATCTATGCAAGCTGTAAACAAATTCAATTCAAATATGAGTTGTCTTAATGAAGGATTAATGAATTTCTGCTCTAAATTCTTGAATCTGACATTAATAAATGTTTTATACCATCAAGACACTGTGCTTTCAGTTACCCCCATTTCTGTTAATAAAAGTGCATGACAGGGTGGTTGTTTAATTTCTTTCTCCATTGAAGTGCACATAGTTAAATGAGTTTTAATGTTTTGTTTTGCTTAACTAAAATATTTCTAATAAAACAAGGTAAAGTTAACACACAATCATTTCCCAGTTAACAATGAAGCCTACAGCAACTGAAATACCAGAGAGAACTTCTTAAAAGTTATTCCCTTGAAGCATTTCCCTGCACTTGCTGCCCTAGTTTCAGCATAATCAGGTGCATCATTCACTGGCACAGTGAGAACTGCTTAGCACAACTCTCTGTAGAACTTTTTACTAGACATAAATCACAATAAAAATTGTACTTACAACGACAAAGATGGACAGTCCTTCATTCTCCACCCAGTTCCCCATGGCTGTCTGAGATGTGTGTGCACAGCAGCCCCGCTCTCTGTGGGACAGCCTCTGTGTCTTCTCTAATAAGGAAGTGAGAGTAAAAGGTTGCAGCACCCTGTTTCCTTTCTCATTCATTTAGGAAATAAGTTAACCATTTAATCATGACCCCAGTTCTGTTTCAAATCTGTTTCTACCATCTTTACATGTAACGTTTCATAACTCAAATGCATGTGAACTGTTGAAATAGACTTTTTCTTTGTGTTACAAAGGATAAATTATACAATCAGTCAGGTTTTCTGCTAAAAAATATATTGCCACTTTATATAACTTTTAATGCTGTAGTGTAATGTAGAAAACACAGAAGAGTTACCTCTGCCCAGACCTGTCCTTTTTTTATCACATCAGGACTGAGATGCAGTTCATGATGATCTTTGTTGATAAATAATCACTAGTATTATTGCTGTTCCAGCAATTCAATGTCTACAGAAACTTCAAAGTGTAATCTAACATTCCTCTTTGTCTGGTACATTCAAACCTTGCAAATTCCTCTCTGCTCTGGCCAAAACTGAATGTGTGTCACAGCACAGCCTGCTTTTTTATAGTTTTGACTCTCACAGAGTCCCCTTTGACAGCCATCCCAAGTGGTTGCCGGAATTATAGAATGATAGAATGGTTTAGTTTGGAAGGGACTTTAAAGGTCATGTACTTCCAACCCTGCTGCCGTGGCAGTGAGGCTACCCACTAGCTCACGTTGCTCAGGGCGCCATCCAACCTGGCCTTGGATGCTTCCAGGGATGGGGTAACACTTCCAGGGATGCTGGATGTCATCAGAGGGTCTGCTCACCCATATTTTTATGGAGGTAGTCTCTGGAAGTTAAGCATTTGGAGTGGCTGGGGAAGGAGGGGGAGAATTCTGATTTGTGGATGTCCATTGTTGCAGTGAAGACCAGCCCACTCTCCCTGCCTGGGAATTGGCAGCATTCTCATTGCCTTTTTCTTCCCCTTAGCTCAGGGTGAGGTACTTGTGCCTTCTCTGGGGTGAGCCAGTGGGAGCATCCAGGGTGCTTAGAGCTACGGCAACTCTGCCTTGCCTGGAATCTCCTCAGGCACCACAGTCCCTGAAACATTTCTTTATTGGCTCAGGAGGTTTCTGGCAGGCCACAAACCCAGCAGGAGCTGCTCTTGGATCAGTCATAACAGTTGCGAAGTCTGATGTCCTTTCAACAGCCTCGACACAGACCATGAAACAGAATATATTTCAGCTGCCCTCAGCCGAGCAATTATCAAATGCAAGTAGTTGATCTCACTGCCTGAGCCCAAAAGAAAGGGCAGAGGTGCT
Source organism: Origma solitaria (assembly GCA_013397895.1). Taxonomy (NCBI): domain Eukaryota; kingdom Metazoa; phylum Chordata; class Aves; order Passeriformes; family Acanthizidae; genus Origma; species Origma solitaria. The sequence goes on along the minus strand of VZRL01012168.1, from coordinate 2,495,542 downwards.
GGACCCTTCCACAGCTGGTGAGTTCTGGTGCTCCCCAATGTTTGTGAGTTTTCTGTTAATTCCAAAGGTGACACAACAAGCACAGCAAACTTTGCCTGTTGTGCAAGTGGTAAATTTGAGTAGAAATGCTACCAAAAACACCCACACATCGCCCCTGATTTAATTCTGGTGGTTCCACCTTCTAAATGAATGAAACATCTTTGCTATTACAAAAACATGCATGTTTTACACTTTGTTCTAATTTGGAAAATGCATCCTGTACAAGAAAAAACAATGTTGGCAGCTGTGTATTAATTATGCAGGAGTGTAAAACTGAAGTGCGGAAAAAATTACATGCTATCACATTCTGTTCATAAAACTTGTTTGAAGCTACTTGATTGCACACAACATTTTTCATCCTTCTTTGTGCTGAAAAGTTAGGTAAACAGTGATCCTTTTGCATCATGACAGTACTGAAAAAGTATTCATGTCTCAGGGTTCTTCATTTCCTTGCAGTAATTTTACCCCATTGCTTAGGAATTAATTTAGTTCCTCTCCTGCTCTGTGCAATAATGGTCTGTGTATTGCTGCACAAATTTAATGCCAGATGCTTGCAATAGGCCTAGGGGTTTCGCACATGTCCCTAAAAGGGACAATGAAAAATACTGCAAGTAAAAACCCCAAAAGAGACAGTGATGTGAAGAACAGAGTGAGAGATCAGCTCCTCCTTCCCATGTAGAAGGAGGAAAGCCAAGGAGAGACTTTAACTTCTTTTTATTTTGTAGACTGAAGTTTTTGAGTGCTGTGCAATCACTGTTTACCAACCTTCCCTTGATTCTACACCAAAGGGGAAGAAGCAAACAAGACATTTGTCAATATGTCTTCCCTGAAGGGACTCTTCACACACAGCCTCAGGCTGTCAGTGTGTGCACTTGCCTTCATTCAAGGGAATCACATAGTCTGAAACTTCTGCTCTTTCTGTTTTTACAAAATAAATGGTTCCATGCTGAGAGGAGGGCAGAAAAGTGGATAGATATGAGCCAGGAAAAAACATGTGAATGAGACTCCCAACAAGGAGTGGCAGATCCTTCTAGGTCTTTGCTTTATACTGTAACTCAGTACATAAGAACTCAGAGTTCCCTGCTCCAGTACTTCCTCACAGTCTTTTGCAGCCATCATGAGAGACCCACGTGCTGTATTAAAAAAATCCATGTCTGATCCAGGCGATGTTTGCCACACCAGTCTTAGCTTGAAGTCAAGCAGCACCATCACAAAATGGGCCAGAGTGCCTGCACACTGCTGTGTTATTGGAATAGCCACCACCAGCAACATGCCCTAAGTATGGAGAGAAACTTCATTTCATTAAGCAGGCAGCAGTTTCCAGGAGGAGCTGGAGTAAAGCTGGGACAGCATAACTTCTCATGCATAAAGGCAGAGGTTAGAATAACCTGGCTTTGCATGGGACTGAGGGAGAGGGAGCCCAGAGGGCAGCCTTTCGGCAAGGTACCAGCTTTATGATGTGCTAATGTGGCTCTGGAACACAACCATCAGCTATTTGCCAGGCTTCTCTTCCCAGGGCTTCACATCCACTTCGTTTACACGTGCTGGTGATAGCCCACGGTAACTCTTCTCTGCCTGGAGAGAGGGACTCCACCAGTGATTGTCCACCCAAGAAAACCTCTCAAAAGGTGTGAGGAGAGGGAGAACAGTTTCTCCTGTGCCCGTCTCGCCCGGTCGGTGGTTCAGCATCCCTGCGGTGCCACCCGCCGGCAGCGCCAGCCCCGCACGGCTCACGGGGAAGGAGCGGGGATCCTGCTCGGTCCATCCGTATGCACCTGCCCTGTTCCACCCCGATCAAACCCGCTCTCCTTCTTTTCCCTCTCTCCTTCTGGGCTGTCAAACCCCATTTCTAATTAGCAGCTCATGATCACAGTCTGGGAAAGGATCTCCGGAGATCTTTAGGCAATTCCGTTCTTCCAAATAGGATCTGCTGAAGCTGTATTACTCCTGACACGTGTTTGCATCCCCACTTCCACCCCCAGAAATAAAGGAGGTGCCTCCCGGCCTGCTAGAGCAGTGCTGTGGTAGATCATGATCATGGTATCAGAATAACTACACATCCATAGAGTATTCCAGCATCCCCTTCAGGCCCAGGTGTGAACACCTCAGTGCCCAAACCCTCCACAGGGTAACATTACAGGCCTTTACAATGCTGCAGTTTGTCTTGCAAAATACAAAGGAGTGCTGCGATAGCTTTTTTTGCTGGTTTTTCTCTCTCCAGACTCTCAGTGTGGAGGTGTGGGGGTGACCCTGTTCAGTTAGCAGATGACTGTCCATGACCAGACACCTAACAGACACAGCCCTCAGCCCTGGTTTTATGTTCATTTTCAGTAATATCAGTAGAGGAAACACTGAGGAATGATGTCATATTTAATGGATGTGTCTAAGCAAGATAACATGATACAATAAATTACGGCACCAAGGAAGAGGCTTTTGCTTTAAAATTATCTTTCAGCTAGATTACTAAAATAGGGTTCATCCCTGTGCCAAGATTGAGCATAAAGCCTATATGCTGCTAAGTCACACCTAAATTGCCTCTTATTATAGAATTACACTGCTCCAGCCACACAATCACTGGATTTATGTTTCTCTTCACTCATTTTTCTTGATAAAGCTTTTTTACTTCTGGATTTTCCCTGATAACTTTGACACTTGGCCTGAGAATATCTCACAACCTCCTCTCTGTCTTAAATTACACTCAAGAGAAGCTTGGAAGTATCCATCCATCCCTTTGGGAAACTCAGTGAAGACACAGGTGTCACATAACTTGGGCTTTGAACTGGGATGACTTTCTTCCAAGTTGAATTACCACTGGATTAATAATTATTGAAGCCTTCTGTTGCAAGACTGTTTACAGCTGTTTATACATAACACACACAGCCCCCCCTCCTGTCACCCATTTTTAGCACTTCCAGAGAAATCACTGTGAAAAACAAAATTTAAATGAGTGGATTAAATCTGGGACTACAATTTCCACAATATTATTTGTTCATTTGCTTTCCTGTGCTTATGACCTCCTAATGCAGGTTTTGATGGCTTTATCATATTCTGCTATTTCCACTGCTCAGGTTTTCATGGGAGCAGCAACAGGCTGGAGATACCTCATATCTTTCTCAGCTGGATTTAGAGAACCTTCTCTCACATGGTTTTCTGCCAAAGCTCAAGGAGCTGCATTCACCTTGATCAAAATCAGAGCTGTTGAGTGCTAACTGCAGTGACCTATGACACTTTCTTTTGCATTAAGGGACACAATGTCGCCTAACTGAGGCTTTTGCTACCTGGCAGGGAGAGTCTGCCAAATCATACTCCAATCCCTTGACAGTATTTTTTCCCATACAAATATACTCATACATAAGCTAAAATTGTATTTAGTTTTCTTTTACACTAGAACTTCTTTTGAATGAATGAAACACTTAAGACCATAAACATCTTGTGTTTTTTTTAAATTTAGGTCTCTCACTAGTAAAACTTCCCTTTCCCTAGTGATTTTTTTTTCTTTTCTCGCTTGAAGAGACAACTGCTCATTTGCTCTGTGCTCAGGAAGAACGGTGATGTATGGGTTATTAAGATAGCAGCTTAAACACATAAGCCCTTGACTGCTAAAGGACATTATAGGACAAGTGATTGATTGCTAATGGATTCCTGCTTGGTGCCCTCGGGGGCTTCCACTGCATTTTGTACCAATGGTAAATTATGGTGAAGAGTCAGCTGTCATTGGCATTTGAGTTGTCTGATGAGTTAATGGCACAGCTCTCTGCAGCCTTCCCTGAATTTGCATTACCATCAATCCTCACAGCACAACACCAACATCCTTACTGAAGCTCATATTTCATGGCAAGGCAGAAGTAATTTTTCACTTTTTACATTCCTTGCCTGTTCCTGCCTGATAACCTGTCTCCCCTGCAAAGTTTTCCCTTTCCCTTTCCCCTGAATCTGAGGAAGCTTGGTTCATTTCTGATTCACACAGCCAAATCACCATGAACAAGGCTTAGCATGTGCAGTGTCCCATGTTTCACCAATCAATTATCTTTTATCATTCTGCAAAGAACGAACAGGTTTTTTCAGCACATCACATCTTGTCAGCTGATGAAGAAAACAAGATCAAAACAGGAACCATCCAGGTACGATGTGGTTTACAAAATTACATTATATATTGCATGGCCCATTGTTTTTCTTCCCATGCATAAGGAAGGTGGAATTGTGTAAGAAAACTGCACATAGGATGTCAGTGGTAGCATTTCTGTTCTGACCATTAGCATGGAAATTGCCTGTTTGTGCTCAGATGCAGAATCAGAACTCATGTGTGTACTGCAATACATAGAATGCATAAAATATACACACACATATATAATATGCATATAATTAAGACTGCTAGTATTAAAGCAGTCAAACAACAAAGACAGATAATGATTTATTTTTTTTTTAACATGAGGCTATGTCTAGATCAGGGAGACATTCACAGTTTCTGCCTCACTCTACCTGGATTCCTTTCTGGGGTTTGCACTACACCTCTCCAAGAGCACCAGTGGGGAAATCTAGGTTTACCCTCTATGCAACATTTGTGAGCTGACATACACATTTCCATAGGTTTGCAGTGACATTGTACCTTCTTTTTGGTTTTTTTTTTCTTTTTTGGTGTTAAATATTTCTCTTTCTCCTATTTAGTATTTTTTCATCTTGCTGCTTAAAAAAATAAGAAGGGCAGGGAAGTCCACAATAAACATAATGAAAAAGAAGTTTGAGAAACATCTAATTACTGTGCTTTTGTAGAGCCCTTACTTTCCTTGTAGCTCCAAAGTTGAAGCTACTTCTTTTAGAAAATTCCCTTTCCCCTCTACTTTTTTAAATGACACCTGCATACCTTTGAATTATTGCACTGATCGCTATTATTAAAATATTTAACATGGCAATGAAGAATTGATGCACTCCATGAGTTCAGCCCTTGTCATTGCCAGGCATCTTTGGCTCCAAAAGAGCAATCCTACTGAAAAAATTTGCTGAGCATTTCACCATGCCTTGTTTCTCCATTTCTATTTAAAATGACCCCCATGAAGCAGCAGAGAGGGAGGAGGGGTAGCCAGGACACACATTCTGACGAATATAACTGGTGCTATGAGGGTCAGAAACTGCAGAACTGAAGCAATCACAAGCACCTCTCTTCTGTTTGCTGCTGAGTCCAGCACAGAATTTACTCCTTTTACAAGAACTGCAAATCATGCACAAACACAACAAAATGCAATGCTGGCACCTCATCTGTAAGGTGCTGTGCTATTGTTTTTAACATTTACTTCCCACTCTAGAAGGCAGATGTGAATTAATCTTCACCTTGACTACCTCTGGCATTGCTCTCCATCTAAATCTGTTCCCAATCATTTTCCAGAGTGTCTGTGGCTGATTAAAGCTCTGTACTGACAGGGCACATTAATCAGACGAAACAAGTAGCTGATGAGAGACGTTTCAGAAGTTAAAATATGTAACATTTATCTGCTGTCATTTTGTTTGCTCTGTCAAAATAGGAACTTAAGCAATTATGAACGTGAAGGCACATAACCTATTTAAGACAGGCTGTTTCTAGTTCATTAAATCAATCAGGTCTCACCTTCAGGGCCAAAATGTTATAACTGTGATGTTATTCCAGAAGGATCTCAGTAAGCAACATCCAACAAATTAGCATCCATCCTCTGCTTAGGTGTGTTTCCCCATTAATGCTAGTCTGTGATTAGAAGCCTTTACACACAGATGCATTCACATCTGAATTTCACACCTGAAAGGCAAAATTTTCATAGCTGAATACAGACATTCATCATTTCCATAAAATTTTATTTCAGTTGCAAGAGATTTTCCTGCATGTAATTAAAAAAAGGATAAAACTGTCCTTTTTTCCCAGGATATGAAGTTGTTCATTCAGGGCAGAGATTCCATAAGCTTCCATATAGTCATTTTGAAGCACTTACATTTCATTCTTAGTCTAGTTTTGGGGTGACCCCAAGACCTAACAGTTTTATTATACTTTTTTTTCTTGGTCAGTAGGAAATTACATAATCCTTAATACTTCTTACTTTTCAAGTCTTCTGTCTCTGGTGAATCAAACTTACCGTATTACTGTATATTCATGTTTCTGGGCCGATTCCTGAGTGACTTGAGGCACTCACCACAACTTCATGTCAAAATACAAGATTATAAATACTATGATGTCTGGCTTGCAAATATCTGAGTTCAAAACCCCATTTTCTTTGGTAGATAAGCCCTTCAAATAGGTAGAAAGTAGTAGAAAATTGTTCATTGTTTTAGGCTAGATGTATCGGCTACTATGGAGAAAAAAGAAAGAAAAGAAACTACTTCTAAATTTAAAAAAAAAATTAAAAAATTAAAATTACAGTTTATCAAGCCCAAGTATCCACCAATTCTATGTTATAGGGAGTGCAACTCTTACTAGCAGACAGTAGTGTCAGTCACCACCAGGACTTCTAAAATCTTTTCTCAATGCTCATGTAAGTGATGTACCCACATTACAACTTATTGCAATTTATCTATTTACACTCACATTTACGAAACACGTGTCTATTTTATATATTGAAATTTAGAAACACTTATATGTGTTGCAAAGTTTTTGTGCATTCCTATCCCTCCACAAGACTCCTCAGCACCGATTTTGCTGGATACTCCCAGGGTCAGATATAAGTACATGGTAAATCCAGATGAGTGTGAAACAAGTATACAGAAAAGAAGTTAAAATATTCTTTATAAGGGAATAATTTCCTCCCAGTTCCCAATGTAAACCAGTAAATATTCTTATACTGACAATGAATAACCTATACTAATCTTGTTCCATACAACACTGGCCTCTTAAACTGCCCCCCTCTTACAAAATTTTCTGCTAAACAGCAATAGAAGCTTGAAGGTAAAGTGCTCCTAAAACAATCACAGATTAATTCTTCCATCAGGTCTTCTTGATAACATTTCTGCTGCTGCAAGGTGACAGATGACAGCGTGCTCTGTAACCTTTACTCTGGATTTCTGAAAGCAGCAGACTAAGAACTGATACCAACACAACTTGAGGGATATTATCAATGTTTTAATTTGTGTTGTTTTACAAGTATAAAAGAAAACCCATGTGCCAGATCTTGCATACTCTTATACACATGAACAACCCTTGCTGAGCAATCCTTTATGTGACACAAGACTACTCAAAAGAGTACAGTTTTCAGCAGTAGCCCTAAACCCTTCCGTGGAACACACAGGCTCCTCAAACATTCATAGAGGAGAGTAAAGCCACAGTGAACTTGCAGCAAGAGATCACTCACTCATACACGGACAGCTAACACTGTTTGTAGCTGTCCTCTCCATGCAGCCACTGGGTGTACTGATAACAACACCCTCCAGACTGTCATTATCCTGAGAAAAACTGCCTCTCTTAGCGTTACAGCACACTTCAGAAAAATCAGCTGGTCCCTTAAAACCCCGGTCTAACATAGTATTTCTGTCTCTCAGACACCTTCCCACACCTGTGTGCCAGCAGTGGCAGCACAGCTGGATAAATGCCTCAGAGCAGCCACGCTGCAGCCTGGGCTCCACCCCAGGCCATGGTGACACGAGGCACGGCGCAGGCAACAGCCCCTCGTGCTGGTGGAGTGTTTGAACTGTATTTGGTTATTCTGCACAACTAAGGCAAAGCCATAGGACAGTAATATAACTCTTATAAATATTTTTTCCTGTCATAACAGTGATTTAAATATTCAGCTCCCTAGGCATGCACTTTAGGAGACTGGTATAAAAATAAGAAGTAATGTGGCACACACTCTGAATATGCATATACAGTAGTTTGTGAGGTTTAATGGTACTCGCTGTGTATTCATTCTGGGCTCCTGGCTGTGTAACTCTCCTACATTTGACTTCACTGTAGCACCAATATCTCACTGTAGCACCAACCTGGCTAAGGTTTGTGAAGCTTTCACTGTTTCCAAACGGCACAATCACAGCTGCACCACCACTTACCGTGTCCAAACTCTGCTTTAAACTGTCTCTTTAGATATGACCTACTTCTACATATGAAGTCCCTTTTTAAATTTTCCCCCAAAGACTAACATTTCAGACCTGGGTACATTTGTAGACAGACAACCACTGTAATTCCCTGATTATTGATATTGATGAGTGTCCAACTATAAAGACAGATACTCAGTTTTGGCTAAGAACAACAGAAAATTTGAGCAAGTGGGCTGAACTCTGCAGGTTTGGAAGAAAGGATTACATTCTACCTTGCTCCTGTAACTCACTACTGAGGAAAAAAAAAAGCAGGCAATAGTCCTTTGCATCTAGAAAAGCACAGAGAAACACTATACTGTACTTTTACTTATAAAGGTAGAGAGAAACACAGTCGTGTCTTCAAGGAGTCACTTCGCTGTTCCATTCTCCTCAGAGAAATTAGAACGGAGGTGTTTGGTGCCTTCCCCAGGTATGAGGTACATTCCCATGGCAAAATCAGGCCAAAAATCCCATTACCACCCACCAATAATTTAATCACATCTACATACACATATCATACACAGACACATAATAAGCAAAATGAACACATAACTCCATTATAAAACTGAAATACGAAGACATTCATTTACAGTATAGTGAAGAAAAAAAATAAAAGCAGGTTAGGTCTTTGCAGCACTGTAGGTGGCATATTTCATTATAAATTACTTCAGACCTGAGTTTGAGACACTTCTAATACAATTATGCTCATGTCATCCCTACTGAAGAGCTTCACATCCTGCATGATGACAGAATGGAGGCTAAGCTTTGGACACTGGGAGATGCTTTGGGTCATCCATTATTTATTTCCATGAGCAGCTATACTGTGTAACACTGAAAAGAAAGGTTAGGAAGGTGCTAAGCAAACAAAGTGCAAAAAGCTTTTACTTAATTAGTGAAAATACATATGGCTTTGTGTATTTTCACTAAATTCTTGGGTGTTCTGCTAAAGCTTTCTCAGCAACTTGCAAAATACAGAAACACTTTTATTTGTGGTGATGTGTTGCTGAGAACAAAAAGTCAATGACTTCCATTTTCTCTTTCCAACTTCAAGGTTGTGATACTTCTGAGGTAAAGTCAGAGCGTTCTGAATTAATGATATTAAACTAATCGTAACAAAACACAGCTCAAAAAGAAAGAATTGTTGTCTTCTATCCCCCTACAAAAAGTCAATGAGCTGCCTACTTGGTACACTACCAAACCCCTGACAATCAGGGTAGTGCTCATCTCTCTAACTTCAGCCATCCAAAAGGGAGATGGATAGTCAAAACTGATTGTGAAGGCATCTGGTTAACACCGAGTAACAGGACTGCAGAGAATGATTCATATCACCTACATTTTAAAATCGGGTGAATCACTCCCCGGAGATGTGCACTGGAGAGCACTTACATGAGTGGTACACACTGTCTGCCCAATCTCTAGTTATTTACAAAAAGTGAACACCACCCTGACACCAGAACATCACAAAGTATTAAATAAGTGATAATGAAAAAAAAATGAGCTATTCCAGAACATCACAATTAATGTGTTAAATTTAATTCCCTTACTAACAAGCAGTAAACATGAAGGGTGAAACAGTGCAAAGCCAATAACCCCTCTGTCCATCCTCAGTAAAAGTCACATTTCCGTGTCAGTGCGGCTAATTGGCTGTTTCATGGCAACCATGGCTACAGTGCATTGTGCAAGTCCAATTCTTATACCACTGAGAGAAGTATTATCTTATTACACTGATTAGAGTGTAAAATAGTCTGCAATTTGATCAAAGCAGACCACAGCTACAGTCCATACATAGCCCAGGTCTAAGGTCTGTTTCCGTGCTATGGTGGCATGCCATGGGACATCCTATTTGAAATAAAATTCATTGCCTTCCATCCTCAGACTTCCTGAGTATGATGAGCATCAGGCCCGTTTCTGAAGGATGTCTCCAATAATGATTTAAAACAAGCATGTGACAATAAACCTATGTGCAACAAGGCTCTGAAATAGAAATCTACAAACAACGATTGATCTCCATACACAAACACACACAGACACAAATACTCATACACTGTTCGCCACAAAAACAGGCTTGTCAGCCATCATGCAGTGCTACACCTGCAAGAAAGAAACCCCATCCACAAGACACAGTGTCTAAGATACACAATGTTCCCAGCAGGTGATCTGCCACCTTCCAAAGGCACCTACTTGCTTCCAGTTGTACTAGGCATTGGAAGAAACACTGTGATGAATACTCCCGTTTTGAGAATCTATTGTCTTGCTACTGCCTCGTGCTTCATCAGAATTTTCAGGAGATTTCACTGCCACCTTGCCTGTCAGTCGAGTGGATTTGTGAAGCTGGCAAATAAAGTAGAGGACCTTGAAACAGGACAGCAAAGCTTCGGTAACACTGGAGGAGAAAAGCTTTTTGCACGGGTGGCAGAACTGGTAGAACACCAACATGAAGAAGATGCCCATGCAGTAACCTATGAGGAGCTGCACAACCAACACTGGGGAGCAGACATACAGGTAGAAGTCTGTTTTATAAATGTACCACATCAGCAGAAGGAAGGCATTCTCCATCAGCCGCATGATGTAGTACACGGTCATTTGGTACCAGTTCTGGGATTTGCTAATCAGGTCAGGATCACTGAGCTCCACCTGCACTGCCGACCAGCAGAACATGTTAATGCCAGCGTACAGGAACGTGAGAAGGCACAAGACGATGGTTGTGCCCAACCTGCTCAATTCCTTCTCTATGTTCTCGGGAAATGGGGACTTGCTAAGCCAGAAGATAATCCATGGGTACAAGCAAAAACCTAAGAAATTCAATAGCACAACGAGGAAAATCCAGATTCGAAGGACTGAACCGAAAAGCACCAACACCGTGACCCTCGTGGCGATCTCAAAACTTCTCCACATGAATATGCAGAGGTAGGCAGCAGGTTTCACACGGATATCGTAATCATCGTACTTTATCTTAATAGCCAGGATGTTGCAGCGCAAGGCGCCATAAACAATTGACAGGAGAGAAAGGACCATAAAAATACCTACAAAGAGAAAAGAAAAATCAGGACCTTTAGCTTAGCAGCAGACATTACATCAGAGGAGTGCAGCTGCAGCCATCTTCACTGCACTCCTGGGGATTCCCAGCAGGGTGTAATGCCACGAGAGCCATTCTTTGCCTATACTTGTGTGAAGAAAATTAACTCTACCCCAGTGAAACCCAGCACACTAGTCTAATCCTACCTCCTGTTTTTGTCCCAGTTTGATACTTTTCCAAGTAGCTAGTAAGAAAAAGGAGGTACTTAGCAGTCACAAGTGTCTCTCCCCCCTCCCCCGGCCAAGGGTTGTTCATACACATACTGTCCTTGGTAATTTTACAGATCAATCATAGGAGTATCCAACTTGCTCCCAAACTCCTACGGTACTCCACAAGGCACAGGGGTGCTTCTCCCTTTCCATAAAGATGAGAAACTGCAAAATAGAAGCTGAAACTTTGGAGTAACTAGGACATGCAGATAACTCGGTGCTTGTGAAGTTCTATGTTGAAGCAAATCACAAAAAAGCTCTGTGATAGAGCTCAAAATTGAAAGCCAGAGGAATTTAAATCCAACACTGTCTGCATTGTCTCTGACTGTGTAGAGAGATATTTACTCATGTCTGCACTGTGTTTTCCTATACATCAGTTTTCTTTATACACCCATCTGTATCATGCATTCAAAAAACCACTCCTAATAAAAACATCTTCAGTATCTCCCACCTACGCAGATTCCCTGAAAGGAAGGTTTCACAACATTTCAGTTCTGCAGAAAGTGAAGGTAGAGACCAGATGTCACCTGGCACTGCAGGAGGGCATCCTGTCTTGCCATATTAAGTAGGTACAAATGGATATGACCACTGGACACAGAGAATTAACAAAGTACCAACTGCCCACAGGATTTTTAGCATTTGCATACACAATTATGTAAACATATATTCACAGTTTTTACCAACATGCTGAATATCCGATAATGCATCAGGTAAAATAATCAGAGTTGGGAATTCTTAATTATGTCAATTACATTTGCAATGCTTAGCAACCAGTGTTTTCTGCAACTTCAGTTAGTTTGTGTGCCAATATCCTACAAATAAACTGGATTCCCTGTTTTGCTGTAGCTATATGGCCAAGATTATCAGGCCTTGGGGTGTTTTTCTAATTAAAGTTATTAATTTCTAAGCAATCCTTTGAAAGAAACAAGAGTATTTTAAGATCTCTAAAATCTTTCTAAGAGAATTTTCTCTATAACTTCAGCTAATCTCTCTTCCATTCTGATCCACAAACACCTCTGAATTACTCTGGAAAATAATTAATTATGTCTTTATATGTAATTTTCCAAGGCACTCTGTAAGGTGAAAAGCATTTACCATTTTATATGATAATTTTGTACATGTCAGTTTGGTGGTGTATGTATTCTCTAAAAAATGTTTATGTTGAAATTGTTAGTAGGTGTTTTTAAACATCTTCCTTACAGCACTGCATTTGAGCTGAGAATATTTAAGTGTTATGTCTTAGAAAAACATTGGCTGAATGAAGGGGAACAGGTGAGTTTAATCAAGAATACTGCTTGATATCCTGTGGCTCTTTACAAAATCTTTCCTTTAGTTTTGAGCTGTGAAAGAACATAACTTCCAGGAGCTAATGAAGCAAAAGAATATTCTCAAAGGAACACAAAGATCTACCCACCGGGGACTGAGGGCTGGTGTCCTGGAACTCTGCTTTCTTTCTGCTTTGACAAGCTGAAACATTGATCTTATTCCCCAACTTCATTTTGGGGAATCTATATTAATCGCAAGCCTATCTTATAAAACTCAAGAATTCAAAAGAGGCATTTCTCCATTGACAGAAAATAGGTCATGCTGACTCTGGTTTAATACACTAGTCGAGTCCAGCTCCTTTCCTAAAAGCTCATTACTGTCACCAAACCTTCAGTTCAAACATCACTTTTATCTCTGTGAGAAAGATGGTTTGAAGCGACCACAAAGGGAAATGTGGGAGGGTGACACTGTTGCTTTTACTCATCCTGAGCATGCAAAGAAATGTAAATTTAAAAGGCAAAGTATCTACCCCTGGAACAGTTCCATATCCTTTAACAGTCCTTATAAAGGTGGCATTCTCTTCTTCCTTCCTCCTCCCAAAAGGCTGTATTTTTCTTACAAATCAGAGGTGGACACTAACAGAGTCAGCCAGGCACTGTTTTCCTTTGTTGTGTTTTGTTATTACATCTGAAATCCTTTCAAGACCTGGTCCTTCCCACTTCAGAAATTGCTAAAACAGCAAATTCTGCTCTAGATGAGCTACCTCACATGTACCTATTACTAAAATCTACTGTACACACTACAGTAATATACTTACACAAAATAGAACTAGGAATCAGATTAGGCTATTAAATGTGGGTTTCCAATGTTGTATTACATCAACATCTTTACACATTTCATGCTAAACAGTCACCAAAGCTTTATGTGGCTCATCACTAACCTTGAGAGTTGGTCCTGCCTTTGCAGCTTTCTGGTTGTTTTGATCTTACATTCTTGGGGGACTGTGAAATGACAGTTTTGAAGAATTCCAGACACTGGCAAGACCCCAATAGTCCAGAAGAAAACATCCACGGGAATTAATGAATACCATGAAATACACAAGAAATATGCAGCACGGCTCAGGCTGACAAAGGGCTAGGCAAGGATACATGCTCTTTTCAGAAATGTTCAAGCCAATACTGGAAGCAATAAGGAGCTCCAAACAGATTTGACAGGTACAAGCCATACCCCCAGCATGATGGTAAACAGCTTTAGGTTCTCAGGTGATACCAACCTCATTACCCCTGAAGAAGCAAAACTTACACAGAATGACAGGGTATGTACAAATCCAGAAAAATAACGGACCGATGAGGAGACAAGACAAAACATGTGGAAATCAAAATACAAGACAGTGAAATTTATAACAAATGCAAACGGAAGAGAGCCTGAAATTTGGAGGACCAGCATCAAAGAACAGGGAAGCTGAATACTTCTGCTGAAGTGTGGAATAAGAACTGGACTGGCTTGATAAAGAGATTGCTGAAAGTTTCAGTATTTCAGCAGCTAAGACACACACAACAAGAATATGGTTAGGAGTCTTGTTTTTCTGATGAATAAGCTCTAACAGACATTGCCACTGTTCCTAACACTTCTTCTTTTCTTTGCATTTCTGTATTATAGAATTAAATGTGCGTGGAGATGCTCCTGGGAAGCACGAAATAACTGCCGCATTTGCAGGTGGGTTCACCAAACTTACTGGTGAGTCAGCTTATCTCTGTTCATTTCACCAACGGAAGGTCACTTATCAGTCTGTGATTCACAACTTAGCAGTGACTGAAAAAGCAAGACGCAATAGAGTGTTACAAATTACTATTAAATATGCAATTCTCTGATCATCTGGAACACAGGACTTCTCCTTGGCAATCATGACCAACAAGGTCAGAACCAGTAATAAAAGAAATACAATAAAAAGGTGACCTTTCTCAAGCAAATGCCATCTACAGCAAAGCGACTGCAGATTTTGCTAATTGCACCATTCAGCAAAGGATTCAATTGCTTTGTCCTCATCCCACAACACAAATGCCATGGTTGTTTGAAGAACCTACCTTAGTCATGAAGAACTCAGAAACTGTAAGAAGCAATGTCTTCCAAGAAACTATTGCTATAATGTTCTGCTTTTGGCTGGGATAGAGTTAATTTTTTTTCTAGTAGCTGATATAATGCTGAGTTTGGATTCAGTATGAGAATAATGTCGATAACACACTGATGTTTTAGCTGTTGCTCAGCAGTGCTTACTCTAAGTCAAGGACTTTTCAGTTTCCTGTGTTCTGCCAGTGAAGAAGTACTCAAGAAGTTGTGAAGAAGCACAGCCAAAACAGCTGATCCAAACTATCCAGAGGGATATTCCACACCATAGGTATCAGGCTCAGTGTATGAACTGGGGGCAACTGTCTGGGAGGAGCCAATCGTTGCTGGGGGATGGCTTGTGCATCACTTGCCTTTCTTGGGTTTTATTCTCCTCCCTCTCTCTCCCTCCACCCTCCTCACCCCACTCTACCCCTTCATCATCATCATTATTCTTCTTCTTATTATTATTACTATTATTATTATTATTGCGATTATATTTTACTTTATTTCAATTACTAACCTGTCATCTTAGCCTCAGCCTCCCTAGCTGTGAAGCTGGTAAAGATCCCTGGCCTCTCAGGGCCTTCGAGATACAACAAGAGCTATTTTGTATTTCAGTGGAAATGCACCTTCAAGTCCACACAGGTGCCAACTCCTGCCAAGCCCTCCCACCTGAATACCAAAAAGGTCATAACAACCACTCTACCTACTTCTGGCAACCGTGACCTCCTGCTGCAGGACACAGATGTAGAGCTGGAGCGTGAGCTGGGGCGCTGAGCCGAGGAACGCCTGGATCACGGAGGCCCTGCTGAACGCAGACCTGTGTGTGCACAGCTTGCCTTCAGCCTGTCCCACTTCCTTCTCAATTTCTTCTGTGTACCCATCCTTGGGCATCTGCCTCTTCTTTGTGATGCTGACATAGGGCTCTTCAACTCTGCCAGCATGGAAGTAAATATAAAAGGCTTCCACACACCTACAAGCAAACAAATAAATAGAGTAACAGGGAAAAATGAAAGGATGAAAGGTCTGCTTCTTGATATTTTAAGCAATCACATGCTAAGTCCTAATACGTTTGTTCTTAGACCAAAGCCTGTAGGTTTTCTCCTCCTGGTAAGCTTGGAATATAACAGATTTCACTCGTTAAAACATGAGCTATATGTCACTAGAGGGCAAGAACCTGGCAGTGCCCTTTGGGCTCCTTGTAGTACTCAGACTTGGAAAGAGGTTTAGTTGTTTCCTATGAGCTGCCCTTGCTCTCTGGTGTGCCATTAAAGTCCTTAAACTCTCATCCACTACCACGCTGCCAAACGTGGGACCCAAGTTGGAAGAGTGTTTCTTCAAGTTCTCAAGTCTTCTTCCTCTTGTTATCCTCCATACATCTGGGACATGCTAATGGGACAAGGCAATAAACCCACTTTTCATACCTTTGCCTTAAAACATCAGAAGAGAAAAGCCCAGGGTATGACCAAGTGCACACACCTCAAACTGTTGGATTCTTGCTTTACCAAGCAATGCTTCAAAACACCAGTAACATGCCAGAGCAGTGAAAAGGAGCAGTTTTGAGCCTCACAACCCTGGAAATCAACATTTTTTTAAAAAAAGACACAAGAATAGGAGCTCTAGTCCTTATGTTTGCTTATGTTCATTGCACTGTTAAAGAAATATTAAATATAATCTTGCAAAAAGATTCTAAGTAAGAAGACGTAGTGTTTCCAGTTGCTGCAGCTCTTCATACTTTAAACACAATGGAAGCCAACCCCTCTTGTTTGAACAGGTCTAACTTACTGCTGAATGACTTCCAAGGAGCAAACTGGTGCCAGCACGTACACTTCAATTAATAAATTACATATTGTTTTACTATTTGTTGCCTTTACCCATGCACAGAGACTAATCCATAAATTTGGGAGGGAATTGAAAAGGTTGTCTGCTGTAAATGCTGTAGCAACAAGGACAATCTGGCTCCTGGAGTATTAAAGAAGTTAACAGCCTGGGACAGATATCTGCAAGGAAAGGACAACTTCTGCAACTTCCTTCTAATGACTATTTTTTAATTGGCAAAAACTTTATGAAAACTATTCTAAGAGAACTACATGGGTATGAAGGTGTCCAGGGCGGGCTTGGGCATCAAGCAGGACCCAAAACACAGAGGGAAATAGTCACCCTCGTCTGGGAAGTAATAGCAAACAAGGAACAACAGAGGTACGGGTGAAATCACAAGCTGAGGGGGAAGAGAGAAAAAAATTATTTCTGTTTATTTTAATAAACTTTACTTCATTTTTTCCCCCTAACTGGACCACTAGCAAATTTCAACTGCTCTAGATAAAGAGCAATTTTGGGATTGTGTAGTACTATTCTTGATTCATTAGGCTTCAGCTATCATTATGACTAAAGCTATTCAACATTCCTGCTGCTCTGGAGGCTCCATTCACAGAGGTGACTTTCTGTCTTCCCCTTGTTAATCTTTTCACTTCCTGTCAATCTTGTTCCACATGAAAGAACCCATACAGCCAAAAATAAAGTGTGAAAAATTAATAAAGCACTACGGCTCTATGAAGCCAACATAGATTCTGAAACCCACAAATTGATTTTATTCCAAAAGAAAGATCCCAGAACATTTTTGTCTTGCTTAGTATTCATAGCCATGCATTCACCCTGAGCTGAGGGCAAGTCTGAGTATATTATGGAAAATGGGATCTCATCATCAGCTGCTGAACCCTTGCCGTGTGTGATTAGAAGCAGATACTGTCTAGGGACCCATCTAAAAAATATGCAGTAATCTCATAAAAGAGATAAGATTTACGAGACTACTGACAACAGCAAACATTATAATCAACCAAATATTGAGTTTTGGAGCAAGCATTTGATCTGTATTTATTAGCTGGGTATTAAGTATCAGTATATTGTTTGTGATGGGGATTTTTTCATCCATATAGAAAAGTAAACACAATGTGAAGTGGTCTGATGAGCAAACCTTAGAGCCAAATGGGGCTTTTACCAGTACAAGTAAGTAATAATAACCAAGTAATAAAAATGCTGTGCGCGAGCACTCAGATTACATTGATAATGATGCCCATTTTCTCCCAGACTGTGCCAGTCCCACGCAAGAGTGTCTCTGGAGGTCAAACCCTTTGGGACAACTAACAAATGCACTCAAGATTCTAGCTGGTGCCACTGGCCAAGCAACTGCTTCAAAGAGGAGCAGACACACTAGAAAGAATAAGCACCAATCTAAAGGTTTAAGGAATAGAGTGTGGGAGGAGCACAGGCACTTGAAGGACCATCCAGGTGAGAATGGTCCAGAACTGTGATGAAGAAGCAATTCAGATCATGTACCTGTGTCAGATTGTGACTTTGCCTATGAATTACATACAGAGGAGTTAGGCGTCTTGTCTTTCAATGAACTACCTGGCTTGTTCTTTTTTAGCATGAAACACAACAAAGAGACAATGCAAGAAGGTGATTGCTTTATGGCAGCTTTCCCCCAGTTACGAACTCTTGCAGCACAGTGAATTCTGCAGAAGCCCTCATTGCTTGTTGCTGCTCTGCTCCAGAGGAATAGGAGTGAGAGATCCCAACTTCTGCAAAATCCATCTCCTGCAATGCAGTGATCCTTGGGGCGCTTCAAGAGCCCTTCACGTGGTGTCAAGGGCAAAAGGAAAGCAGCTGGCTCTCTCCTCTGCATGTAAGGCACTGACAACCACAGTACAGGCTCTGAAGGAACTAAAATTGCTCTGAAGAAAAAAGTCAGATCTACTTTCTACAGTGAAAGTTAAGAGGTAAGAAAAGGATGGTGCTAGTTTCTCCCCTGCTGCCATATCTTGGCAGAAAGAAGAGCCATACTTTTTCAAGGATCCTGATGGTGCCCACAAAGAGTGATTCAGTCGCAACACATTTGTCTTCTACACAAGTAAGTAGGAGGAATAATCCTACCCTCATATGCTTGCTGAGAGTGAGCACATCATTCCCTCTT
This sequence comes from Origma solitaria, assembly GCA_013397895.1. Taxonomy (NCBI): domain Eukaryota; kingdom Metazoa; phylum Chordata; class Aves; order Passeriformes; family Acanthizidae; genus Origma; species Origma solitaria. The sequence goes on along the minus strand of VZRL01012168.1, from coordinate 2,476,854 downwards.
TCAATCATGGATGCGTGGGATTTGAACACAGGCAAAATAATGGTGGTGTGAAGAGGGAACAGGCAATGAAAACAGGGAGCTTTCCACATCCAACCAGCACTTCAGGAACAAACACTTATTTGAGACCTATCTGCAAATGTACAAGCAGATTTCTCTAATAATTAATTTTTACTAATTCCTTCTCTTTAGACAAGTGTGCAAAAGGCCTGTCAGTCCTGCAGATTTACTTACCGGCATCAGACAAAGATCTGTTACTCACATACTGTTCTACCTTCCACCTGCACTGACTTTCTGCTCATCTCACCATGGACACCTAACACATCTGCTCAAGAATAAAGGGGAAAAAATAGCCTGAGGAGAGTCTAGACATATTCTTCCCATCTCGAAAAGAGGGACATGCATCAACAGCTGTAAAGTTTAGAGCTAGCAGGATCTTCTATAGTGAGGTCTACCAATGGAAGTCCTACAAGAAAAGGAAGTTTTCAGACCTGTTCTATTTTGATCTATTAAGCAGGTCACTAGGAAAGAGAGACTACCCATGAGAGAAAAGGCTTCTGCACAATGTCACTGAAGCAGCATCTGCACCGTTAGGGCTTATTAGATTTTAAGCTGCAGAATTAGATGCCCAAAACATGAATGACTGTAAAAAATTGGGGGTTTTGTTTTTCCTTTCTTTACTTCCTGCAGCTCACAGGATCAAACTTTGGCCGCCACATCAAGTCCTCAGGCAGTTTGATGCAAGCTTCCTCCTGCATCTGGTGTGTTGCTGTCTACATGATACATAAAGATGTGTAATTGTTTCTCCTTATGCCTTGAGAAACAAAGCCTGATCCCATTAAAATAAAAAAAAAGTCTATTGTTTACATCCTTGTCCCATTATAACCTGAGGAAAATGGTCATTAATGTTCTATTTAGGGGGCCTGTTATATTTGCTTGAGATGTTCTTTGCAAAGGTTCATCCTTCTGCTGACCCAGGCCTCTCCTGATTGCACCTCCTCACATGGAACAAGCTGGTCTCACACTGCACTTACAGAGCACCAGGGAACATAGTTCCAAAGACACCTGCAATCACTCCAGCTTCCCTCTCCATGAAGTTGGTACCAGAAAGAAGCACTGCCAGGTCCACACCACTCCTTTCTGATGATGCCACTCCAGCACAGTCTTCAGTAAATCATGTGGGAGGTAACCCCTGCATCCAGCAGACTCATGGTCCAACACCAGCAACATCCCCAGTGTGTGACTGCAAGCTCCAACTGGCCAAGTCAGCTTGTTGGAAATCGGTACTTCAGCTCCTGATCTCTTTGTTACTTGAACAATTGAAAAGGGCAAGCAAGTTACAGGGGGTTCTCTGGTGCCCTTCTTGAAGGCCAAGGAGAAAAGAAGGCTTGGGGGGAGCCTTATCACCCTCTACAACTCCTAAGAAGTTGTAGTGAGGTGGGGGTCAATTTCTTCTGCCAAGATAACAAGCGACAGGATGAGATGAAATGGGCTCAGGTTGGTTCAGGGGAGGTTCCTTGGATATTAGTAAAGATTTTTTCACTGAAGGGGTGGTCAGGCATTGGAATAAGCTGCTGAGGAAAGTGGTGGAATCAATATGCCTAGAAATATCCAAAAGGCATGTGGACATGGCATTCACAGACATGGTTTAGTGGTGAACACAGCGGTGCTGGGTTATCAGCTGGACTCAATGATCTTAGCAGTCTTTTCCAACCTGAACAATTGCCTGATTCTCTGAGGGGTTATTTACATTTTGAAGAAATCCTTAAGTGTAGAGCAGTACACCAGCAAACCTACATCCAGTTATTATATATTGGAATTGTTGTAGCACCTAAAATCTTAAGATGACCTTGGTGCCACAAGGGCCATCCAAATGAGGGGAACAAAGAGACAGGTCCTAGCACAGGAGCAGACTGAGCCAAAAAGCTCATCATGACCTTCCCTAGAAAAAATACAAATGTAATAAACCTCTTGTTTATTAAAAAAACTGGCTACTTTTGCAAGTAATTTCTTTCTGTTATAATTTACTTTATGTAGTAAAAGAATTTCCTTTTACAAAAAAAACCCCAAAACCAAAAACCAAACCTATCCAAATACATCTTCTCAGCGTCCAGACAAATTAGTGCACTTGCAAGGTGTGGCACTGACCTGAAATGCTGCAGGAATCCCCCATGATGCCTGGAAACCTGCAGTCACTTTGTTCCAGCCAAGTCTCTGCAGAGCCTCTGGCATGCCTGCATCCTAAGCATCACAGCCAGGCCACTAAGGGAGATAGGAATTTTGCTCTACAAATTGCTCCAAATTTATAGAGAAAGTCCTAGGGAGTGGGAGAAGAAATTAAAAAAGGGTACATTAACAGTGTACCAAAAGTCCTCTCCGGGAAGAGGGATGCTACCTAATTTTAGTCCTTCCAGTGGTGGCAGCAGGACAGCGAGTGCCTCCCAAACAGGTGGAGTGTGGGTGTTTGGGGAAGGTGGCGGCATGCAAGAAGGTTTTATGAGAGAAAGTACTTTTTCTCCATCACTCAGATGATTCAAAATAGGCTGAATCATTTGGCTTGCAAGGCTAAATACCCTCCTTCCCTGCCAAGATATTTCCAAACCATTCCCCAAAATTTAAAGGTTTCTTTTTTAAGGAAAAACGGAAGAGGAAAGAAAAAATCTAGATTTTAAGGTGATGAAGAAATTCTCACACAACATACATGGACTGATGGTAAAGCAGTGCACTGATCTCTGAGTATTTGAGTCTGAACAGAGAAACCCTGACTATCCTGAATCATATCTAACCAAAGAGAGATAAGTTAAAAAGTTGGTGTTGTTTCTTTTAAAGACAGCCAAAGCTGCCAGCCCTCTGCTGCAGCATGTCATCACACACAGCCTGAAGGTTCTTAAACGTTTCATTCCCACGCCACAAGCAGACAAAGCCTGGGGAGGCTCTACTGTCTGTGTCCTATTTGACCCAATTTGACCCAGCCCTCCCCAAACAGCCCCGGGCTTTGCCAGTGAGATACAAGAGTCCCAGCAGGAAGGATGGAGTGAGGCTCCCCACGAGGGAAGCAGATGACTAAGAGCAGCAGGATTCTCTAGAGCAAAGGAGCAGAGGTTTGCCTATAAGAATGGAGTAAAATGCCTCCAAGGACAATGGTCCTTTTCAGCTTACAAAAGTTAAAGCCACGGTGCAGTGATAATAAAGTAAAAAAATATTTTGCCTTTAGCTATCACTTTATCCTTATGTATATGCCAGTCCACACAGGTTAGAAAGCCTCCTGTGCGAAGCAGGAAAAGGTAAGGTATTTTGCGTGCTGAAAACACATCAACATTTATAGTGCAGAGCTATATCTGGCAGGAAGCAATCAGTTTCCTCTTCTGACAGATACAGCAATCTTTAGCTGCAGGAAGGCAAGGAAAGAAAAAAAAAACCAAACCCCAAAACCTTTTACAGTCTGTCTCAGATCACTTTGCCTTCCCACACTTTTGTGCTGCATCCTACAAACTGACACACTTCCCTAAAACTAAAGAGAGATTGTTTTCTAATAAACTTCTAATTTGTAGAGTCCTTCCAGTCTTTAGCAGAAAAAAGTTTTTCAGGTAGCATGAAAGTACTACCTACCCTTTTAAAATTAGTAATTATATTTACAGTTATCCTGGGTTTAGAGAGAGGTAAACATACATCACTCTGTCATACCTAAATGATGCCACAGGGACTATGGCACAAGAATGCTGCAGCACCTCCAGAACATCTTCAAACCTTCTGGAAACACTAAGCTTGTAAATCTTTGAGAAAGGAAGAAGTGCAGAGTTGGCAACACACTAGAGGAGAGGAGAGGGCTTCCATATGCTCACTAGTTTTACAGCAGTGACTGCATCTGGGAGTTCACCAAGACAGCAGGAACTGTGTTCTGCCCAAGATAAGACTTGTGTTGTAAACAGATAAACTTGATGTTGAGAGAAAAACAGAAAGCCAAGTCATGCTTGGTGGTTTAGGTCAAAACCTAGGCCTATGTTTCTTTCAGATAATTAAAAAGCAAATCCGTCAATTTCTTCTTGTTGCTTAATTCCTTTGTCTGCTTCTTCACATATTCTAGCTTGACATTAGATTCTTGTCTGAACTCAAGAAATTGATTTAAAATGACAAATGTCACATACGTAATGGTTTGATAGTTTCTTTGTCTTTGGTTCCTCTCTTATTTTCCAAGAATGTGGAAGCATTCTGTTCTTAGCTTTTAGAAAATCAGAGCTCTTTAAGAACTAACTATTAAGCCATAACTTAAATACATCTAAAATATTAACAAAGCAAACAAAAAATCCATGCATGGTTGTAGAAGTCAATGTTTTTGAAGTGTAAGATATTTTGTAACATCTAAACTGTCCACCTTTCTTAGTGTAAACAATCTTTCTTTTAAAATTTTTAGGAATTTCAAAAAGTTGGTGATATCTCACCTAGCCTCTACTACAGACACACTGCATTTAATTCCCTTTCTTTTAAAATAAAATATTTGAATATAAATTTAAAACTAATGCCCCCAGGAAACATTTTGTTTTGGAGTTGCATACTGCCGTAACTTTTTATCTAACTCTTTCGGGTTGTTTTTGGTAAGGATATTTTCAGTGAGATATTGAACTGAAGTAGAAAAAATCTCCAAAGCAATTTGGGGCAGGAAGTTCACGTTTGGAAAGAGACAGACCAGAGCATCACCGATATTCCGAGATACACGGATGGGATGGGTACCATCGCTGCTCTAAACTCGCAACCGAGTGAAGAATCTCCCGTTCCCTCTTGGAAGTGATCTGAGAGCAAAGCGCGGTGGATGAGTCTGCAGCGAGCAGACAAATCCATCTGCAAGAAGCCGCACGGATGGAACCGCAGCGCGGAGCGGGCGCGGAGCGGCTCTCCGGCTCCCCGCGGCCCGGCAGGGCTGAGCCCCCTCTCCCCGGGGGTCAGCCCGCAGGTTCCTGCCTGAGGCATTCCCAAAGGACGCCGTTCCTCCCGCAGCTGCAGCAGGACGCGCTCGCAGCTCCCGGCGGTGCAGAGCGGGAGCGGCCCCGCCCGCAGCGCACAAAGGCCGGGGGGCTCCGGGCGCCCCCGGGCTCGGCCCCTGCCCCGGCCCCGGCCCCGGCTCGCCGAGGGCGGCACGGACTCACCGACCTGACGAGCGGCCCCAGCTGCAGCAGGTGCAGCAGCAGCACCAGCGGGCGGTCGCGGCTCACGTC